>JAHLJT010008446.1:17524252-17547593 GCA_031308135.1 Acheta domesticus | reverse complement strand
TAATCTTTAACCTCACCTTTACGTCTCATCATCATTTCACTACGAGCTGATCCTTGACCCAAAATTACATCTTCCAATCGAGATTTGATATCTGTAGTTTTCCGGAAAATCTGTTGTGAGCATCTTTTGATAGCTTTCTTTCCCTACAAAATAAGATACACATTGAAACTCCTTGGTGGCATGGCAGATAATGAAAATAACAGGCTAACCACAATTCAAGTAATCCAATTAACATTAGATTACTCACTTGTATTCAAAACATGAAATGCATATATTAAGAACTTCCAGCAACTGCTGTAATCTCTGAGATGAAAGTTCCATCCACCAATGTTTCAAAAGATTATTATTAACATTTTTAATAACCAGAGGAAACAAATTAAGAGATTACGTGTGGTCTCGCTACTTAAAGCACCTTCCAGCTCTGAAATGCAAAATAAAACATGTAAATACGACTGAGTGACTAAATCCCACATTGTGTGCATTTCAACAGGGATTAGAATTGTTAAAAGATGACAAGTACTGATTTATCATACCTGTTGGAATGGCATTGATTGTTCAGGTGGTTTTACACTATAAACGCCAGCACCTGCAATAGCCATGTTGATAGCATGTTGGTCCACAGCATTCTGAGTCTCCAAGTTATCTATACCTGGGAGAAGCATACGACCTAAACGAACAACCAGATTGAGAACAAAACCAAGAAACTGAAATTACAATAATAATAATAACAATAATAATAATAATAATATAAACAATTATATACTTTTTTAATTTTTTTTTTATAAAATTGTCTCTATTGATTGTTGTTTATTTATATATATATCTCATCAATTTCAGACACAATACTTATAATTTAAACATTTACATCCCTCTGTTTAAACAACATTTCAGAGCTCTTTGTGGCTCCATCATCAGGTACAATTACATCATTGTTCCAAAAAACAAATAACAATCCATCACAATCACATACCACAATCAATTTTGTATTTAAATTCCTTCATATTGTAGAATGAAGCTCTCTGGTCAGCAGTTACGGACAAACTGATGTTAGTTCAATATTATTGATTGTGGTATACGACTGTGATAGATTGTTTTTCGCAACAATGTATCTATTCAGTGCCACCAACTCACTTTACCTGAGGCAAGTTCAGACCTTCACCAATTATACTTCGCTTCGTAGTTATGTTTAAGAAAGTGGTCCAGTCTATCAGAACTCAGTACATGCCTACAATTTTACTACAACATTTTGAACCTCTTCGTCTCACTTAAACGGCAAATAATTCATAATCGTCATATACCCATGATTCTACTTAAGACTAATTATTTATGAGGCAAATAAATACACCCTTGCCGCGGTATCTTCTATCCCTTCTGAATGTTGTGAAGTCTGATCGAAAGTTTTCACCATTGTGAATATCGTTTGCAAGCAAATATTCTGTCCTAATTAGTACATCCGGATGGTAAATATCAACCAAATTCCACAAATCCTTGGAGTCTGAAGTGGGTACATTTTGTACCCCACACTTACGGTGTTTTTGCTAATATAATTCCTTGTATCAACTTTTACGTGTCGATGTTTCCTCTACCAGAAATTTTTAACATTTTGCATCGAATAAATGCCCATCTTGCTAAAATTTCTTGGGTTCAAAATAAGCATTTTTGCTCTAGGGGTCCAAAATGTCCAACCTTCGGACTGCATGTTACAAACAGCCGTTTATTTTTTTGTTCTTTCATTCGTAAATATGCCACAGAGAGATATTCAAAATTGCCACTTAACATTGCTAGTTACCATTTTACCACCCAAATGCCTTGCATATTGCTTTTCTCTTATCAAAGTGAGTGGGTGAGATCATTAAAACTGGTAAAACCATATATATATAGCAGCGCACCGTCGAACATATCAATTTACCTAATCATGTGAAGATAGCAATAGCTACTATTATTGCACCTACAATAAAAGAAATATACCGTCAAGAAGTAGGTGCCAGAAAACGTGGTAGACGTACCATGTCTGACAGAAAAGCAGACATCAAATGCATGGGGAAATTGGATATGCAGTAAACACTCCAAAAAGATAGTGTCATATCAATGTCAAAAATGCCAGCTGTACTAAAAAATCAATAATCATTACTAATTGTATTTATGATGGTTTCAAACATATTGATTTTGGTTATCATCCTTTTTTTCGTGCACTTATACACCATTACATGCAACTTATATGTAAAATGTTATATGTAAAATGTATGTAATATGTTATTAAAATAAATAACACATTCGGTGTAAATCACATTCATAATGTATAAATTGATACTCAGAGGTAAGGGTAAGAGGTTAGTTGAAGTAAAATGATTTTCAATTAAAAATTACTATAAAAATAAAAAAAAAAACACTTTGGGGTACAAAATGAACCCCTTCAAACTCTGAAGGTGCATTTTGGCTCTGGACTCAGAGGGTTAACTGTTTTACGCGACAAACTTCTACAGTTAACCTGCAGGAGCACTATCAACTTACCCACAGGCCGAACTGTTCCCATAGTCAGACATTTTGCCAAACCTCTCTCTGCCACTGCCACGGTCACCACCCTGTGGCCACTGGCGCTGCCACCGCAGGCCATCGTTTCATATGTCACCGCCAAAGCTGCTATCAACGGAGCCAATACCTTTGCCCCCACCCTTATGGTCACTGCCCGTAGGTTTAGTACGACCATCTCGGGGGGGGGGGATCGGCGTATACTCACAAAGTCAACGGGTGGTAGGAGGGCGTGTGCAGCACTCGGCAACTCTGGTATAGAGACCATTGAGCGCCACAACGCCCCTCCGGTTGAGGTGGATGCCACCACGACAGAGGGCGGTCTCTGAGATCCACCCAATCAGATCCACAAAGATAAACCCGAGCTTATTTGCCACCCTTGTTGCAATTAACCCTAGAGATTTTTCAGAAGCAAACACCTTGGCAGCGGATAACACAACTAATTTTAAGCATATCAAAAATTTAGCCATCAAGCATTATGTTGAACAACAAAATTCTGTCTGCGGAACTTGAATTCCCTTTCGACTTATTTGTAATCCACTACAGATTCTGTAGGAACTGACACTACAACATTCTTGTAAAACTTCTTGTAAATATTCTGCAGGTATGCAATGTCAGATTTTTCTCAATGTCTGACTTGTTTGACACTGATTTCCAGAAGGTTAAGCTGGAATGCCTGTGTATACAAGATCACTAGTTTGACCAAGAACAAATGAATGATAGATGAGGTCTCATACGGAATTGTATCCTCGTATGTATCCTCTACTCTCTGAATTGTATTTGAGACGGTACAAATTGCTGACAGAAAATGTTGGTATGTGTTTTGTCTCATCTGAGACAACTATCTTCTTGTACAAGCGCTTCCAAGAGTTCTTGATATCAATATTGGATTCTGTGTCTTCTTTTACCTCAGATTTCCCAGGTTTTGCACTTTTAATAATATGCTATTACTTCGTGAATACTGTAATACCTATTATATCTTCCTAGGCTTTGTATTATGAATCCAAACTCCATGTTCATATTTTGTTAAAGTAGTGCCAGTCAGTGATTGATGCTACTTTAACAAAACATACAATATCTGAGCTCTCTGAATATCAATACCACTAGTGAAAGTGACATTGTTTTAACACCAAAGTGTAGCTCTGTTCTGAAATTCAGAAAACCTTCATTTTCATAAAATAGTGACTGACGTTCTTTTAACAAATATTGATTCAATTATATTTTTCCCTTGTGAAATATTTGATTTTTACCAAAAGAGTTCAAACTTGACCTCAAGGCTGATTTTGTTTTAGTTTTGAAAAAACTTTTCCATGAAACTTTGAGATGTAATAAAATTTTCAAGGTCACTTGTTCTCTATTTTATTTCTTTGTAATTATTTCTTTGTAATTATTTCTTTGTAATTATTTCTTTGTAATTATTTCTTTGTAATTATTTCTTTGTAATTATTTCTTTGTAATTATTTCTTTGTAATTATTTCTTTGTAATTATTTCTTTGTAATTATTTCTTTGTAATTATTTCTTTGTAATTATTTCTTTGTAATTCTTCCCTTGGAATTATTTTGAACTTGGGAAATTTTCTTTACAGTATTAACCTGTGCAGAAAAGTTTTCTGTGCTTTAGTCATTAACATCTCTGGCTAATGCTCAAGAAGCATCTTCACTGGCTGATTTGGTTGGGCCATTACCTTCATCTACAAATGGTGAATTACTGTTTGTACTAGGGCTGACCAAAATCATGATTTAAAAAAAAATAAACAAACAAAAAAATCAGATTTTTTTGATTTAAATCAGATTTATTTGATTTAAATAAGATTATTTAAAACTGTATTAGATCTTTTACTTTAAAACAAAATTGTTAAGTAATTTATTTATCGTTAATTACTTTAAATGCAGAAAAAAGTTAAAACATCGGTTTTTAAATTTATAATTAAATTGTAGTAATTTTATTTCAAAAAATAGATACTATGTATATTTGAGGGGTCCGGTGCAAAACCATCGTAACCCACAAAATCTTTAAATTCAATTTACTTATAGAGTTTGGTGTGCTTGAAACACTTCTCTTGCATCCACATTACTAAATAAGCTTGTGGGACCATCTATTAAAATGATTTAGAAAAAAGACATTCTTCATTCAAAGAAATGTTACCACTTTTTGGTGCAATGCCATCCCAATCAAAAAGCTCTCATTGAAAACAACTGAATTCATTGAAAAACATAACGATATTGGACAGTTTTTGAAATATTAAATTCTACTTAATGATCTACTTCCCATTTTAAGTGGGAAGTAAGCTTTCACAGTCAATTCTATCATTTCATATTTTTATTGAACCAATGTTAATTCTAAGATTTAAGTCAATATTGATGATTACGTTCTCTAAGTTGTAGTACTTAATAAAAATGATTTATTAAATATTAATTTTGAAAAAAAGGCTGTAAAAACTTAGTCACTGAATAAACTATCATAATCAGACAATTAATCTGTAACCACACATTAAATTACTAATGTTTACAAAACGAGTTCAACTCATCTCTCGTTTATTTCACACCTCTCAGTCAAAATTTCAGCTCTAAACTCATTTACACATGATTAAACCCTGACAAACAACACAAATATGCATGTTCTCACAAGCACAATACTATTCTAGTTGTAACTCTCTTTTCAAGAATGTGGTAGGCACTTGCTTGTGTTTCCAGTGGACCCATCACTAACCAATCGCAGAGTTCTAAAGAAGCCCCATTCACACGTGTAGTGCAAAATCAAATCATACATCATGGAATCCATGGTTAGTTTTGCTACATTAGCGCCAGCACATGGTCTGCATCCCCTGGCATTAGTCATAACTATCATTGGCCAGGTAACATGCCGACTTAGCATCAGTAAGCTACTATCAGAGTGTAAAATAACGAACTTATGAAAAAGACAACAGTTCGTATTTTCATTGCAAACCATAGTCAAACAGAAAACTTATAATAGGTGTTAAGAAAAATTAAAAATGTGTGTGCATGCATTGTTAATGTAAAGTGAGTTGGAGTTCAGAAAATAAGCATTTACTGCACCAGGCAATGCATGTTGAAGAAATATACGTATATTTCTTAATGCCTGAACATCCTCACATCATCTCCACCCCAGAGTTGCCCAAATCCCTGAGATCTCTAGCTGGGGCAACAAGTTCAAAACCAGCATGTTACTTTGCGCCCAATATCAGTGTGTGCGTGGTCTAGAGATGGAATTACACAACGGAAAATTATTACAAGTTTGACTTAAAGATAACACAAAATTATTGCAATTTAGTGCAGGTGATATCACATACCACCAACACCTCTTGAAGGTATAGAATACCAATTAAAAGTACAACATTGAACATGCTCTAACACAAAATTAACTTAATTATTGAAGCCTATGATTTTCTGTGGTCAAGAGCCACCTTTCAACAGAGTTCATAATCCCTTGATGTGTATTTTTAGTTTACATCGAAACACAAGAAAATATACAACGACAAACAAACCAAAAACAATTAAAGGCTAAAATAACTACATTAACATTACCCTATTTGCATCAAAGTAGAGTTCACACAAGATATCGATGCACTTGAAGAATGATACAGCTTGAGCACTACACATGAGAAGGAAGCACTGCTTATGTGCAGTAAAGCCATCTACACATATTACCACTGTTCAGAAAACATTGAGTAGTCCATGTGAATCGAGGATCGTAATTGTCCTGATATTTGTTGTACCTACCATTTGTAGTAATATGTTTCAATGGTTTTCTTGTGCGTTTTCTTACAAGAAATGTAAATGTAATTTTTTTGTGCTGAGGCTGTCTGTCAAAATCTAGGAAGTTGATGTCTTTGAGACACCATTCCATGGAGTCATCTCTCTCCTACGTGATGCCATTCAAACACACAGATACCACATGTGAACTCCAATTTAGTATTTCAAAATGACTGCAAATCACCTCTAGTTTCAAGCTGGCAGCCATGCAACTGCGGTAGAGCATCCATTACAATTCCAAGCAAGGGTAAGTACAATGCTGCCACTCTAGCTTTACAATCAGGTTCTGTGTATCTAGGATCACAATCATGGCAAGTCATCAAATTCCTAATTATATTGACAACTTTGGAATGAAGACCAGGATTCCTATAGAAAAGATTGACCACATGACAGATTAACAACTCACTATTATATTTTCCAGTTATAATTATTGTTTTAAGAGCAGATCAAATTATTTATCATAGTAAAAACAAATTACTCTTGCATATAAGCAATGTATAAACAAAGAAAAGGAACATACTGCATCTCCAAAACTGTAGCCAAATCGCTCAGAACGAGGCCTACTAGAAAATGTTGTTGTCTAAACTCTGGGGACAATTCAGCAAAGCTCATTTTATCTCCTCCAACCAAGGTAGAAAGGAATGATGACTGACTAGCAGAAGATGCAATTGATGGATTTGGAGATGATGGAGCAGAACTTGGGGTGAAAGGTGTTCCAAAGGGCAAGTTCAGTGCAACAAAATGTTCATGACTACATACAATACGTAGAAAATCCAACTGTAAAGGGAACAAAACATAATTAATACACATAGTATAGATCATTAATAATCAATTAATAAAGTTTGTGAAAGTTTCCATTCATTAAAAGGGGGAAATGTATGACTATACCTTCAAACTGATCAGATTTACAGCATCTGGTAATGATGATATTTTGGCAGACATTTGCTTACAATAATTTTTTATGAGAGTGAACACATATCCACGATCCATAACAGACAACAAATCATAAAGAAAAAAGGCCAAACTTGAATTGAGACTTTGCGTGGGCTGTAAAAGAGAAAAAGTCATTGACTATTACAAACAATTCTTGAAATCAACAATTACATTTTCATCTCTTTCTACCTACTTTGGCATCTTTATTGCATCTCGAGATAACATCAGATGTAATGGTTGTGACCAACGTAGTCACATCATCAGTAAATTGCTCAGAGAAGCGCATCTTTCTGGGAGCATCCACACTCTGCGTAGTAGCTAGATGCTCAACCATGCTTTTGTAAATCAACTCAAAGAAGAACCTGAAAAGGAAAGATAACTCATTAGATTAATGTTTGCACAGTTGAACTGACAAACAGTGAACTACCCATGACAAGTAATAGGGTCTGTTTAAAACACGCAGATGAAACCTCCTTAGGAATATTATTTCTTTTATTAGGAACATTATTTCTTTGTTTAATCATTTTTTTAATATTATTTTCTCTTATTCTACTGAGGTGCATGTGGCCCATGAGCCACAGTCTGCCGACCCCTAACTTATACCATGAAACTGGTCCAAAAAACTAATGAGGTCATAAGTCTCAGTTCGGAAGACTGGGTGAAGTAACCAAAAAGTTGTGCTTGGAGTTCAGCCAGGGTAGGGGGAGTCCATTGACATTGGAAGGTAGGAGGAACAAAAACTGGGAATCCATCATTAAGCAAAAATAAATACAAAGTAACATACCATGAGTTAGCAATAGCGTGATCTCTGGCTGATCCATTTGAAACAACCCACTGCAAAGCCAACTCTTCATGAACAATTTTCAAAGGAGGAGAATTCGCAGAGATGTACATGAAGTTATCTTGACCTGGTCCTAGAAAAAGTAAAAAAATATATATATTAACCTTTAACGGGTACCACAGTCTGATAACCACACCAGAAATTCATTGATTGATTGGGCTTCGATTACTGAGATCATACCCATGTCAAGTATTAAACCAGTGGCGCAGGCATGAACTTTGTCGCCCGGTATTTTCATGCAAAATTATGAGAAAAGTACTCTAATTTTTTATGACATTATAAAATCTATCATTAAGGAACAGATTTCATTACAGGAAACAGTCCCTATCTTTAATATTTTAGTTGTAGGAAGACTCTAAAAAAATGTTGAACCAGTGGCGTAGTTAGGCAGGTGCAGGGGGGGGGGGGGGCGGTCCGCCCCAGGTGACAGCATTTTAGGGGTGACACCAATTAGAAAATTTCATAGATTTTGTGTAGCTTACAGATTATAGCATAGATTTTGTATTGTATACAGTTATATCTTGTATTTTTATTAAATACGGTATAAACTATTCACTAATAGATATTTTTATATTTAATTTATGGGGGGAGGGGTTATACCATTGGATTAGCCCCAGATGACACCAGAGAAATGAAGCTATGCCACTGTTTTGAACTTTTGCAATTTTCAAAAATCAGGGTTTTCAACGAACATGAGACATTCACCATCCTCTTAAACGCCCTTCACCCTCCAACAACAAAATTTAATAAAAACAGACGCAGCAACTTTAATTGAAAATTTGGAAAATATCCCAGTGGCTTCATGTAAAGTACCCCCCAAAATTAAAATATCAGTTTCACATTCAAGGGACCGTGACATCATCCAGTTCAATTGGGGAATATCAATTTTGGAGAAAATAGGGTGAACAGCTTAGCCGCTAGCGTTGTTGACAGATATTTTGCTGTCATTCAATTTTTCGGAATCAAGGACCAACAAAACATGGATTCTGGCTACACCACGTGTTAGAGGATTTTTGTTTCTAAATTTAGTAGCCGGTTTTATCCACTTTTTCGTTACCAGGGCCCTGTAATAAGTGTTTTCTGGCCGAAAATTCGCCGTTTTCTCATGCAGAATTACCTAACTTTTTACTCCGTAGCGAGAATGTAAAAAGCTGAATGGATTTAGTAAAAGCATGTACGTAATCCACAAAGAGGGATTTAATTCTGCATAAAATATAGCGGGTCTTTAGATTAACTCGCAACCCATGTCTGGAAACACCACCACATGTTTTGGCAATTTGGCAACGCGTGAAATACCTGTGGCTTTGAAATACTTTCTGGCACGTGAGCTGCATATGCTAAGCTCGCCTAAGCTCTTGAATGAGAAAAACAGACACAGGAAAGTTGCTGCAGCTTATAACCTGACATACACTTCCTCCTCTGCTGTCTCAGCATGCCATCCATAGTGGTCTTGAAAGGCGGCAAAGACACGCGGCTGTCAAATTGCCAAAATACGAACAGGTGCTACCAGTCATGGATTGCGACTTATACAAAAGACTGTGAAAGATGATAAGGCAAAAGTAAAAGATAATGAACCAAACACATGAAACTTATCATAAAATGTCAAAATGGCAGTAAAGGGGTCAAGAAACATAAAACATTGTCCTTATCTCTCAAATAAAATTATATACTGCTCTTTCTCTCAAAAAAAAAAAAAAAAAAAAAAAAAACCCTATTGAGAGCACAGAATCATCGCCAAGCACTTCCTGTACAGTTGCCCAGGCCATGTCTTCGTCACCTGCCAACAAATTTCGTACAACGCAGGAGGACGTGTTCCACAGAAAGAACTGTCCTGTACGAGTTGCAGATGGGAGAAGATTCACCTCGAAGGAGGAAATCATGAGAAAAGTGGCAGTGTCCGATGCAAAGGGTACAAACGACTTCCTCACGCCTAGAAGGGTGAGATGAAGAACCGTAGGGATTAATAGAATCCTTTATCACAGTTAGTTTAAAATTGTGACACTGCCATGTTCTATAGAAGGATCGTATCAAACTAGTCTTAACATAGAACGATGATAGAGAAGGAATGTCAATATTGGTCTTCCATGTCACTGATTTCGCCACCTGGTCGACTAGCTTATTCCTTGTGATTCTCATATGGCCTGGAACCCAATTGAGTACCAGATTGTTGGGACAAAACAGAAGACGATGAATCAGGTTTTAAACTGATTTTGTCAGGTAGTCTAAGGAAGAACAGGAGACAGCTTGAAGAAAGCTGAGAGAATCAGAATAGAGAACGACTCGTCGCAGCAACGTTGACTCAATGTATTTCAAGGCATCAAGAATTGCTTACATTTCGGCAGCGAATATTCTGCATTGAGAATGAAGCCAATATGATTTTGTGATCCCGATACAATCAAAATTACATGCCAGTATGTCATTTTACGACAAACCGTCTGTGTACAAGAATATATGATCCGGATAGGCTACCCTCATCTCCTAAACTGCATCTGGTAAACAAGAGGACTAGTAGTTTGTTTGGGAAGATTGGAGAGTGTGAAGTCAATATTGTGGTGAAAGAGTTTCCATGGATTTTACAGGGGTGAGAAGACCAATAATAAGGCCCCACAAAAGATTTCACAATTGAACATCTGGAGGTTGAGATAGAGATGTTCGAAGAATACACGAGGTCAGATTCAGGACAGATACTTATTCGGTGACTAGGATGGTTAATGAGTCCTGACACTTTAGCATCATAAGACGATAATAGAATATCCTGCATTCTTTTTAAGGATAGCTCTCCAGTCTCAGCTACAACGCACTTGCTTCGACTGGTGCAATAGCATGGCAATTGAGGGAGGAGAATTGAGGAGGATGCTCTCCATGATGAATTTTTGCTTTCTAGAATGGTTTTCCTCGCCTTCCTTCTGCACCTCTTTTAATCAATTAAGTTATCTGCGGTTGGATTGAGTTTCAGGTGTGCCGACACCTTTTTATGGGCATTGGCCAGCCTTGAACAGTCTGGGTTCCACCATGGGGCATAGGTGAGCCGCGGTTTACCAGTCCATTAGGGATTGCAATATCTGCAGTTTGTAGTACAGCACTGTTAAAATGTGTTGCCATTTAGTCCAAACAGTCAAAGTATCCTATTGAACAACTGACATTCGCTTGAAATTTCTGCCAGTCAGCACGTATACACCATTGAGAGGGTCAGGCCAACTCCATGACCAAGTCCTTCAATGTGGATGATAGTGGGGTAATGGCCGCTTGCATACAGGTCATCTAGAACCAACCATTGCCAAACTAGAGTTAGGCTGCAGAGAACCAGATCAATACACGTGCTTGAGTTTGTGGTGACGGCAAAGAGAGTCAGTTCATCTAAGTTCAGAACGACCAAGTTAAAGGTGTCTATTACCGATTCCAATGTCGCCACTCGAACAACAGCGGAATGAACCCTAAAGAGGATTGTGGGGCATTTACATTTCGGATTATCAAGAAGAAGGGAAGAGGGAGCAGTTGGTTTATCAAGCCCAAAAGTTCACCAGCGGACACATTGTCCTAGAGGGATGTAAACATTACAGACAGTGAGCATGAGAGATAGGAGGAGCAACTAGAGGAGCAACTGCACTCACACACTGCTTGGAGCTCGGTGTTAACTGGAACGTCTGAAGAGAGAGGAGAAGGTCGTGGATCAAAGTAGCAACTCTGCCATGAGCACGGAGGGCTTCATCATCAGCCCTATATGGGCTCCTCCTATCTTACTATCGAGTCTCCAATAATGGGAATAGGTTTTCTCACAGTTGGTGCCTCTACAATTGGCTGCGTGGTGTCTCCTACTGTAACAGCTCGAAGTTTCTCCTCCAGAGCTGCATTTAACTTTCGCAGCTTCCAGTTTCTCTTCCAGTTGATGCACTCTGTTTTCTTTGCACTTACTGCAAAACCATTTGCTGTTATCCATGACCCCATTTTTACCACAACTCGCATGGTACCACAGTCCACACAATTCGCACTGTTTGCCAGATTTTAAGATGCTATTGCAACCACTGCACAAGATGCGAATTTCGTTCAATTTCCGGTCCTGAATTAGGTTTGACACCACCAATTAACAGAAGTATCATTATTGTGGTCGCACACAATGATGCTGTTCCAGCAGCTGCCCCGTCCCTGCGAAACAACACCGAGGGTGCCAGCACTGCGCACGAGGAAAAGCGTATGGCCCACGCCCTGATGCGAGCCCAATACTCCTGCAGGTAGCAACCCATTTTCCCACGAGGAGCTCCGCAGCACATCCGACTGCTACATTGACCAGCCACAGACAGGATATTAAAACTGAATTGTAAAACGCAGAGTGGCTATGGACAATTAGATCCACTGATATGGAAAGATAAATTAAGTGTGTGAGGATGAATTCTGGTGTCGAAGTTCCAGACTGAGTTTAATGGATAAAGTCAAGAATGAAGAAATTAAATGTAAATTGGAAGTAAGTTTGAATATAATTGACACCACTGAAGTGAAACGACTACAATTGCATGCACATGCAAAGAGTGAATGAATAATGTTGGCTGAAGATATTGTGGAGTTGCTACCAGAATAGAAGACGAAGATCTCTACTTACATGGGGAGGAGTAGAAGAGGCAATGGTGAAGAGAAGATTGAAGAACAAAGATTACAGTGATAGACAGAAATCGAGGCTGGGATGTTAGAGACATCCTAGGGTGTAATTTAAATTCACCATACTACTACTACCGGAAAAGGTGTCTTAAGAATTAACTTTCATCATAACAAAATTTCCCTTCAACAAATTAATTACTTGGGTTCTCATGATTTCACTGCACTGATATTTTACTGCATTGCTATTTCATAACACAAATGAAATTATGTAAAGATCATGACTAATTATTGTATCTCTGATTGCAAGATGATACTTCTTCCCTCAATTTACCACCGAGGTTGTCTTGTAATCACAATATATAATGTGGATTATTTTTACTTTACTGAACAATACCATGATATTTCCATTTATCTTTAGCCTTTTCCGGCACACCTCTTAAGCACAATCACATTCATTCCAAGAATTGTTGTGTGATAGCATGTTGTGATTGTTGAGGCACTATCATGAGGCCATTGTTGAGGTGAATATTTCTTGTAGATTCCACTAATGAATTTCACAGTGAAGTGAAATCACACTACAAACAGGTGGTAGGTTGAAGTGATCTTTAATTTTCTTTTTCTACAGATACTCATACATAAATGAAACAGAGTGTTGAGTAACCTCTTACTCCACAAAAGCGTACAGGCACCACTACAATGCAAACTTAAAAATCATGGTTATTCACCATGCAGAAGCAAGAAACAATTGTGCAGTATCGAGGAAGTATGGTGTTACAAAAGTTAATGTTCAGAGGTGGCAAAAGAACATAGAATGACTTAACATTGCCCATTCAACTAGGAAAGCTTTCAGTGGCCCTCATAGTGGGTCTTTTGAAAACACTGAAATAGTAGTAGTGGCACATTTGTGCATAAGAAACATCAAAAAGGAAATGCTGTTTCCAGTAAAGTACAAATAAAAGCATGTGAAATGGCATGGCATGGTGTCAATTTTAAAGCCAACTCTGGGTGGTGTACAAGGATGATGCAGCACAACAGATTAGTGCTGTGATGTTGAACTTATCTTGCTTAGCATCTTCCAGCAGCCAGCAGTGAGGAGAAATTGGGCTATTATCAACCACATATTATAATACTGAGAAAAGAACATAATTAACTCACAGAACAAATCAGAAATCTAATGAGACTCCTATTTACTTTGACATGCTATCCAGGACAACGTTTGAAGAGAAAGGTGCCAAAAGTGTATTGGTTCTACGGGCAACAAAAAATCGCAAATCATTATGATGTGTGTTCTTGCTTATTGCTAAGATGCAACGCTACACATTCTTAACCATAAAACAATACAAAAAGAAAAGCTGTCACCCAGTGTCATATTTCTTTGCAAAGAGAAAGGGAGGATGACCAATGAGCTAGTTTAGATTGGCTCCGTACAGCCTGGAACAGGAGGCTAGGTGCTCTTCTCAAGAAATATGGGATGCTGATTCCAGATGCATTCAAGGAAATGCATGTCGCAAATGACCACAGTAGTTGAAGCGCCCTCTGATCCCTATTCAAGGGGGCATCTCATATCACGATTCAAAGAAAATATTCGGAATTTAAACATGGAGAAAAAGCCATTTAAAGTATTTGAAACAGGGGTACAGCAGTTGGTTGCTTCAAGGTGTGAAGGGGTGAAGCCTTGACCCCTTCTGGGAAGTTAAAGAATCCTTCACTGTCACTAATTGCAGAATGGATTCAGACTGCTTAGACACACATATCCAGGGCATTATAAATGATTTTAAGAAATGTTGTGTAACAAATGCATTAGAAAGAAGTGAAGACTATCTACTTTGAAAGAAAGAGCTAAATCACTATAGCAGTGGCAGTTCCACCTCAGATACTGTGGGCCATTTCAGTGAGCAATATTAAGTGGGATCTGGTTCTGGCCAAGTGATGTCAGAATTTGTAAATTTAGAAAATATATCTAGTGTGTGTTTTACTTGTTTTTCTGTAATTATCTTTAAAATGGGGGTCGTCTTGAATTTGGATTTACGCAGTACTTCATTTTTATTTCTGATACGACCAAGTTCTGTGATTGTGCATGAAAATGTAGCCCATAAAGTTCCAGGCACATGTGCAAAATTACAAGTGTGACTGAGAAATCACTCAGAAAAGGGTGTGGTCTTACCATTCCGAACACTGGAAGTGCGATCCAGACCCCGAGAACTGCCAACATTCACTTCCTCTTCATCAGCCATTTGTGCATGCACATCAGGGTTGCTACTGCTCCTGCTGAAACATACAGAAAGTCTCAATTCACTTACACAAATGCATCAAATAAAATTTAAAAAATCTCGCACTGACCATGATTTATTACCTTATTTAATATTGGAAAACATATCTAATAAA
Source organism: Acheta domesticus (assembly GCA_031308135.1). Taxonomy (NCBI): domain Eukaryota; kingdom Metazoa; phylum Arthropoda; class Insecta; order Orthoptera; family Gryllidae; genus Acheta; species Acheta domesticus. The sequence continues at coordinate 17,532,541 of JAHLJT010008446.1, read as the reverse complement.
CAGTCAATGAAATACATATAAAATATCAAAATACAACCTTCAACACACACTTCCCAAATAGTCCTTAATTAAATTCCAGATAAAGAAAAGAAATGAGAAGAGAAAAAAGGAGGAATACTAAAATGAACAAGCAAACATAATATGAGAAATGAGCAACAACAATGAATGCTATTAGCTGATGAAAAGTTTGTAGTTTCCCTGAACTTGTCTTCAAATTACTTTTCCAGAAATATTCACTTCCCCCTCCCTCGCTGTCAACAGTAAACCTTCTAGCATTAAAGTAATTAATTGGCAATAACCTTAAGTGCCTGTTTCGCTGCGGAGGAAGAGAAAATGGTCTCGGTGCAAAGCCAGAGGGGCTCTGTGGCGGTGAATAACCAGATGGCTGGTTTCCAAAAGGATGAGGCAAACTACATTGGAATGTAATGTAAGTAGTCAATAAGCTGTGACGTCCATTCTGGTCATGATGACCTTCTGGCAGTGCCTGGAACAAGAAATAGACATATTATGACTGACCTGTATACGAGTAGCTGACTGTCCTAAATGCAAAACAAAAGTGAATGTTTTGGATGGTGGTGCAACTCCAACCAAGTCAATTATTTTTCTAATCAGTTTATATCTTGCAATTAAAATATGTAGTACAGCTCATAAGCTAAATAAAACAACACTCTGGATTTTTTTTGGAATGAATTGACCTGAATTCTACTGTGTAAGAATTTTATCCTGATTCCTTGAGACTGTTAATGAATTAATGGTTTTCGCACAAAACAGTGACCTTTGAAGTTGTATTTAACTGCAGAATGGAACAAAATGTGACTGGCTTTTAATCTTTAATTAAAATAATGATATTAAGGGATATCCATCTGGTGATTTGTGGCTGTTTCTAATTCAAGCAAAATTCTTTATTTTTGTAATTAGTAAAGTAAATTGTAAACCATGACCTAAAATCAAATAAAAGAGCAAAAAGGAGAAGGAGGAAGATCCGATAGCGACAGAAAATTATTATTTTGAAACCTAATTCAAGAATTTGAGGAAAAGTAGAAGAAAAAACTTCTGCTAAATAAGTTCAATGGAGCCATTTGAAATTCAAAATATGTTTGATATCAATAATGAAGAGGAATGTGAAGTCGCTCATTTTAAAGGAACACACGTTTTACAATCAATGGCAAAGAAACTTCAAGGGAAAATTCTATATATGCAAACAATAATTGTTGATAAATTAGATAGCATTCAACCTCCAAATTTAACATCATCCACTGAAATGTAATCTGCATTTATACAGAAAATAGATCAACCTTCTCCTTTATTCATCAATATAATAGCAAGATATAACAATATTATTGAAAAACTAGACACAAGACTGAGAAAAATTTGTGAAACAAAGCAAGAATATCCTCATCTTTGATTCCCAAATCATCTTTTCTTTATGAATCTTCTTCAGATATAAAATCAACTTATTCTAGGATATTTAATTTGCAAAATGCAGAGAAACAAATAAAATCAACTCTCCAAGTTAAAACTACTATAGTTGCAACTTCAATTTCCAGCAAAGCACATTCAGTCAAAATATGCAATACATTAAAAACATTACTCAATGCTCATGATAAGGGAAATTTAAATCAAATCGGAAATTTAAAAAACAGGAATTTATTAGTTGAAACTGCTACTACTGATGTAAATGAAAGACTTCACTAACTTATTCAATCCCCTTGTATTTTCATGATACTTCCAAGACTTACATGCCAAGCCAAAATTATAATTTACAATCTCATCATAATTTATTGGAAAAAGAAACATGCAAGGAATTTCAACCCCATTACAAAATATGAATTTTTGTCAAATGTTAAACTTCTATTTTGAATTCATTTAAAAGAAAAGATTCATGAGCATTGGGTTTGGGGAATTACTCAATGGTAAAAATAGAATTTATGTCAATCAATACAGCACATCCTCATGATACAAAGAGCATTTGAAATATTTTATTTATTTTAACGTAATATACAGGCAACAATATATACACTGATGTGGCCCGAATCAGTGCTAAAAATATTTTGACTATCACGTAACATCACATAATATCATAGTATATAGCATAATATAATATCACATAATAATAATAATAATTATTATAATCACTTCACACATCATCAAAATAGTATCATGTAAATATCACAATAATTGACAATTCTTAAAAAGGAGGAACAGAGTTCGCTTATCAATGATGTCTGTTTCCTTCCTCGTAGAGACCGTCATGAGCTCTTCTGAATAACCAAAGACTAGGTGCCGTCACCGCAATCTGGGGTAGTGTGTTCCAGGTGTCGACAACTCGGTTACCTATGAAGTTCTTGTACTGAAATTAGATTATGTCTCGATTTCACAAGCTTCAAGCTATAACCTCATAATTATAGATTTCCACAGCGCTGAAAAATGCTACCAAGATCAGAGTTGTAGTGTCCATACAAGATCTTGAATGGTTCAAACAAATCACCATGTTGTCTCCTAGCAGCAAGAGTCGAAAGCCTGAGTCTCGTCAGTTGTTCACCATAAGCCATGTTCTTGAGGTCTGTAGGAATGCGTGTGGCCCTCCTTTGTACATTTCCAACAGATTTAGGTCTTTGAGAAAGTAAGGGTTCCAAATTGCAGTGCCAAATTCAACTATTGGGAGAATGTAGGTTCTATATAGTGAGGCGAATACATCGCCTCTTATTGTGTTAAAGGTTTTACGCAATGTAAATATAGCCTTGTTAGCCTTTTTGTGACGTAACACATGTGGTTTTCCCATTTGAGGTTGTTAGAGATCATAATCCCTAGATCCTTCATAACCTTGATTTCAGACAAGTTCCTTCCATCTATTTTGTAATTTCGCTTTGTGTTAGATCTTCCAATATCCATGACCATACATTTTGTTTCATTCAGGGGTAATATCCAGTCTTTCAACCACTCATAAACACTATTCAAGTCCTCTTGAAGGTGAAGATGATTCACCAGAGGGTTAGCGTAGAATTTGGTGTCATCAGCATACATCTTGAAGTGGGAGAGCATACTGTTCGGCAGGTTGCTAGAATACAGAATGAATAAGATCAGTCCCAATACCAAGTCCAGAGAAACTCCATTGTTGATTCTCTACAGTGATGACTTATTTTCTCCAATTCTCATGCAAAAGGCAATCCTCAAGGAAAGACTGTATCCAATGCAAAAGCATCCCCCTCATGCCACAGTGAGAAAGTTTGTGAAGCAATCTTCGGTGCGGTATCTTGTCAAAAGCTTTGGAGAAGTCCAAGTACATGATATCTGTAGGGTTGCCATTATCTAGATCCATTGTCCAGTCTTGCAGTGAAGAAAGTAAGTTTGTAATTATAGATTTCCCTGACAATAAGTCGTGTTGGTGCGGTGGTATGCGCTCAGTTCTCAAAGTAAAGTCGAGTATCTTGACTGCCAGAATCCACTCAATGACCTTGCATATCGAGCTGGTCAAGCTAATGGGCCTGTTGTTAGCGGGGTCTAGCTTACTACCTTTCTTGAAAACTGGTGTAATATTAGCCATTTTCCAGTCCATCAGTCAAGGAAATCAAGGGGGTCAGTCCAGAGCCAAGGGAGTCACAGAAAATTTTACACAGAGCTGGAGCAAGTTCTTGTGTGTATTCTTTCAGCACAAGTGGTAGTATACCATCTGAACCAGCAGAAGAATTAGAATCTAGTGATACGAGGATGTTGTAAACATCTGCAACATGTAAGTCAATGTCTTCCAATGTTTACTCAGAAGGAGGTGAGGATATAGATGGGAGAGAATCATTTGACCGCATCAACAGAAACAACGGACACACACTTTGCCAGTCAAATGTCATTATAAGGTTGTGGATTTTCTGTTTTTGGGTCATTGATGATGGGTCAAATGAAAGTGAAGTGTGTATCTATCATCGGTGATACATCAACAACACGACAAACATAATATGGTGAAATCTTGAGCACTGTCTCTAACATCAGAGATCTCAGAGTGATTTTCGACTCTAAACTTGATTTCAATACACATATTATTATCACAGTGAATAAAGCTCTACGTTCCTTGGGTTTGATTTTGCGCAACACCGAATCCTTCCGGTCCATTATTAAACTTTTAATTCTTTACAAAACCGTGATTCGCCCTATCTTAGAATATGTCTCTGTCATTTGGTCACCTTACACAAATTTATCTGTCGACCAGTTGGAAAAGTACAATGTAAATTTCTACGCCACCTAGCTTTCAGAAATGGAACACCAATTCATAGATTCAATCATGATCTTTCAAAATTTTACTATTTAAATTTGAATCTCTTCAAGATAGGAGAAAATTCCACGATTTAATTTTCTTCTATAAAATACTGCATTGTTCATTAATTGCCCGGAACTTTTTTCTCTTATCTCTATTCACATCCCTCAGGTGAGAATGAGAAATCCTACCTGCTTCTGAGTGGATGCATGTACCACTAACTACAGCTATCATGATATCTTCAATAGACTACCTAGAACCGCCAATAGCTATGCCGATAGGATTAATTTTTTCAATCACAACTTTATTAAATTTGTAGCTCTCTGAAACATTTTTACTTGCTGATCATTTAACCGTGCTTTAAATTTTGTATCTGTATGTAATTTTCTTATGTGTTTGTTTGTGCTTTAATCTTGTTATTTTGTACCTAAATGTTTTTTCTCTTTATGTGCCTTACGTGCTGTAATTTTATTGTTTTGTATCCATATTTTGAACTTAATATGTCTTTATATGCGCTTTGTGTTTTTTGTAGAGGGTTTAGCCCATTTATCAAAATAAATAAATAAATAAATAAATATCTTAATTGTAGCCAACTGGCCAACACAATAGTAATTTTCTCTGAATTAAAATTCATTTGAAATTAGAATGATGATAAACAGAACACTCCCAGCTCAATATGGTGTAATTCTGACATTACCTGATCATAAATGTCACAGAAACAAGTTTCGTCAACAATTTCACATAAACAAATTTCGTAAGACAAACACTTAAATACATACGAGAAGAAGCAATCAATTACTTCCAGTCCAACACACTCAAATCTTGCCCAAGTAAGAGACACTCATTGACTGAGAGACTTACCACAACATTGTTGACCAGCATAGCCAGGGCTTCAAATGATGTTTGTCCAATGTTTAAGATTTGACCAGTCACTGAAGGAGGTTTCACTATTAATAACAATAACTTATTGATTATTAATGGAAGAAATTTGACCAGAGGTTCAGATTTTGCAAGTGCAAGCTCTGAAATACTGCAAAGAAGAATTGAAACCAAATTAGAATTAAAAAGAAGACATGAAGAACTATTATACAATTTATTATTCATCCACAAACTATACCTGTTGCGCAATTCAGTCTCAATGTCTCCTAGCCGAGGAGGTATAGAGCCTTCTTCAAGAATAGTACACAAATTGAGAAATCTGTCAAGGTATTTATCCTAAAACAGAGAAATACAAATAATATTAAAACAATTTTCTTCTAACTTTCAAGTATTACTTGTCATGATATGAAATAATCCATTTTTGATAAATTTGGATGAGTTGTTTTTGCCCATCTATAGCATCAATAACTGTGAAGTGCTGCAACAAAACATGGAAATGTGGATATAATGGTGCAATTTAAATATGCTAAAGTCTTAACCCAAATACCAAATACTACCAATTTTTTAAATCTAAAATAATCATCTACAATTATTTCATTGGGAATATTACACTCAAGACTGTCTCAGTTACAAAATTGTAATTTTATTTTGTAAGACCTTGACATTTAAATTACATATTCAAGATCTTGTTATACTACTTATAAATCTTTGAGTCACCTCACTTTGATATGATCATAACTGGAACATGCAATTTCGAGTTCTCAGATTGATTTGCATGTATACAAAAGTGTAATAAGATACCATTCATAAGGAGTGAGTAATCAATACCTCAGTATTACTGATTTATTTATTTATTATCTGACAGACTTAGATCCAATATACAAATACAAAATAATGTCGAAATAAAATTATGCAAAGTATGTGGGGCTGAGGGACCATGATCGTGCAAGCCCGCGGGAGAGTAGCGTAAGGTCAGCTCACAGGCCACCTCCGGCAGCGGACCATCGAAAAATTTCAGTTGGGTGCGTACGAGAGGTCTCTGAGGATCTTGGAAGTCAAAGGTAGCTCCGAGGGAAGGTCACAGGCATCCCCAGGAGAGAGTAACGAAGTAGATGACCAATGAGTGAGGAAGTTTGTGTACAGACTGTCCCACACTTCGAAGACTTTTGCTCGCCTGAATAACATACGCGATCCTTTTAGTAGCGGCATGACAAGCAGCTAATGAATCTGATTATTTTTCAGTGCGTAGCGGCATGTGTCGTGGCAGGCTGTGGGACTGTGGCAGTCGTGCACTTCCTATAGCCCACACAGAACATCATGCTTTGACCCGGGGAATCTCAAGTAACACCAAGCTTGAGTAGATATTGCTAAAGAACTGGTAAAACGACAGTGTAAATACATTGAGTTTTTATTTTGCTCATAATAATCAATTTCAGTTAGACGTTTTTCTCACTTATACTTTTTTTTCAGTCCCCTGAAAAATGTATAAGTGAAGTTTTACTGCACCTGTTACCTGATGATAAATAACTCCATCAAAATGAAATTTTATGTGAGCCAGAATGCACCTAACCATTAATATGATTTCATTAGACAGAATGAGGTATTGAGAATATAGAAATAACATTCCGAGATATGATTTCATGATTAGAAGGAACAAATAAATTTAAGAGTTCACAAGATAGGTCAAAACTGTTAGGAACACTATTGTTTACTGATGCTGAGGACTGGTTAAAGTATAGAATTTCAAAAATTGCATAAATAATAGTGGGGCAGAAGAAACACTAGATCTTATATGATAATCTGGTTTATGAGCGTTAAATATACCATATGCTCTTGAAATATAAATAAGATATATGCTATAGGGGATAAAGGCTTAGAAATCTATTTTTTTCCCATCAGAAAAAATAATGTTACAAAACAAAACAGAGAACTTTACCCTACAAGAATACATATGTACTGTAGTTATATTTTATTGTGATGCACCATTAAATAAATATGGTTACGTTATTCTGTTACTAGAACGGAATTCAACAATAGTGTTTGAATACTATTAAACTAGTGGATACTTTCTTGCAATTATTTGTGATGGCTACACAATATTATACTACTACATGAACCTGGCATGTGTTTCCTCCTAAGGAAAAAATTTCTATCCTCAATATTGTAGTTTTGCAAACTTAATTTTTTGTTTGTGATTTTCAAAAATAGAGTGTTTGTGGAAAATAGACCTGCACCATTTTTTAAGCATCACTTGCTCTAACCAAAAGTAGGGAAAATTCAAGAGAAAAAATTTGAAGCCATTTTGAGAAAAAATTATTTTTTATAAACTGCATTAAATTAAAAAATTACACGAAAACTGCTAGTTTTTTCAAAATATTGAACCTTACCTTCTTTGAAAATCTAATTTTTAGAACAGATTCCATTTACGAAAAAATTTCCATCAATATTGTACTTTTGCCATGTTAATTTTTGAAATACTGAATTTGCCAAAATTGGACCAGTACCACTTTGTTTGTTTCTATTGTTATATGCCATTTTTTAGAAATAATTATTTAAAAATTGATGACATTTCAAATCTGTCTTTAAAGAACAGAGTTCATTAAGAAACCAATATTTATCTTCAATATTATAGTTGTAGAAAGATGGCAAAACAATTCGCAATGTTTTCAATTTTCAAAAATTCAGACGAAAATGACACCTGTGCAAATTTTTAAAGTGTCCTTTATGCTATCCAATGCAAAAGTTTATTTAGAAAATTAGGAGCAACTTTTGAGAAAATTTTGATGCATTTGTGGCTTCATGTAATGTACTCCCAAAATTTCCATTTCAAGCTCAGAGATACTCAACTTCATCCACATTGATCTAGGAATAGGAAATTTGGAGAAAATTGTTTGAACAATTTGGGACATTGATCACTTTGACCACAAATTAATGAATGAACATTTTGCCGTCAATCAATATTTTGGTATCAAGGACCCACAAAATATGAATTCTGACTACAAGATATGTCAGAGGAAGTAATTTACTACAAAGGAACAAGATTAAACCACTCTCTACTACAGCTCCACAAAATGATTTTTGCCACAGTATTACAATATGGTTTTTACAATGTACACAGTAAGGTGAGAAAATAAAAGGAGTGACTAGCAGATTCTGAGCATGTC
>JAHLJT010008446.1:17487339-17523252 GCA_031308135.1 Acheta domesticus | reverse complement strand
AACCTGTCTCATGTTGGAGTAATTATAATTTTTTTTCGATGAGTTAACTGTATGAAAAGGTCATGGCATAAATTTGGTCCATTGCTAACAACTGTTTGGCCCTGGGCATTATAATTCGCTCTTTTTCACTTATTGAAAAAATATTTTAAAAAGAGGAAAAGAAAGTTAAAGTGCAAGTAAGAAAACTTTAATATTGGAAGGCACTATAAGATTGGCTACAAGAACTAGACGAAGTTCATTAGCATGAGCAATCTTATAACAGCCAATTCTACCATCCAATTTATGAGAGCTGTAACATCCTGTATGTGTAATAACTGGGGCTCCACACTAATCCAAGTGTATTATTGTACATGGAGCAAAGGAAAACATGTTTTACTCCAGATCCATAGTAATGCTAAACTTGACAGAAAAATTTTTAAAAAAACGGATTATTGTGATGGTCTATTATATCCATAAAACATATATAACCAGGGCAATTGACAGGCAATAAATAGAGCTTCTTTGTTCAGGTTCTTTTTCTTCAGCTCAATACATTCTACGAAACATTGCATCAACGCTTATAGTTCAGGATTTCCTTGGTCTCTCCTATGGAAGGGAGATCATATACAAGGAGTAATTTACACGTTCGAAATAATTTTAATCCAGGTTCTTTTTTTTATTCATCATCAATTTGAGAGTAGAAAATTGAAATAAAGTAACAGGTATTGAGAAGCATGTTTAATATGCAATTATAAACAAGCAACAAAGGATTTCTTCAGGCTTAAGAATAGGTAATAAAAAGTATTATTGATGTTCATGTTCATTAATATTATTTGAATGTTAATATATTTGTAATGTAATGTCTGTTTAACATTTAATTTTTTCATTATGTAAAATGCAATCACGACATTTTATTAGCCTCTTCTTCCTTTGATTTGCATACTTCATAAGCTCCATACGCATCATTTACCATTTTATTCTCACCAAGGACATGAGTAAAATTGTGATATACAAGAAGCAAATTAGATGGTAAGAATAACAAAAGTAATGATCAAGCAACAATTTAGCATGTATTGAGTTTTGCTTCTTTAATGTAATTGGCAAAACAGACATTTATTAATACACATCATACAATATTGAAAAATGTCAATTTACATATTCTGTTGTTGCATCACTACAGCAAAACAAAATGGGGCTAAAATATTTTTGTCCCATAAATTTAACATACATTTAGTTAAATACTTCAAATTTGATAGTTTCATAGCATATAACATATCAATCAAATTAGAAGAACCACAGGACCTTTTGAATGTTCCAGTGGCACAAATTATTTTGGCACAAGAAAGGGAAGAAAAAAAACATAATCCTATATGTTTATAGGTTGCACCACACACCTGGAATGCATTTGTACTTATCTATTAATCAAACAAAATACATATAAAACATTTAAAAAAAACAAAAACTTTAGCCACAATAATGTGTATTATTTACAATTTTCAAGGAATTCTAAACAAGAGAAACCAAAATGATAAAATCTTCACCTTTCCTGAGTCCTCATACTGCAGAGTACAGTGTTTAAATCCAGATAGCTTTTAATTTTAAATTCTCATCGTATAGGTCATTCATTTTCTGGGTGTTATTGGCACTGGCAAGAGGCGCAAGTGTCTATTAAACAGTCACAATTTGAAAATGGGCAGCAATTTTCAAAAGTCCTGGTGATGCATGTTCTGTGACTAAAATAATTTGGTCTTTCAACTGTCTACACCATTGTTGCTACGTTCAAAAACTTCTAAGAAGTCGGGATCTGTTAACTATTTTTAGGTCTATCAATTCAGTCAAACCTCAAATGGAATGCCCACTTAAATGAATTGAACACAAAATTAAGCTCATTATGCTACGCGTTCAGAATTCTTTCGAATTCCATCAGCCTTCATACAGCTCGTTGTGTATATTTTGCCAACGTTCACTCCCGCCTGAGATATGGCATAATATTTTGGGGAAACACATCTTATATTTCACAGACTTTCAGATTACAAAAAAGAATTGTACGAATAATAAGCAAATCCAACCCACGTGATTCTTGTAAGTCACTCTTTATTAATCTGGGAATTTTACCATTACCTTGTCTCCTGATTTACAAATCAGTAGTTTTTGTCAAAAATGACTTACTTAAGGGCGGGAATGTATTTTCAGCAAACGCCGATGTCTATAAGTATAACACACGACGTAGTAATCATATTCACCAGGTGGCAGTATCAACAGCTCACTACAAAAAATTCACATACAATTCATGTACATTACTCTACAACACTTTGCCAGAAGACATTAAACGATTAAATTCAATAGAAAAGTTTAAGTCCCAAGTAAAATCTTTTCTGCTGCATAACTGTTTCTATACAATTCGAGACTATACCGAGCATCAAAAAGGAAAGTAGAATTAATTTTAACAATGATAGTTAATGTAATTATTTATCATGTGGACTGTATAAGTCTAAAGAAACTGTAACAAGTATTGTACCACAGTTTCTGGGTTGATGGCCCCCATCTCGATCAGGTTTTTCGTCCAGTTTCCCTGATCCTTGAGCAAATGCTGAGATGGTCCCTTGTTTTGCTTCTGGACATAAATGTAACTTCATTATTTGTGCACGTCTTCTGAATTTCAGTGGGAAATATAGTTATTCAAATTATCGTTTCTCATATTATTGCGGCAAAAAGTATTATTCTTTCATGAAGAACATGAGGGTTCAGGGTAGGAATTTATAGCTAATTTACCTTTGAAAATATATTTTATTATATAGGAGCGAATATTTTGTCAACAAAACTCGAAAAAAAACCTCTCTTTTCTGTATTCAAAATTCGACTAGAATATGGTTTAGGATAGAGACCACCGAATTATGAAAACGTGCACAAAATTCACTTCTCCCCATAGCTCGTCATACGCAGTTTTTAACTGTTTTTGACGTAAAAAAAAAAATTAATAAGATTCACTGATTATATTTTACGCTAATTACAATACCTACACATTTTTGTAAAAATTTGACGATGTGTAAGGCAATTTTTGGCAATATATCAGTCTATGCAGAAAAAGAAAAAAAACATCAAAGAAGGTCATTCACAAGAACATGTGTACAGGACAAAAACAGTCGAAGAATGGACCTGGGTACTGTTTCAAAAAAAACAACATTTCTTTTGAAAGGGCGATTCGTCACAATAGAAATTTGTTGGTTGATTTGATTGATTGAAGTTTCCAAGCACATCGACTGCTATAGTAATTATCTTATTTACTGAAGTGAGGGTTATACCCTCAGAGTTGGTGGTGCTCCTCTCCTGCAGTGAGATCCAGCACCACATGTCATTTTGCAGGGGGGTCCGCCTCCAAGTGTCTCCCCCTAGCTGGGCAATGCCCCAGTGGAGACAAGCTCCCCAACTGGCCTCCTGAAATGTGTGGCTGTGTAGTGTATGTGTGTGTGTGTGGTGCGTGCATGTATGTGAGTGCATGTGTGCGTGCGTGTGTACCTCCCAGTCCAAGATGCTGCAAAGACTTCAGTGCTGGCTCTGAGCTAATAACCCAGTAAATTTGTTAGTGTTCTAATGAATGTGGTTACACTAGCATCAAAAATTGAGATGGATGGAGATTTTAATTTCTGCAGGATTTTCACTCTCTTCACTACTACACTTGAAGCATAGTTGAAAGAGTGACTAATATGTCCAAAAACCCTAACTTGGCATCATTTTCAACTGACCTGCTTTACAGAATGAATTTGAGCACATCAGGTTAAAGATGTAGCTGGTTATTTCAGGTTGAAAGAGAGAATATAGCTCCGAAAATATTGCATATCTAATACAGATTGACTATTTTTTAATTTTAATTTTAGACAAATAAGATTTTATTTAAAGAAAGAGCTTTTATTTGTTTTGATTTAAATGCCACACCCCATAATAAGTGTCAAGGTAAAATCAAAGCTAATCACACAGAGAAACTGTATGCCATTACCAATCAACCACCATTATAATCAACCATCAATCAATCAATCAATCAACTAAATTTATATTTGGTTGATATTAGTTACAAGTGAAATTAGTTGCAATGATTTGTTTAAAAGTGTAATTAAAATTCACAGAAATATCTCAAAACTCTTTGAACATTTAAAGGTAGATTGTTATTAATTATCTGCAAATATCATTGGCAGATGTGGGTGTAAATAGTATTTCTCTGTCTGCAGTTTACATGTAAATAAATAAATGTTTCAATTATTTTGGAGAAAAAAGGGTTGGAAAGTTTTTTTAAATTTATACTGTCTTCTTTTTGTTCTTACATTACTGTAAAACTACTGTTTCAATAATTAATGAAAATATTAATTAAATTAATGCATCTTTGGGGACAACTTTTTTAACTATATTAAAACATTTTAGAAGTCTTCAAACTAAGAGTAAAAAAAATGTAAAAATCACATACAAAGAATTTCCTCTTACAGTATCTTGTGGTGCACTCTCAAACATTTTCTAGGAATGAATAGAATGTCAAGCTTTTTCATCACTCCTAAAGAGCTTTGTGGAAAGGTTTCAGTCAAACTCGATCTGGTCTTGAATATGACTGTCAACATGCTTCAGCTATGTTATCCCGTTTGATACATGTCATTGATGGAAAGCAAGTTGTGTGCTCTAACTATTCTGAAGCTACTAATCACTGCCTCACTGCTTTCCCACCTTCGGGATTTGCATGCAGCCACCCATTCAGGAGTTCAAGGGTGGCCTCTCAGGTTTCAATTGGTCTCACTCAAGTACATGCATTCACATTGTCAGCAGCACTCCCCTTACCAGACAATATTCATGACCACATATTATGTATCAATGTTAATTTGCATTTGGTGGTTTTGAGTCGAGGTGAGTTGAGGTGAATTGTGATAAATTGTTGTAATTTTTACAGATAAGGGTATTATTTCCAATCAATTAGATGAAACAAAATGACACACACTCATTAACTCTTATCTTCTTCTACTCTAGTAGAAAACATATAAGTAAAATCAATGAAATTAATAATATAACGTAAATGAAATAAAGCTCATACCAGACTATGAAATCATCACATGCCAGGCATCTGAACTATTAAATAAATTCTGTTAATATAAATGTTGATCGTAAGATACTTACCAGGATATGGTTTCAATTTTGCCAACTCAGGGGTCAAACTGTATTTGTATTCCTCAGGGCAAGGAGATATGTCTAGTTTCAGAGTTCCTGGAATGCATTTCAACTTCTTCATTATAGAACATGGGCGCTTCAGATCTTGTAGAAATTTATACAAATCTTCATCTCGAAGTCGGTCACTTTCCTGAAGAAAAGAACAATCCAAAAAACTATGAGAACTAAAATAGACAAATTGAAAACTACATCACTAACTTCCACAGCCTGAACTTTGTAAACCTGGGTAAAAGACATTCCAGATTTTAGTAGTTATATTTTGATAATATGTTCAGTCAGATGTAAAAGAAAGCTGATGTAGGTTGCTATAATAACATCAATGTGGATGAGCCTTTTCAGCCTCAACTCAGAAGGGGTTGAATCCCATCTCAATCATTAATGTTAGCTTCTATGTAGTGGCATGGCCAGTGCTTTTCCAAACTACCATGTACGACCTAATCTTTCCTTCCCAACTCTCTCCCCCTCCCTGGTTAGAAAGTAGGCAGGGTGATAGCAGAAGATGGCTCTCTGCCTCTGAAAAGATAGAGCAAAACACAGGCGGTGATGGACCACAACTTGCTCACCAGCTGTCTGCCACCTTTCATCCCCAACTCTAAAAGGTTTTAAGTGTTGCTACAGGTCCGTGGGCCAGCAGTGGCTGTGAAGGCACAAACCACAATAAGTCTATACACCTCAGAAGTGCAAAGGAGGGTAACGCTGATGCAGGTGCACCAGGATGTAAAACAGCACTGATTAATATTGAGGGCAGGTGATGTCAGTGAATTACTGAGGGAAATACAATGAAAATGTTAAAGCCCAATAATGATCCAAAGGTGGTGGTGATGATACAGAAAGAAAACAACTGAAGACCTGAGTGCAAGGACCAGATAATAACCAAAAGTAAAGTTTCGAGAAAAATGAGAAAACATTTTACATTACTTTAAACATGAAATTCATCACATTTGCCTATGTGGGATGAAGGAAGGGAACAGTGAACGTTTCATCAAATTGTAAACGCAATAGCTTCATTACAAAAAGGTAATAATTAGATCAGTACATGCTGGATAAATCTGGTTCTTTCACTCAAAATTCCAACATTGGGTTCAAGCAAGAATAATTGGATATAAACTAATTATTCCCATGGTTTTTATTGGAAAATACTTACAAATAATTAACTTTAAAGTTGTAATAAGCAAAAATGAACTTGATTGAAGAAATTTCTGAACCTATTAATTTTATACACAAACAAATGTTAGTCATTGTACAATGTGTCAATGTCTGTTTCAGTTTCCTCTTTTGCCTTTAGAATGTAGCCTGTTGCCTTTTATCTGCTTGTTGCCTTTAGAATGTAGACTGTTGTAATAGTCAATGTCCACAGGCAGAATGTACTTTTGCAATAGCTTCATAATGTTGTTGAACTTTTTAGAATTCAATGGGAGTATCTCAGTGTTTGCTTCGAGTGCTTTCAACTGAGAGAGCTGGTTTCGTGCTTCAAATAGACAAAATTTAGTGCTGCTAATCCACTATGCTCAGAAGAGACAGACACGTGTATTCCTTCATAAATTAACTCATATATGCCCAGATCTTTTTTTTCCTAATATATTTCATAATTACAGAACATGATACTATAATGATTATAAATGTGTAGGATAACAATATACAAGTCACCAGCATTCCTATTGGTCAAAATTTAGTGTTGCAAAAACACAACACTGGGCAGATACGACCACTTTTACACTTTTTATATGATAAAATGACTGCTGCTGCAATTAAACACGTTGCTTAGAGAAGAACCTTATTGTGTCACAAGAAATAAGCAATAAACATTAAATAGTATAAAATTTAAGTCATCATTAACAAACGGTGCCTCTGACCGGGAGGTCCTAGGTCGGAGTCCCGAGGTGGCAATATTTTCGACACTAACTAGATCGAATTCAGTCGATGTCTGGAGGAGAATTCTAGTGGCCAGCTGCTATGATCGGTAGTTTTCCATGGCTTCTCCGATCAACACCAGGCGGATGCCGGAGCAGTACCCTAACAAACAGGTCATGGACCGCACACTATCTTTCCTTCCCCTTCCTTGTCCTAACCTCACCCCTTACTTATAAAGACTTACACTAACATGCACTATACTACCACATATGCCAGAACACAGTTCAGGAATTTAGAGCTTTTCTTGGCTGGGGCTGCGCCCTCCTCGTGGGAGGTACCTGGTTGAGGAAAACCCCTCTAGGCTACAATAAGTCGGCGCCAGATTTCGCCATCCAGCAGGGGAAGATCACCACATCCCAAGTAAAAACATGCCCTACACTTACAGGACTAATGACCTTAACCATTGACGAGCTCTGAATCACTAACAATCAATCAATCAATCGAATCTCAAAATATGACTACTAATTTTATAACCAAAGTGAAATGGTTCGCCCTTGACGTGTTTAAGACCATTTTGTCCGTATTAGGGTATCATCGTTTCGTCACAACAAGGCTCTTTCTCCCAAATAGTATGCAAAAAAATGAATCACAAGTGATTTTTTATTTTGGAATAGCATATATTACACTAAGCCTTACTATAAATTCTAATTGATCATCTGTAAAAATAGACTGGAGAGCTCCAGTGGAGTTTGAGGATACTCAATAAACATTGGTCTCAACATCATTGACACATTTCCATTTAATTTATTCATTTTGTTTTTCTATTTACTTTATTCATTTCGATTTCAAAGATCATCTTTGTTCCATTTGCTACAACATATCAACTATAATAATTGATTTGGTTTTTCTTCCTTCATTTTCAATTTGTGACAAGGTGATGCACCGATGACATGAAAAGAATCTGATATTTCTATATATTTGCTATTCCTTATCATCAGTTCCCTTCTGCAATTACTTGTTTACCTGTCAAATTGTTGCATATCCCAAGAAGATGTTCATCAGTACTCTTATCTGTCTCTTACGTCAGGAGAAGCAAAAAAAAGGCAACAAAGTTATCAGAATTTTCATATGCCTTCAAATTCTCTTTCAGAATAGCTCAAAATTCGTCAGTAGTAAGTTACTTGCAAAATAATGTTGCTTCAGGTAACAGTGTCATATATGCCGAGTGTTGCATTTTTGCAACATTCATAATGCAATACCAATGATTCTCGTATTACTGTAGATGTGAGCAACTAACAATATTCACATGTTAAAATAGAGAATAATACACATAAATCATTCAGCTAATAAAAAATACGTCATTACATTCCGAAAATATTACCTTTTTTCACTTGGATGGCATCTTTTTCCTCCATCTTCAAAGACACGAATAATACAATTAACCCTGAAGCAACAATTACATGAATAACAACCAACACACTTAACCAATTTGTTCTCCAAACCTTAAGTTCAAGCACCTAACATTGAGTGTAATGTTGCCCCACACACAAATTGTTGAAAATTAAAAGTATGCTTTGTTGTACCTTGTGGCGAAAACACAACACTAGGCATATATGAGTTAAGTTTAGATACCAGCTAATTGATTCTGAGACTCAGTTGCACTCTTGATGACATTCTTAAAGAATGGTTGTCGGTGTTGTTGTTGTTGTTGTGTTTTTTTTGTTGTTTTTTTTATTTTTTTTTTAAATTTTTTTAAAAATTTTTTAAATTTTTTTAAATTTTTAATTTTTTTTTTTATTATTATTTTATTAGCATACACTGGCTCACTCTAATAACAAAGTTTCCAAGTAGCTGATGAGCTACCACGTCACACTATTCTTCTGGAACAAAGATATATTCCCTTTTCCTTTTGATTTCTGAATTTGAGCAAAGGCCCAATCACAGGGCATAAATAAATGTCAATTTTAGGAAAGAGGTGATGTATTGAAGAAATTTTCCTAATCCAGTAAGAGAGCTTAAAAATTTGGCCATCAAGATATAAAGATTTCACTGTCATTTTCTTTCTCAATGTATTTCTTTCCCATTGCTATTCATTTTTGTCCTCTTCTTGGGTTTTATTGGAGAACTTTTAACTGAACTTTATACCTAAAATTAATTCGAGGTTATAAAATAATATGAAGACACGTATTTCATATGGTATTATACATATATTACAATAATTATATTAAGTTACAAACTAGTTTTATGAAAACATCAAATTGCTTACTTTACCTCTGTGTTCATCATTGAGCTTCTAGTAACATAGGTCATTCAATAAGTTAAAATTAAATTGGTTTGGAGAAAAAACAGTGGGTAGGCTAAGTTTGGTAATTTTAGGGCTTTATGTTGGGATCACTGGGATGAGCCCTGACCATCTGGAGGATCAGTATAGTGGTGTTCATAACCTCAAAATTAAGTTGAATGATGGAGAGTCACCTTGAAAATTCCACATTGGTTGAACAATATTTTGAGAGTCGTTTTGAACTTGCTGAAGGTGAAAAACCAGCTAATATATAATCTAGAATGACTAAAGTGTATGATGAAATTTATAAGAAGCACAAGAATTTTTACAAATGGATAGAACAGTTCAAAAGTGGTTAAGAATCAGTGACAGAGAAACATCGTTCTGGCCGCATCAGCAGGAAAAGTCACGCTGACCGTCTTTGGGGACACTGTAGGTGCGTTTTTTGTGAATATCATGATGAACAGCGTATACTAAAAAGCCAACAACACTGCTTAGATATGCTTTTGAACAAAGTGAAGTCAATCATGAGAGAGAAACATCGTGGATCTCAGAAGAGAGGTGTGATTCTCCAGTAAAACAACGCACATCCTCACACTGCTCAACAAAGCCGTGAAACCATTGACAGAGTGGGTTGGGAGTTGGGAGGTACTGCTTCAATCCCTTACAGACCCAATTTAGCACCATCTGATTTCCATTTGTTTGGTCTACTGAAAGAGGCATTACGTGGGAAGAAGTTCCAGGATAACAAGGTTGTCACAAATTTGTAGGAAATTGGTTCAAACACCAACATAAAGAGTTCTTTGTAGCCGTAATAAAAAAGCTGGTAACTTGTTGGAAAAAGTGCATAAATGTTGGTGAGGAATATATTAAAAAGAAGTAAAAGTCCTGTTTTGTAAAAATAAACATTTATTTCTCCAGTGATGCAATTAGTGCACCGATTAATAAGTAACCCTTAGGGTTACATGTAACCCTTTACAACTACTAGTGTACTGCTCTCAATTCTGAAACTCACCTGTTTGAAGAAGCTCTGAACCGTCAAGGTCACAGGACGAAATGTATCAAGGCTCGAACTGAAGTCCTCAGGAGACCAGCTGCGTCGTTTTTCTGAGCATTTCTTCTTTCCAAAGACCCTCTTCGAGTCAAAGATCCCATGTCAGAAGCCTTCCTCCGAAACTGATCGAAACTACTGCTACTGGATTTACGATCTAATAAAACAAATGTACAAAAATTAAAAATTGAATACAATAGATGAATTGTAAATGAACCATAGAAAGAAGCAAAACAAAGCAGAGCCTTTGGAACAAAACAATTGACTACTGGTAAGGTACTACTAAAAAATTATTTAATTAATTAATTTACACCAAAAATGCTAGCGAAACAACACAAACAATATCTGATACCACATCTAGGGATCACATTCTTTCATTCAAAGGAAAAATAAATATAATTGGTCCAGTAGAAGCTCAAAACAAAGCCATGGCAGAATACTTTTTTTTTAAATATATAGATTATGTTTGCCACTGAGCATTCGCTCAAAGTGAACGTTAATATTAGATCTATCTAATCTAATCTATTTAAATGTTTAATTGTATGTAATGTAATTCATAATAATGTCCTGTAATGCTTAGTATACGTAGAACTGCTGATGTTTGTAATAAAATTGAATTTTCCTTCTATTTTAATAAAACTGAAAAGTTGCATCAGAAACATTTCTTTACAAATTTTATGCAAATATACAAACAATCTCACTAAATTTTTAAAACTCATAAAAATGCTACAAGGATCTTACCCAAACTGTATGAGCTAGTGCTTTCCTTCTCACTTCCAGAATCTCTCTCTAAGCTACTGACTCCATTGATAATGCTCATGACATATATTGCTGTCCAAGCAAATGGCATTCGATATTTACCAAGTCGTTCACATGCTGCCACAGCATTGGCTTTTATTTTGTCCTTATTCTGCAAGACAATAAATCGTATCAATACACAATTGGGAGAAGACAATAATGGAAAAAAGGAAGGGCATAGGAAGAAACATTCTCAGTAACACATGATTTTTAACTTCTAAGTAGAGTGCATGAAATATTGGGCAACGGTGGCAATTATTAATCTGTATACATTCAATCTTACTAGTTGAAATACAAATAAATTCAATTCTAATAAACATTATGAATGAGCTCATTTGGGATTGTTGAATAATCCAACATTTTATTAAAACTATCAGTGCACCAGTGACGACTGGAATGAATTGGCTCTAAGAAATTGTTTTCTTCCCCACTGCCAATTTTCTCTTTATTTAGATATGTATAAATATAGCTTAGTCATCATCACTTGCTTGTTCTTAGGTTAATATTGAGACTACCTAAGATTAATGATTGTGAAGTAATTAACATGAGTATATCTATATTTGATGATGATAAGTCGTACCATCAAATGCAGCTTATCTAAATAAAATTGGATAAGGAAAAAGGAACATTCCCAAAGAAAAAAACAAAAATATGATAAACTATAAAACAAATTTTAATGCTTTTCTTTGTGTATCATGGAAACTCAATAATTTAACCCCACATTGCATTAAAAGCATTAAGAACTAAAGTCTTTGACAGAAATAATATTTTTGTGATTAATATAAAATAAAATTTACCCAATTTAGTTCATGCATATTTTAATGAGCTTTGATTTTGCTACATGCAGGACAAGAGGGAGGTTTGGTGATTTCTTCATCAATTCTATAGAATCAAATCACATCGGTAACTCATTTGCCAATGTGCTTAGTTTCCATGACAGAAGAGCAAAAATTTATCCTTGCAGGATCGTATTGCAGAGCGAAGGAATCAAATAAGGGCCCTGCTTACGGAGGTTCGTCTATTTACATAAGAAATTATATTGATTCTACCTTCTTGTCAGAATTCAATTTATATGCAGTTGAAAAAGTTTTTGAAACAACAGTAGTACATCTTACTACGCTCAAAATTATCTTACTTTGCATTTACAGACCTCCAACAAAGCGAGCTTCAGATTATTTCACTTTCTTGGAAAATCGAGAGATAATTCTGAACAAAATTAGTAAACTCTCTTTTAAATCCATTGTTGTATGTGGAGATTTCAATATTGATTTTCTGAGTGAATCCCACGAAAAAGAGAAGTTTCTTAATTTACTTCATTCTTTAAATTTAGACATTACAGTGAATGTACCTACACTGAATACGCTTAAATCACAAAAAGCATTAGATCAAATTATAATTAACAAAACCACAACTACATATGAAATAATAACGAATAATCTAGGATACAGTGACCACGATGCACAAATTCTTACAATTACTAAGAACATCAACACTGACACAATAAATAATACACACATGTGCAGAGCATTCACTGTATAATATAAAATAGTAAGTAGTAAGTTAATATAAAATCATTTACGGACTACTTGATGAAGGAATCATGGGACGAAGTTTATAACGCTGTTGACACAAATGAAAATATAATTTATTTTTCTCCAAGCTTTCAATTCATTTTAACGGGTGCTTTCCTCTTAAAAAGAGAAAATTAAACATTTCAAGCAAAAGTAATACTTGGATCACACAAGGAATTAGAACATCGTGTAAAAACAAACGTACGCTTTACTTTATTTCTAAACATCATAACGTATCACCCGGTTTCCATATATACTCCCGAGAATATAAAGAATTTTAAGAAAAGTAATAGTTCAGGCAAAAATAATGAAAAATAGTCAGGACACTTTGAGCGCTAGTAACAAAACTAAAGCAATGTGGGATATCGTAAAAAATACAACCACATCATCTCGATACCTTGTAGAGAATGTTATTTTAAAGGATAATGAAAGAGAAACGAGTAATCCGGAAAAAGTTGCCAATCTCTTCAACAAACACTTTTCCAGAATTGCGTCTGATCTCACGAAGGGACTAAAATCACAAAATTCAACATTTTACACTTCCCAAAAAATTTCAGATACAATGTTTATTCCCGAAATTTCTCCCAACGAAATCCTCAGAATAGTCAGTAAACTAAAAAATAAATATTCATCTGGTTTAGATGAATTTCCGGATTGTTTTATTAAAAACTTGTGCACCTGCCTTTATACATCCGTTAACTCACATTTTCAATGCTTCTTTATGTACAGAAATATTTCCAGATATTTCAAAACAGCAAAAATTAAGCCACTTTTTAAAAAAGGGAACAAAAATGATATTCAAATTACCGGCCAATTTCTCTTTTGTCAGTTATCTCAAAAATATTAGAAAGGCTTTTATACTTACGAATGGAAACATTTCTCAGGAAAAACAGAGCGTTTTCAGACTCACAACACGGTTTTAGAAAATCAAAATCTACGGAAACTGCCATTTTTTCTTTTCTCAAAGACGTTGCTTCATCAATAGACCAAAATGAAGTACCCATTGGAATATTCTTAGATCTCTCGAAAGCTTTTGACGTTATTGACCATAAGATCTTGCTCTCAAAATTACCTTCGTATGGAATTCGTGGTATTGCCCTAGATTGGATAACTTCTTACCTGAAACATCGGACTCAAAGAGTAGAAATACTATACTGGCAGGAAAGGACATTACATACTTATATTTCCAATTCTTTGCCAATTGAGCATGGGGTCCCGCAAGGTTCGATCTTAGGTCCTATTCTCTTTCTGTTATATGTAAACGATATGCCCTCGTCTATTAAAAATGGAAGAACGGTTCTGTTTGCTGATGACACGAATGTTCTTTGCAAAAAAGAAGCAGTAAATAGTACAATTTCAGAAGTTTCAAATTGGTTTAATAATAACAAATTAATTGTTAACGAAAGAAAAACTGTTTCAATGCATTTTTGCATCTCAAATCGGAAATCGCATGTTCCATTGAAAATGAACAATATGCAATTAGCTGATGTTGAGGCAACAAAATTTTTAGGTCTTTCAATTCAATCAAACCTCAAATGGAATGTACATATAACAGAATTAAACACTAAATAAGTTCATTATGCTATGCATTCAGAATTCTTTCAAATTCTGTCAGCCTTCATGCAGCTCGTTGCGTTTATTTTGCAAATGTGCATTCCCGCCTGAGATATGGCATAATATTCTGGGGAAGCTCATCCTGTAGTATTCAGACCTTCAGATTGCAAAGAAAATTATTCGAATAATGAAAAAATGCCTTCCACGTGATTCCTGCAAGCCTCTTTTCATTGAGCTGGGAATCCTACCATTGCCTTGTCTATTTATTTACGAATCTGTAATATTTGTCAAAAATGACCTACTTAACGGAGGGAACATATTTTCATGCAATATTGATATTTATAATTACAACACACGCCGTAGAAATCACGTGCATCAAGTGTCAGTATCAACAGCTCAGTACAAGAAATCAACATACAATACATGTACGTTACTTTACAACGCATTGCCAGATGACATAAAACAATTAAAGTCGGTATACAAATTTAAGTTAAAAGTAAAATCTTTTCTGCTGCAAAACTGTTTCTATACAATTAGAGACTATACTGATCGTGAAAAAGAAAAATAATGTAACAAAACAAAGATATATAATGAATTAGTTTATGTTTGCATTGTATACATTTAAAAAAATATTTAATACGCCTGTAACAAGTAATGTACTTCAGCTTCCGGGTCAATGACCCCCATCTCGATCAGGTTTTTGTCCAGTTTCCCTGATCCATTGAGCAAATGCTGAGATGGCCCCTTGTTTTGCTTCTGGACGTAAATGTAGCTTCACTGTGCGCACGTTTTGTTGAGCACTCCTTTTGCTTGTAGTTCATTTACAGTTGGAACTGATTTTCTATAACTCGGGAAAAACGTTTTTCAAATATCTTTATTTTTCTAAAATAATTATTTTCTAAATTCATTTTTTCGGTGTTTTTTGTTGTTTTTTTTTAAATAAAATTCTGGCCCTCAAGAAAATGTGCGCAGATAAATTTCTTTCCCCACACGTCATATACAGTTTTTACTGTTTTTTTGACAAATAAATAAATAAATAAATCCTTATCAAATGTTGCCAACAATGCTCATTGCTATTTTTTGTTCACAATTCAACTGTGATTGGAAAAAGAGAGAAGGTAGGGATGTCCGAGCTTAAGAAGACATGCACAGATATATTTATGTTAAAAAAAGCTTCAACATAGTGCTTCAAAACCAATATTACATACCTTATCATCCTTCATATATGGTTCAGCACAATCATTTATGTCCCCTTGCAAACTTTCTCCAAGCGAATCACTAAAAATAAATCTGATGAGGGAAATGTAATGTCAAATATACAAGACCTACTCAAAGTACTGATATCGCTGTAGGGAATATGAGAAGTCAACATTCGCTTAAGGCCCTCAGCATTCATATCAAAATAGAAGTTCTCTGATAATTTCTTCTTTTCCTTGGCATCATACAAGGCCAATGAAGCAAATATAGGTTCCACTTCCAAATCCAGCCTATAAAACAAATAAAAAACACCTGTCATAGCAGAAACAAAATTTTTTAACCAAACGACTAAAAAAAATGTTGTTTTCTTTATGGAGTAATAAGAACGATTGTAGAAGAAATTTGATCAAAATTGAAAGTATAAATGTTTTCCCTTTCTGTGATATCTACAACCATCTACTGATGGAGATGTACTGATCTCCATTTCAAATACAAATTTGATTCCATTTCAACAAACTAGTGGTGCTACAATAGTACATACTTTCTCCCATTAGTAAAGGTCACACAAAGTTATACTATCACAATTTCTGTCCACATTATCACATCTAAGTCATCACTTGTAAAACTACCAATCATAGCGCATTAGGTGAGAATATTTAAATAATTTAAATTAAATGTATAAACACAAATTCAACAATTTAAAACTCCATTCCAAAGAAAAATGGTAAGAAGCAGAGGAAAAGAATTAAACTGCATTACCACATACAACATACTAATATAAACGTACTTGAGTTGAAGGCACTTCACTAAAATTCGGTGGCCCATATTTTCACTAGGAATTTCAGCCGGTATTCTCCTTTCAATAATTTCTTCTTCGTCTTGCATAGGATACAATGAGAAAAGGGCATTCTAAACAAAAAGCAAAATTTAAAAAAATTTAACACGTGTACATGATCAACTTAAAACTCATGCTTTCTTGGGCAAATTTTTTTAAAAAATTATGAAATAATGATAAATATTAGTTTTACATTTTTACAAACTCATATTAGTCACATGAATGAACATTACGTTCTTTGTGTTGGTAATTCTATGATTTCATTAAGAATATATTTACTACTTTCATTTGTAATTCTTTGCACTTTCACAAATCTAATCTTTCATCCTCATTAGTCAAGGTTTTGTTATAAAGGATCATGATAAATGTGATATTTGTGAGAAGGACGTTAATCCTAATTCTAAATTTTCCATGTCACACATGTGATTGCCTGATTCACTATGAGTGCAACATTTCCATGACAGATCAGAGGAATAATGAGCTGAAATCAACCGAAAATTGAAATACTTTCATCTGCAATGGAATAATGGTTTAAAAGAAGTTCTGGAAATTCACAAGTTATGAAAAATGAACGAGAAACTAGACAAACTTGATAAAGTTCGCAAATCTTTGGAAACTTTTAACAGTAATAGAAGTAAATTGCTAAAAAGCATAGAAGTAATGTTGAGTACTCTAGATACTGAAAATGAGAAGAAAAATTTTATTGCTGCTGCCCAGGATCTTGATGCTTTATACCGTGAGTTTACCGAGACAACACATGGCTAATAATGTTATCTTTTATAATGTTGCTGAATCTGACAGGCCAGATCTAGTTATACATCTCAAACATGATAGAATTCTTGTTAATGAATTTTTGGGTAAAATGGGCATTATTGAATAGGTTAATGATAAGCACATTAGAATTTCAACTCAGAATATGGAGTTACCATGACCTCTGAAAGTTGTTTTTGGTTCTCATAGGGCTGTTTTGATGGTACTTAAAAAAAAAATTCTATGATACATTTAACTTTCAAGCTGATTAAACAAAACTACAGATGAACAAATACACTAAAATTAAAGAGCAATCCAAGCCAAAGAATACTGACACCAAACATATTAGATTTGTGCATGGTATTACAACACCTGTCAAAAATAGCAGACTACAATGTGTTTCCCAAGTCACTTCAAAAAACTAAATAAACATTTAAACACCTACTATTGAAACGTTGGCAGTATACAGACAAAGCTGGATTAATTGAAAGGTTCATGTTTACATCCAATCAAACCTGATTATCATTACTGAGAGGTGGTTGCATGAAGGTATTTTGCATGGTGAACTTAACCCTTTCCTGCCCTAAGTGCCCGTCGATGTTCTCTGTCATGTTCTACAATCTACTGGAGGTGAATACTGTAGCTCTGTAGAGAAGAAAACATCAGGCAGAGGAGAGCAAACTATTTGGGAATGCAAAAAATGTGACTTATCTCTTTGCCAGATGGTATGTTTTTTGCAGTATCACCAAAAAAATGTAGAAGTGGAAAACTAGCACACATTGATTAATATGTTTTCTTCATAACTAGAAAATTTCATCTCCATATGTTTACATTTCCATTTTAACCTGTTAGAGCCCAGAATTATTTTGTTTGCATAGCGCTTGCCCATTGTCGAGTTTGAGCGTGCATAGGAGTCGTTGGAGACCTCTGGCAGGACTAAATCAACATCTAGCATTCAGGAATGAAAAAACTTGCTCATGTTTCTTTTAGGACGTCTACATCTATTGCAGAAATAAAATTCGCAAATTATTGCACAGACATTGAAACAATGCCCCTGCGTCTTTGCTGTTACCAGATGTAACACTGGACACTAATGGGTAGGCATTTTTTGTTAACTGCTGCATTTTTCTTTTGTTCCCCTCAGTTAATAGGGCACTTTCTGGGGATATGCAGTGCTGATATACCGGCAGAAAGGGTTAATCTACTTTTGTACATTTATAGGCAAGATCGAAATAGAGAGTTTACTGGGAAGGAGGGGAGGGGGTTGAAGTCATCATTAAGAGTATTTAGATCCCTGAATAGCATCTTTTTGAAGTCAGTGGATAAGGCTTATGAAGATTTATTTGAACCAGTGACACTAGGTAATTCAAAGCATATGACTGGCTCTGTTTATTTCCATCCAATCTCACCACAGGATGTATACAATGATCATTGTAATTATATAAACGACATTCTACACATGTGAAACAAATTCATATTTGACCAGGGAAATTGATATCTGGTGAGATATGTTTCAGGGTGACAGTTTGAGCCCACTGTGGTTCAGCATCTCCCTTACCTTGCTGAGTAGAATGATTAGAACCTGGATATGGGTAAAGAAAGAAATACAAATGTTCACATACCACATCAGTTACATATGGACTACTTCAAACTCTATACAAGTAATAAAGACCAACTGCAAAGTGGACTAGCCCTGGTCTGTCAATTCAGTAAAGATATCTGTAAGGAATTTGGCCTTGATAAATGGGCAATTTTAAATGTCAAACTTGGTTAAGTCTAAAACGAGAAAGGTGAATTACAACTCTTAGGTGGCATTATCATACAAAGCCTTGGTAATAAAGATTCATAAATATCGGGAGATATTGCAGTTGTTGGAAATTTCTGACACAAATGTCAAAAAATGGATACAAAATAAAATACTTCCCACAGTAAATAAAATTTCAGGTGAATATTAATTCAAGAAACAAAATGTCTGCAATTAACACATGGGCAATACCTGTAGCAATTGTCACCTTCAGAGTAAAAAAATGGACAGATACCTCTCTACAAGCTTTAGGCAGGCTTACCATACATCAACCCCAACAACCACATAGTTCAATACAGAGCACATATCTATCTCAAAATAATGCAGGCAGTGGACTACTCAATTTGGAAGTAATGTACCATCAGCAGGAAAAGAAATTGTCACTATTTTCTGTCAATTAATACTCCACTTCATAAAGCAAAATGCTATCAGGATAAAAACATTAGCCCATTAAGTCTAGCCAGAAAACAGAGATTTCTTCTACTTAACAGCTCAAGATTGAATTTAAGTCTGGGAAACAAAAGAATTGTAAGGTCAGTTTAAAGTAAATTTGTCTTCTAATGATGTTGATTTGAAATGGTGTATGGAATGGCTGCAAACAGCACGTCTTTATGGTGAAACAAACATTCCTCTTCTCCATACAAAATAAAGTGAATAAAAACAGAGCCTACAAAAAATATTTTAGGCCAAAAAATTGACAGCAAAAGCCGATCATGTAAAGGAACCAATGAATCAATTCACCATACATGCAATGGATGTCCATCTTTGACACAAACTGAATATTTGCAGCATCATAGCATAGACAAAGTAATTCATTAGGCACTAGCAAACACATATCAATTAGTAGAAAAAGAGCAACATATAAGTGCAAGCCTGAGTAATCATCAATCAACTGCCATAAATACTGTGGAGCACTACAACCGATATGACTGACATGACGATCAAAGCACACAGACTAGATTCAGAATGCCTTAATAAAATGGAAAGAACTGATATGATTGTTGATGTTGCCGTTCCTGCAAATGACAAACTAATGTCAACTGTTACTGAGAGAAAACTTGTCACTAGTTATTGAGTAGAAGGATAAGAACACAAAGCAGCAAGTGGAGATAGTACCAGTGAAAGTATGAGCAAATGATATAATCACAAAGGATTTGCAAAAGGCTGGAAAAAGTCTGTAGTTGTGAAAAAACAAAGCCATAGAACTGTCAATAAAAGTCACTTTACTGGGTACAGTGGGCATCATCAGAAAGTTTCTGAGTCGGAGTGACTTACAATGAAGGGTCAAGGAAGTGAAATCATCACCATTACCTGCATTATTGGGGACAACAAAGATTGTTTAGCACACAGTATACTGAAGTTCACCGAAGCTCTATTTATTTGTACAGACAAGTTGCGACGTGCACAGAAAGGCTCTGACATTTCTAGTGAAGTAAAGAAATAATGGAGAAGTGTAGTTGTAATAATACGAACAATAACAATTACAATAATAATAATAATAATAATTATAATAATAATTTTGTCAATGAAAAGTGCTTTAAACAATGTACATCAAGTCAATTTCCTCTAGTAATACTTTATTTTACAATAATTCTTATATAGTTATTACATTACTTTCAACAAAGTTACTTAATCAGCACATGTATTCACACTCTCACACTTTTAAACTGTCCTTATGACAGAAATAAGTACAAAACTAAATCAATGAATACATTTTTAATCAAATTGTTCAATTACTCCATTAAAATTATAGGGATACACTGAATAAGGAGAATTATGATTAATTATTAATACTGTAGGAAATCACCATTTAATTCCACAAGACATATTATCCATTTCACAGATCATCTCTACAATAAAAATTTACAAAGATATAATTAACATTATCTCACCTGTCTGTCTTCAAGACGTCTCGCTTCATTCAACTGATCAATTGTCTCTGGAGGTACACGCTCCAAGAGAGAGGGTATCAGCATATCACTGACAGAATTTCGGAGGTCAAAACTTGCCCAACTCCCTCTTGGAGTATCCACAGAATGCACAGACTGGCGTGATGTTGAAATGCCAGATTCAAGCTGCAACACATGAGTACGTATATTTTGCTTTTTTAAAGTAACAACAACAAGGTAGAGTTGGTTAAGGTTACATGGTTGTTCTGTCTTCCAATAGTATGTTTTGCAATTGATGCTCGCCTATTAAAATTTAACATGACTCCCTACGCTAACTACAGAGTAACATCATAGAAAACACCCTAGAGCACATAGTGGCATGTACCACTTGGGTACGTCCCACCTGTTCCCTTTGGTGTTGTACAAAGGAAGCTCACCATCCCATCTAAGTCTACTTCTACCTATAAGAAGGTAGCCTGTAGGCCCAACGGTACTTTACTCATAAACACCACGGAAGAGAAATGATGATGAGTGATTTGGTAGTTAGGTGTGCAAAACATGGAGCTATGAAATGCCATAAACATAAGATTCATCATCACTTATGCGTAATGTATGTCTTAACATTTTTTCAATTAACAGTTAAAGCTGTATACAATGTACCATGGGGAAATGTGCCTTCTGTGCACGTTTTCTTAAATTCTGAGATCGCAACCCTAAGCCCTACCCACACCCACTTTAACAATGCCACGCTGGCAACAATGGGCTGTAGTGACAGCCGCCATTGGGTTGTATTATTAACTACTAATTTTTAAGCTAAAATGCACATTAAATTTTCGAATTTGTTTGTTTTCACACCTAATGTTCTGCAAATAGTAACGAGTGTTATAAGTGATGACTGAGATGTGTTAATACGTAATATTATAATATTATGTAACTGTTGCTAAGTGTAAGAATCTACATTTTTTATTACTATATTTGAATTCCTTTAGAGCTGCCTCTGACATAAATCAGCTGTTACGGTGTCAACAAATCGGAAGGTTGAACGCCACCAAAGTGAAGTCACTGCAGTGACGTGTAAGGTCCTAATTGGATGGCATCTTAACAGCTGATGACCTGTCAGATGCAGCTCTGAATAAATCACAGTACAACGGGGAGATCCAATCCAAAAAAATCTTTTGGCAGCATATTTTATAACAGTTGGCAGTAATAACATGCCAGAGAAAAAGTTATAGATGCTATGTTACAGATATGTAACAGACTTGTATAGCTCACCCTGTATGATTCATCATCTGGAGAGAAATTGGTAACAGGTTGTTCATTGTCAACTTCAAATTCCTGTCGAGGAATAGCCTGCACAAGTGTCAATCTTTCTCCACTCTGATCCCTTATCCAGCAGCTGCTAGAATGCTGGCGATAATTGTGTTTCACTACAACCCAGTCAGCAGTATAACACTGCACACAGTCACGCACATGTGACGACCACTGCTCTCTGAAAACATAATAACCTAATTTTTTTTTTTCATAACAATTCTTTAAAATAACATTTATATCTCATAGCTGTATACGGCTGAAAAAAATCATGATTTTTTTAAAAAAATCATATAAAACAGTTTGTTTTTTTTATTTAAATCATATTTTTTTATTTGAATAAGATTTTTAAAATTCTATGAGATGTTTTTACTTTAAACCAAAATTGTTAGTGATTTATTTATCCGGAATTACTTTAAAAGAAGAAAAAAGTTTATTAAAACCTCAGTTTTTAAATTCTTCATTAAATTGTCATAATTTTATTTAAAAATAAAGTTACTATATGTTCGAAGTTTTCAGTAAAATACTGCCCTATCCCATATCTTTAAATTTGATATACTTATAGTTTTGTGCTCTTGAAACACTTCTCTTACATCTATGTTAGCGAATAAACTTGTGACTATCTGTTGGCATTAGTTAGAAAGAAGGCATATGTTCAAACAAATTTTACCATTTTTTTGTGCAATACCACCCTAATCACTTATTGTTGAAAACAACTGAATTCATCGAAAAACTTGTAACAATGTTAGACAGTTTTGAAGTATTAAATTTTGCAAAATAATTATCCTGAAATAAGAAAATATGGGATATAATGGTTGTTATTTGCGCACTTTCCCATTAACTCTTCAATGGCCAGGGGAAAGTACGCTACCCAACTAAAATGGAATTTTATCAATGTACACATAAAGAAAAAAGTTAATATTATTAATACTAGTAAGATTAACTATGTTTTCATTACATTTACCAATATTAATTTTGTTCTTTAAATGAGTATTAATAAAATTCCACTTTTTTTTAATATTCATTATCTTTAAGATGTTCTTCAAGTGGCTTTTGCAAACATTTTAATACAAATCTAGAATTATGGACACCGTGGAAGATTGAAACACATTTCTCTCAAAACTAGTATGTTAGAGGAGTATTGCTGCTAAATTAGTTTTTAACTCCAGACAATTAAATGCTGGATAAAAACTAATCAAACATCTAAGTTTATTAGTACATAACTCTATTAGAAATTGTTCGTTTCATAAATTTGTTCATTTTATTGTATATTATATTGTAGTTTATTTTCTCAAATAAGTTCACTTACATGAAAAAGTTTATATGAAATATAATATATTCTTTACATCAACTTTGTAATTGATATGTCTTTTTATCTGAGTAATTTATATTTTACAAATATTTAAAATACAAATACATTTTTAAATAATACAAATACTAAATATTGATTTAAATCATGGCTTATTTTTAAAAATTAACTTGATTTAAATCACATGATTTAAATTATAACAGCCTTACATAGCTGGAACTAACTTTTTTTTTTCCCCACCAAAACATAAAGCCCAAAGTTAACCCCAATATCTACACATTAACAAGCATATGGAATAGGCATAATTATTGACATTAGCGATTAGACAAGTTACGGAAGAAACAAATAAATCAACATCAGCAGTCTTACACATAAATTCGTGCAACACAGGCAAGAATGAAAAACTGCGACATATCAAAAATTCAAATTATCAATGTTCAAGTTATTGAGGTTTGACTGGAGTAATATTATTACTTTTGAATTGTAGTAATAATACGCATGCTTTGCATAAAATGATTGTTTAAATGTTTCATGTAAATGATGACTGACTTACTCATATGTTCATCTGTTCACATTGTTGAGACAGACTCCCTTCTGGTGAAAGAAATATTTCATGTCAAGGGAACAAGCATCATAAACTTCTGATTAACCGAATTTGAAACAGAAACAACTGAAATTAGACTAATTTTGAAACTAGAAATAAAATGAAAATTGATTGGTCTTACACACATTTCCCCAGGAAATAGGCAGATAAACAGCATTAGACTGTGACCCTCAATGAGCTCCAAGAACCCAACATCTTATCAGCCTAAGAAGATTGGCAAAGAGTCAAAAGGAGAGAGAAGAAACAATAACAATAATTAGGTTAACATTACACTTACAATGGTTCTTCAGGAACAACAGGCTCTGCAGTTCGAATTTTGCGAGGTAATACCACAACCTCAATGTCATTTTGTGGAAAATCCAGGACGTCATGTAGCGGATCTCGATCTATAAGAAGTTGATGTTGCTGAATAAATTCCTCATAATCTAATGGATCAACAGCATCACACAAGGATACCTGTAACAAAAAGGTAAAAACACTGACATGAACCCAAATCATTTGATATTCATTTACTATGAGCATATAGAAAGCATTACAGAAGAACTGAATATATAATTTTATACAAAGAGACTCTGCTTAGACAATGGATAATAAATTCTGAAATGTATTAGAAATCTAAACTGTCAATACAAGTGTGACTCACAAGTGAAGAGGCAAGATTGTTAAATGAAATAAAATGATCTTTCTACATATGACATTGGACGTTTTTGTGGTCTTTTTTACACAGAAGGAAACATTTAGAGTTAATTCAAATGTTGAATTAAAATTGCCCTTGGAGTTTGAATTAAAGAGAGTTCACTGAATTAAACAGTATACATGAAAATAAAGAATGAAACACTACCATCAATTCTGAACCAATTCAGAATGATCATACACAACAAAACACTTTTAAAGGCACATTCAACAGTAAAATTGTAACATTTATTGACATTTTCAAAAGAAAACACCAAGCAGATAAGGACATGCAGGAAAACAAAGAATATCACAAAACATAATTGTTTATGAACATACAAAATTAAACACAGTTATGATAACTTACACAAGAAGAGTATCCCGATATACTCCCAGTACTTTTACTTTGGTCTCTGGAATATGAAGAGGCAATTTGTCTTCTTACATCTGCAGCGTGATGTCTGCAAAAGTAGATCAACAAATAGATATTATTACGTGATCAGTAAAAGTGGACATGTGATTTGAACCTTTCTTTAAGACAATCACATTACAAAACAATTAAATTTTAAAAAAATAAAATAAAATTGTATTTTCTTGAATTTAAGCCCTTTTATCCTTCAAAAGTTGGAAACAAAATGGGTGGAGGATGCATCAAGAGTATATCAAAATGAATTGAAATAATTTCAAAAATTGTCTACAGGAATAGCTGTCTCCTTTCAAGTAACAGACAGAACATGAAAAATACATTCAATATGCAAGAAAAGTTTTGCTCAATATTTTCATACAAAAAACTGAAAGGGGCTTATATTTGAGAAAATAAGGTAACTTTATATCTTTGTTACAATGTTTACACTAACAAAATATTGTATTTTCTCTCTATCATCATTTTTCATCTTAAAGAGTTATTTTAATTACTGTACAAACAATTAAGATTGTTTATCTTTAAAAATGTCATATGAAATTAACACATATGGTAATTATGGCAATGTTTACTTGCTTCGGAACTACAAATGACAACCATTGTTCTTCAACAAGTATTGGACTTTTACTATTTTGACAATTTAGCAAATGACAGTAAAACATAAATTTGAATGTGAATGAAGCACATAAAAATTAAAAATTGTATGATAATGTTATACAACATTATAATCCTTAAAACGTACAAGACAGACGTAAACTAGTGGGCAATGAAGTCAGAAACACATTCAATTCTGTTTACTGCAATAATTATAAGTAACTATTTAGAACATATCCAAGCAAATGATATACATTTCTCAAGTCTTGAAACAAATAGGTAAGAGAATATGCAAGCTACTGAAACCTTTGAAAAGCAAGAGAAAAAAATTAATGCAATAAGTCTAACAATTATATGATAACCAGCTCTCATGTTCAAATTCTCAAACACTGCATGTGTTTTACTTTAATAGTAATGTCATAAATTTGTATTAATACCACTGACATATACAGAGCAATGATTGAATAACAAGAGTATGAGAACACTAATGTTTTGCTTGTCAATTGGAAATATTGTTACACATGGGTGTAGTTAATAGGAAATTTAAAAGATACGCCACGGTTACCACAGGATTTTTCTTTTCCAAACAAAACAAAATAGCAATAAATTTCTCTAACCTAAAAATACACATCTGTATGCTGACAATCAAGGAAACTATAATAATGATACACTTTTGAAACGAAAAATGTATACATTACTTTGATAACTTTTGTGCAAACGCTCGTTGAACTGATGCCATTGCCTCTACGTATAAAGAAATCGCATAGTCCACATCAAAACTTCAATGGCAATATTTACAGAACGTTGACGCCTAACTGCATTTCTTGACAAAACTGAAGATCAGCTCTACGTTTCTCCTGGGCAGAAAATAATTTGTTATACACACGTCACAATAATAAAACTATTTTCTGTATACACTGCAACAACAATTAAAAATTGAACAACGATTTCCAATTGTTTATACCGCGTTCATACCCTGTTCATATCCATTCACACTTCCGATGACAGAAAACCAGAACCAGATAGTATACCAATGGTGTAAGACGGTGTACGATACATCTTACACCAGAACAAAGTCGTTCGCAATTGAACGAACGGGTTTCGAAAAGCTCTAAAAGCACGGTGTAAGCACAGTCTAATAATATTACTAGACTGTGGAGTAAGAGAAATTTTTACACCTTGTCTAAAATACACCCATGGTAAATCAAATTCACCGCATTAAAATCTGATTCCATTCGCTCTACTCCAGGGAAGAATTTTAAGAC
Organism: Acheta domesticus; assembly: GCA_031308135.1. Classification (NCBI taxonomy): domain Eukaryota; kingdom Metazoa; phylum Arthropoda; class Insecta; order Orthoptera; family Gryllidae; genus Acheta; species Acheta domesticus. Next base: position 17,496,317 of record JAHLJT010008446.1, on the reverse strand, counting down.
AAAAATGTTTATTGGCAGTTTTATTCTACATGCTTTGTTCACTTTGACAATCCAGAAAATATTCTCCCGAATCAGGAAAAACCACTACATTTCAAGAAAACTATACGAAATTATTTAAAGATCAAGTATTAAGAAAGATTAAAGTAAAGATTAAGATTGCAATGAGAAAAAAATTCTAGCTTCTATATAACCCATTAAGTCTCAAATTATTTTTTTCTGCAGTTTTTTTAATGAAATTCAAACAATCGTCATAATTAAGTGCTAGTTATTTAATTTCATCGAAATTAATTCAAATTCCATCCATCTCGATCAGGTTTTTGTCCAGTTTCCCTGGTCCTTGAGCAAATGCTGAGATGGCCCCTTGTTTTGCTTCTGGACAGTAAAGTAACTTCATTCTCTCCACCCAAAACGTCACTTTGACTCGTCATACACGATTGTAATTGTTTATGTGACTTAATAAATTATTATTATTATTATTATTATTATTATTATTATTATTAATTTGGGTAGGTGTGGAAGACTGTCCTCATATGAGGACGCTGGGACTTGGTATGAAGTTTTCCGCAACAATAAAAATATGTCTTCATAATAAATGTTTATGCCCACTGGATTCGGATTTTAGTAACTATTTTTTGAAATCCAAAACAAAAATAAAATAAAATAATTAAACTACATAATTACATCAGTTTTTTGTAATGTATCAACAAAGCAAATACGATTACACTAGAACAATATTTTCAAAAAGAACTTGATTGTAATAATTAAACAGACTTCTACTACAAACATATTTTCGAAAATGATCTTGTACTCAGCTAATATTATAGCACCAAAGTAATTTCAGAAAAATCTACTTTACTTTCTGAAGTGGAATAGACCAATACATTTCACAAAGAGAGTAATATTGCATTTAGCACAATATTTGCGAGGCTTGCTTACGCATGATGGCTGCTGATTTGTGCATAAGCAATCCTCGTGATGAGTCTTTTTTCTGTCGAATCTTAGGCAGCACGCTTGCTGGAGAAGACAAAACTGATACTTCTTTCTTGCAGATTCTTGGAACTTTTATGTGCGATTTTTATAAAGCTGCCTCTCAAGGCCCGTCTTCACGATGAAAACTATAGCGGTATTTCGCGTCCTTCTCGGTCGTGCCGCTAGATGTTGCATGATCTAGCAGGGCTTGATAGAATCGTAATCATGCGACATCTAGTGGCACGGACGAGAAAACCGTGAAATGCCGCGATGTATTCCATCGTGAAGACGGGCCTGGAGTGGCAGCTTTATAAAAATCGCGTCTTTCTCGGTCGTGCCGGTAGATATCGCATGCTGAAGCAGGTGTCGCATGGCCTAGCGGTGCAAGATCAAGCAGTCGCATAATCAACCATGCGACATCTAGCGGCACGATCATTCCTCGAAGAAGAAAGAAAAAAACAACAACAACATGAAATGCATATTCCAATTCTTTTACAAGTTCTTCACTTCACGACAAAATTGTATAACATAAAGTCCCAGCGTCCTTATATGAGGACGGCACAAAATATCAACATCTCGAAAACATTGAATCATATAACTGCCCAATTTTATATTCTTCGTAAAGTATGAGCACAAACTAACACTATGTAGTCAGTTTAGCAACTCACAGAAATTTGGAAAAGTAGATATAATCAAATTTTTTATCGACATAAAAAGTATAAAATGCACTAACTTAGGAAGGTAGAAAAACTACAAGAATATAAATCTGAGCGATAACAAACGTTTATATGTGTTGAATGAACCTTGGCGGTGTTGCCAAACAACAATGTGATAGGGAAAACAATTTATAATGTAATTAAATAAAAAAATTCACTGTCCTCAATGAGGACGCTGGTACTTAATGGGTTAAATGCGTAAAACAGGCTTGAAAAGCATATACAGACAATATTCTATTGTTTCAAAAGTTTCCAATAAAGCTTCTAGAATTCTCAATTATTTCCTGCGACAACGGAGAATTGTGACAAATAACTGTCTCCGACCAAGATTCGAACCAGCGATGCTTCTCTCCGAAGAATTCCGTGCCCGTCACTTACCACTCGGCAACACTGGGTACACATGGCGTTCACACATATAATGGTAATAAGTAGACATCGGATGTTTAGGCACTAAAAAAATCGCCTTTTAGGCGCCTAAAAGGCACTGAAAATCTCGAGAATAAGGAGAAAAAAACTTTATACTGTCATAAATTACATTCACAATAAAATTTAAAATTATTTGTAAAATTCCATACATATTTACAACTCTTCTACATTTTATTCTTAACAGTTCCATTGCAATATATTACCAGTAACTTTTCATGTATCGTCATCTCAAATCTGCAATGATTGGAAGACAAAATCATTTTGAATACAGAGCAGGGGCGTAGCGTCCATAGACGCGCTGGAAGCGCCGCTTCCCTTACGAATTTCCATCACAAATTTTTACATTTTAAATGTATTAGTATCCGGCTTATCAAACTCGATGAAATGTTGGAATATCTATAGTTTCTACTTTGCCGGGCTTTCATGATCTCTAGGTTTCACGCACTTCTTCGTATTTCCCTCGCCCTGAAGATTGTCAGAGGAGGCTATTGTAGTTCGAATAGGGCGGGCGGCGCGTGAAATATTGTGTACCCTGTGCGAGGCTACGAGAAAGCGCAGCCCTCAGGAGACCTCCGTGGTTCAGATGGAATAGTGATTTTGCTTGTTAAGAACTGTGATTGAAACGTGACAACTGAACTGTGAATAAAGCGTGAACCGGGCATCAAAGCACGTGTAAGTATCAGCGTTCATAGGACAACTCCTTTTTTAAAAATTTTGGAGATTCCTTCGTAACTGTTCGAACGTGTTCCTTGCGTAGGTTATTGTAGGCAGACGGACGCGCTACGGACCGGCGCTTCCAGAGCATTATGGAAGGGGCTGCGGCTGCAACCCGCGCCGGGCGTTCGAACGGTGATGGAGCGATCGCCGTCTTTATGTGGATGTGCAATTGAACATTTAAAACAAAATACATTTTCAAGCCTTTCTTTTGAGGAAAAATCAAAAATTATTGCGACTGGAAACCTACACCAGAACTACATATTGAGTGTCATTCGAAAGGAAGAAGAATTTCATACGACATTTCGTGCACAAATCTACGAGAATGTTCCGTGAATAAGTGGGTGCAGAAACACAAATAAATTATTCTGTTGGCCATGTTTATTGTTTTCTAAAGAGAAATCCGTGTGGACGCAAGGAGGATTTGATGATCTTCACAATATTCACAAAGCACAGGCTCGCCATGAAACTTCAGTTTCGCACATCCTATCCCTAAAAAAATTTCAAACTGTTTGGAAAACAAAGACTTGAATGCAGTCTCAGTGAGCAGTTTCGGTTGTCTGTTCGACGTCACAACGTAGAAGTTTCAAAGAACAGAGATATGTTGACTCATATAATCAGAGTTGTTTGTCTTTTAGGAAAACTAGGATTAGCGTTTCGCGGACACAATGAAATTGTCGAGTCTCTAATCGAGGCAATTACATTGAAATTCTTAATTTTTGGGTAATTATAATACTGAACTTTTAGCTGTTATTGAAAGCAACAAATGTGTTTCGTGGAACATCTCCTGACGTCCAGAATGATATTATTGCGGCAGTTGCGGAAGTTATGCACAGAGAAATTGAAAAGGAGATTTCTGAGGCTCAATTTGTGGCATTAATATTTGATGAAACGACTGATGTGACCATGAAATCGCAACTCAAAAGCGTGTTGCGGTATGTTTCAAAGAATGGCGTTCAAGAAAGATTCTTGCATTTCACTGACTGCAGCAAAGACAGATCCGCATCTGGATTATTAGAACATGCAAAGGGAGTTACTAGCACGTACAAGTGCGACACAAAAATAATAGCGCAAACGTATGACGGCGCAGCAGTTATGGCAGGGGAACATGCTGGACTTCAGGCCAAATTAAAGATGATTTGTAAAGAAGCAATATTTGTGCATTGTTATGGTCACAAATTAAATTTAGTCTTAGGACAATCTGCTAGCTGTATTAAAGACGTGCGAATATTTTTCGCCTCTTTATCAGGATTAGGGGCATTCTTTTCTAAATCTACTAGGCGGATAGAAGCTTTAGACACTGTAGTGAAAAAGCGATTGCCATCAGCTGCACCAACACGTTGGAATTTCACCAGCAGGCTTGTACTGACTGTGAAAAATCATACGAGTGATCTGCAGGAATTATTTGCTTCAGTAACAGAAAATTCAAGTGACTGGGACGCTGAAACTCTGTGCTCTGCTCGTGGCTATTTTAATCTTTTGAAAGACTTTGACTTTAATTTTTCTTAACTTTGTTTTCATCTGTTTTTCCTCATTCTGACTCATTATTTAAAATTTTACAAAATAAGTCCAATGATATTATGTACTGCATGAAAAAAATTGAAGATTTTGGGATATATCTGAAGCAGTTTCGAGACACTTTTGAATGCTTTTGGGAAGGTTGCAACAGAGAAAGAAGCGAATTTCAGTGCATCAAGCGAGCCAGAGTAGAAAATACAGAGAATGAAAAGAATGTGTACAAGAGATTGTTATAGAAGTTATAGACAACTTAATATGTCATGTATCTGATAGATTTTCTGATACTTCTAAACTGAAATTCCTAAGCCTTCTTAACCCAGATATCTATTTAAGTTATCAGTCGTCATTCCCCAGTGAAGCTTTCAATTGTCTAATGGATGCTTATGGAAGGCATTTTGACTCTGCGCGATTGAAAAGTGAGCTCACGGTCATTTATTTTGATAATGAGTTCCACAAGAGTGTCAGTAAATTAAATGATTATATCAAGCACCCTGAACTCGCAGATGTCTTTCCCCAAACATACATACTGACCGCTTTGATTCTCACTATACCTGCTACAAGTGTGTCGGCGGAGAGGTCATTTTCTGCTCTCCGGAGAGTAAAAAACTATCTTCGAAATTCACAAAGCGATGAAAGACTTTCCCCTTTTTTTCCTTACTGAATATCGAGAGTCAGCTTTTAGATTCGATGATGACAAGCCATCGTTTTTTAATGATGTCATTGATGTATATGCCCGTAAACCAAGAAGAATTGCACTTTATTTTAAAATGTAATTGTTAAAATAAAAGTTAATGCATTATAATATCACTTTGATTTTTCCTTATGAAACCTTCCAATATGACTCCTTTCAATTTAGAAACGTGAAAAAGGTATATAAAGGAGCAAAATGCTCCTGCGTCATTATTTAGGGATATTTTGTTGAGTCGATTAAATTTGAGATTATACAGTATGCTTGGGACTTCCCCATCTAATATAAAGACGTTGTTGAGGGAAAGTGTATCAAGTAATAAGGAATAGTAAAGCACGTACTCTTTAATGAGAAAATTAGCATTGAGGTTTCCAGATTGTCCTGTTAGTAGGACTGCCTGCAGTGTGATGTCTACGTACCGGTCGAATTTTACTAGCGCAACACATAAGGGAAGATCTATGTTTATTTGATAAACATTTTTTTACCAAAACAGATCATTCTAGATTCCGGATGAAACACTCTCTCCAGAATGTAATTTCATTCTATTCTCTTGATAGAGAAATATTTCTGTGTATTGTTTCGCTTATCGACGAGTAAAACTAACTAAAACATTTCCAAGTACTGAAAGAAAGATATTTACTTTCTGATAACAATACTGAGAATAAAAATACTTTTATCAAGAAATGTCCCATGAAAAGTTCCATAACAAGGTACTTTTAATTCAATAGTTCCGTGAACGACGTAGGTTGAATACAGAATACGCCGCTTCCCCTCTTAAAAAATCCACGCTACGCCCCTGATACAGAGAAGGATTTCTGAACATCTACTGATGTGTCTGGCATACATTTTAGAAGTCCAAAATTAGCAACACTCAAACCTTCTGGGAATTTACATTTATTTCCTCTCAAAAGGTGCCCTCGGTGTTTTGTCAACCGACCATTTTCTCAGAACATTTATGAAATAGGAAAATTGAGAAAAATATGTTGGTATACTTTCAGAAATTCTCTCGTATTTCAAAATACAAAGACGTGAATTCAAGGTTTGTAATGAATGGTCATGTTGAACCATGGCCGATTATGATATCTTGGCACTGTATATAAAAAAAATACATAAATGACAAAAATGTACAATAATTCTAAAGAAAAGGCAGTTATGCTGAAATAAGCATTATAAAACTTCGTCATAGGTCATCATTTGTCATGTATCGTGCACATATATTATCTTCCTTTAAATAAGTTCGCTAGAAAAAAATATGCATTTCCCTAAACATCCGATGTATAGTAATAAGTGTACGGTGGTCTAATTTCTAGCAGCAAGCTGAAAAATCCCGAGAATGTGAAAAAAATATCCTTTGGGCACCAAAAGAAGATATCTGGGAAGATAATCATTAATAACAGAAATCTTAGTTCAGAATAAAGAGATTAGAAAACCAAGTTCTGCGAGAAAGTCTGTGCCATTCTATATCACCACTAGTTTTTTTCTAAATTTCGCAACATAATTTATCCACTTTTTCGTTATCAGACCCCAACTACGAGAGTTTTTCTGGCGGAAACTCGCGGTTTTCCGGCGCACAATTACATAACTCTCTCTTCTTACGAAGAACTTCTTAAGGCGAGAAAGTAATAATAATTTCGCAACCATTTGGGATATGTAAGTTGATCGCGTGGGTTCTGGTTAAATTGTATTTCAAATTAATGTTGAAATACTCATAATTTTACTTAAACCAATTCATACAGATGCACATAAGACGATTGATTTGATGATACATACGCTTAAGAAATCGAATAACAGAATTGAAAAACTGTTTAAAAATGCAATTTGGAAAACCGACATGTTTTGTAGAATTATCTGCATCAATTCTATTTGCGAGTAGAATACTTTAAATGATTTTCAATAAAGTTTCTACAATCCTCAATAGTTCTTTTCTGCAATCACACATTCATCAAATAAAAATCCCTGTCTGGGATTCGAACCTGGCTTCCTCAGAAGCGAAGCGCTCCGTCTACGCGCGCATTAACAACTTCGGCTATTCTAATCAATTACGGATTGAATACTTATATGTCACTCAAAACGTAATTGTATTAGCCAGTGGCGTAGCTAGGGGGGCAGAGGGGGCGGCGCGCCCCGGGTGACACCATTCTAGGGGCGACACCAATTAAAATATTTTATAGTTGGAATTATGTAATTTAAATCATTTACTTAAATATTTTTATATGTTAATAGTTAGTTTTCTTAGTTTCAGTAATTTGAAAATTTTAATATTGGAATTATATAATTTTTATGGTTGAGTTAAAAAGTATTTATACTAATTTAATAAGTATACTTTTAAATCATAAATACTAAGAAAGCAAAGAAAAGAAATAATGAAAACTTAAACGCAAAACTATAGGCGGTAAGCGCCTATTCCTCAATGGTCAAAGAGTTTCGAATTCAGCGATTACTTTATCTTTATAGGTGAACTGTTGATAGGAATAAGAGGTAATACTTACAAAATCATACGTTTTATTCATATCGAATTTCTTTCTTGTAGTAGTTGACGCGCCCGGAAACACGAATCAGTGAATGAATCAATCAATCTTTCTTGTAACGATATCGGTAAAAGGGTATTAATTGCAGCAGTTGAATAGAAGTCTTGCAACTGACTTTGAGAAAATAAGAGCAAGTCAAAATCTTTATCATTTATATCCATTTCATGTATTGCGGTGTCAGTAAAGTACTAAATATTACGAGAAACTGAAAAATTCATAATTGTGTTGGGTATTAATAGAAACAAAAGCATAATCTACTTTCAGGTAAAATATTTATTTAAAAATAATATTGCAATTATTCTTAATTACAAAGAATTTTTAACATTATTAATAACTATCATGTGCAAATATGTTTGTATTTTTAATAAAATAATCTACAATCTATGCAGCAATAGATATTTTTATACTTAATTTATGGGGGGAGGTGACACCATTAAATTTGCCCCAGGTGACACCAACAGAAGCTACGCCACTGGTATTAGCTCTAGCTTTAGGAAGCCGGTAATTGACAACATGCGAACAGCAAAAGTCTTTTGGACAAAGAAAAAGGACAGCCGTGAAGGACCGACAAAGAAAGGCAGCCGTGAAAAGCATACTCCAAATGCTACACCCGACTAACGAGATTAGAAAAATAATTACTGCGAGAAAGTCTATGGCAGTCTATATCACCACTAGTTTATTAATTTACCATCTTTTATTACACACGCGGATAAAATTTAAAGACAATACTTGAAGCAGATTTTAAGAAAAACATTTTTCGTAAATTTCAAGCGCAAATTACGCAAAAACTACTCGTTTTTTCATAAAATTCTACATAACCTTTATTAAAGAGCTAATTTTGTACAACAGACTTTGTCTGAGGACAAAATCTCTATCTAGAATTTTGTAGTTTTAAATATATTTTTTGTAATTTTCAAAAAACCAAGCAATACCTGCAAATAGCACTACGACATATTTTTTTACCGTCCCTTATTACATAAGTCAAGAAAATTTAAAGAAAAAATTTGAAGCTGTTTTTTCATAAACAAAATTTGGTAATTTTCAAACGCAGTTATCGCAAAAAACTACTCGTTTTTTCAAAAAAGTGTACACGGACTTATTTAAGGTGCTAATTTTTTACAACCGATTATGTCCGAGGTAAAAATTTCTATCTTCAATTTTGCATTTTTGAAATTGTTTTATCCAATTTCGAAAAATTGGAGGTATCAACCAAAATGATCATCTCTTGCACCATTCTCTTAATCATCCTTCGTACTATTCAACAACAAAATTTAATCAAAACATTTTGAGCCATTTTTTTAAAATACTTTGAAAATGTCCAAGGGGCTTTATGTAAAGTACCCTCCAAACTTTAAATATCGGTTTCAAACTCCAAGAGCTTTGACAACAGCCAAATCGATTGAGAAATATCAATTTTGA
>JAHLJT010008446.1:17358357-17487239 GCA_031308135.1 Acheta domesticus | reverse complement strand
CATTTTATCGCAATTACTTATATTTTAGTCAAAATGTATTGTATCGATTTATCATTAGGAACCGGTAATTTCACACAAACATGCGAAAACAGTCTTTCAAACATGACCAAGAAATGCAGCGGTGAACGGCTTACTCCAAATAATTTATCCACTGATCGGTATTTGAAAAATAAACTACTGCGAGAAAGTAGCACCACTAGTTTATTTATATATTTACCGTCCCTTATTACACACGTGCAGAAATTTTAAAGAAAAAAATTTGGAGCGGTTTTTGAGAAATTTTTTTGTAAATTTGAATCGCAATTTACGCAAAAAACTACTCGTTTTTCCAAAAAAGGGTTCATGACCTTATTTGAAGAGCTAATTTGTACAACCGACTTTGTTTGAGGCGAAAATCTCTATCTTCAATTTTGCAGTTTTAAACAGTTATTTGCAATTTTCGAAAAATTGGCCTATCAACGAAATGATACCTACGTCATTCCCTTCAACGTTCTTCGCACTATTCAACAACAAAAACTATCAAAAAATTTGGAGCCAGTTTCTTTTAAACTTACAAATCTCAAAATGGGCTTCATGTAAAGTACCCTCAAATACACAAAATATCGGTTCAAATTCCAGAGGTCTTGAGACGAGTAAAACGATCGGGGAATATCAATTTTGAAGAAAATCGGCCGAACGGTTTAGGCGCTAGCGTTGACCACAGACGTACAGACGGACGGTTTGGCCGTCAATCGGATTTTGCAGTATAAAAGCACCAAATCATGGATTTTTGACTACACCACGAATAGAGGATTTTCTTTCTAATTTAGCAACAGTTTTATCCACGTTTTTGTCACCAGACCCCTGCTCTAAGAGTTTTCTGGCGAAAATTCCCCTTTTTCCGGGCGCACGATTACATACTTTCTCTTCTTACACAGTATTCGTAGGCGAGAAAGTAACAAAAGTTTATTGGTTATATTTTTCTAATATCTAAAACTAACCTTCCCACCTCAGCCAATATTTTTTTTCGATATACCGTAATTTACTCTTATTTAAATATTATTCGAGTAAGTTGTTACGGTATTATACGGTACCATTGGAGTCCTAAGATACAGATCTGTACCTAGAAACTCTAGGTACCTTTAAATAGTACCCCTATCTATACATACATTCTAATGCGTTGTTATGGTGTCATATGGTTGCAGTTATAATATAATTTGTACCCCTATATAAATACATTATAATGTGTCGTTATGGTGGCAAGAGTTTCCTGTTATAAATATCAAATATACCTCGAATGAGTTGTCATGGTGTCATCCAGTTGCTAAGGTGTACGTTCATATCTTTAAAGTAAATGCTCTTAGTAATAAATGTCAGTAATTACGTTGTTTCGGTGTATGTTTTTATTTATAAGGCTGTCCAATATACGAAAGCTTATCGTAACGTTCCAAACCCCGAATAAAAAAAAATCTTCTCTAACATACAGGAGGAAACGATTCACAAATACACCAAGCAAGTATAATTACTTCGTAAAGGATTCCTTACTTTTACAACACTGCTATATTTCAAAGAAACAACATTTTGAAGGCCGTATCTATAATAACTGTTTGAAAAGTAGCATTAAAATATCGAAAAGTATGAAGGGGATGATATCTATCTTCAATATTCTGCGGCGTATTAGCATAGATTCTAAGTGCGCCTCTAAAGTATCATTACTTAGATCTTTATAGTGTATTCAAGCCAAGTTATATTCACTTTTCATGTTCTCTCCTTGTGGGCAGAGGATTACACATACTAATGACTCAAATGCATTTCTATGGTGTATTGTTGATGTTCCTACTGTGTGCACTAGAAGAAACTGTGATGCTATTGATGCAAAAATATGCATTACAGAGTTGCAAAGGCGCTCTTGTGTGTATATTGTACATTTGTAAACATAATTTGTATCACTATAACTGCAAAAAGTGAAAATTTCTGAATTTCATGCAGTTATGTGCTTCAAATTAACTTTCTGCTGATCAATTATGACAGATAACTTATTCAGATGCACATCCAGTGTGTCACTATGCCATTAAAAAAAATATTTTACTTGCTTTATGAATTGGACCTCAGATTTATAGCCTTACAAACAAACAGGTTTCGAAATTTTGCTACAATATTTTCTTTTCATGTATAGTCAATACATTCGTCTACAACATTAAAAACTTCAAATATTTAAGAAATTAAACAAATTCAGAAAATATTGATTAAACATTTTTCGCTCTTCTTCTGACGACGCCCCAGTAGACTGGCAGAGGATTCCAGTTGTTCTTTGCCGAAATAGTCATCGCCCCATCCCCTATACTTTGATTTTTCTTTCTGGCGCGCGGGGGAGTGTCAATACAATAGAGTATCTCGGTATTTCGCGTCGTTCTCTGTTATGGCGCCAGGAGGTCGCATGATGGTCAGCACTGCTCGATACAGTCGCGTCATGCGACTTCTAGCGGAGCAACCGAGAACGACGCAAAATACCGTGAAATATTCCATTTTGACACGCCCCCGTGCGCCAAGAAAGAAAGAAAAAACGAAGTGTAAACTCTAACCTTTGGGCATGCATTTGGAGAGTTGGTCTCATGTAATTCTCTGTTTCACGTAATTTCCTCTCCCTTTCATGTAATTCTCTGTTTCACGATTGATCATATAGAGTATCGGGAACACTCAAAGCAGAGGAGAAGTACCGTAATGTTACTCTAATTGTAGATTCACATAAATCCTCAAAAAAAAGGAAACCAGAAATTAAAATATTGTTAATTCCAGAGCATATTTTAATGGATTATGAAGGTCTCAATTCTCAAATCTGGACATCTTAAAGTATTATTTTGACTGCACACGACCCGACGAAGAAAAATTCACCTTCATTTCCCTACCTTTTGCAGGCGTAATATTTCTCAACTGCACGATAGTAATTTTTACTATCCCATATACGTACATATATATGGAGTATATACGTAGTATAGGGAAAGTCATGTAATGCTGCGCGAAAAAACGGGAGATTTTCGGCAGAAAAAATTCACTGTCGAGTCCTCATAACGAAAAAGTGGATAAATCCAGTTGCTGAATTAAGAAAAAACTCCCCTAACACGTGGTACGGTCAGAATCCTTGTTTTGTGGGTTCTTGATACCGAAAAACCAATTGAAACCAAAACTTCTGCCAGTCTGTCTGCCTGCCTGTGAACAACGCTAGCGACTAAACCATTCAGCCGATTTTCTCCAAAATTGATATTTCCCGAATGATGTGACCAATCTCGTGGCGCCTTCAATTTGAAACCGATATTTTAATTTTGGGGGATATTTTACATGAAGCCCCTGGGGCATTTTCAAAATTTTCAAAATAATTGCGCCAACAATTTCGACAAAAGTTTGTTGTTAGTCTGAAGGTCATTTAAGAGAATGGCATAGGTCTCATGTTGGTTGAAAACTCTGATTTTTCGAAAATTGAAAAAAATCAAAATTTTTTCGTCGTCTTCCTACTATTATAACATTTTATAGAAGCATGTTTCCTTCGAATAAAATTTGTTCTCCAAAGTGAGATCTGTCATTAAGGTCATGATATTTTTTTAAGTATTAGTAGTGTTTGCGCAATATTGCGTAAAATATGAGCAATTTCAAAAAATTACAAAAAATAGATTTTCCCAAACGGCTCCAAATTGTTTCTTTTAAGTTTTGGGAGGGATTGTACTAAATGTACTCTATGCGATGACGTAAACGCCATATTGCTCTATTCTTTCGTTTTTACAAAAATTACAAACATGAAATTTTTTTGACTTGTTTCTCACGTCGGTAATATTTACATTAGCGGCGATTTGTTCACATTATTATATATATGAGTATATGTGCTTTCAATAATGTCATACAAATTTTCTCAAGAACTCAACAGTTTTCTGTGAAAACTGGCTCAAAATTCCGTATTTTCAGAAACGCTCAAACGCCATTTTCTCATAAATGGCTCCAATTTTTTTCTTCAAACTTTCGAACGGCTAGTGCTAATTGCACTATTTAATGTGAGGTGATGTTCATTTTGGGTATTTTTTTCAAAAATCACCCAAATATTTTTTTTGAAAGATCTCTTACACCTACAATAGGCACATTACCAGCAATTTGTAAACACTATTGTATACGTGAGTGTAAGTGCTTCAAATGTCTTCGAATGAAGATTTTCGAAAACTCAAACATTCAGTGAAAAAGAGCTTCGAATTTCGCAATTTTAGTAGCGTTTCAATGCCATTTTCCTAAAAACGGCTCCAAAGTTTTCAAAGAAACTTGCCATTCAGGACGAGGTTTACTGTTCTTTAATATTCTAAAATTAATATTTGCGTTCTACCGTTAGGATACCAAAAAAGTGAGAAAATGTCAAAAAAATATTTTGGGCGGCTTATCTAAACATACATTCCAATGCGTTGTTATGGTGTCATTAAAGATAGCTATAGTGTACGGTACGAGTCAATATCGTAGGAATAAAAATTGTACTACTGTTGCTGCGGTGCCTCCACCCATTCACTGGTTTGTCTAGTGGAAATGCACGCAAGCATGTTACATTGATTTCTATGTAATCAAAAATAATTAATTCATATACATTGGAAAATATTTTCAGTAGTCTATGCAATTTTAACGTCCAACTAATAAATGTGAAGAATCTACTAAAAGTAGCCAGTAATTACGGAATATTTTGGCATGATATTCATACACATATTTACTCAGGAGTACGATAACAATTTTGTACTAGAAGGCAGCTCATATGTCGTGAGGAAAAATTAATATGGAGTGATTTTCGCCTATAATTTGCAAAAATAATTCTAACTATAATAAATCATAGTAATAAGCAGACAAAATTGTACAACAATTTGCTCAAATCATTACATTAAAATTATAAGAAGTATACACGCAAAATTTTACTTTCCCGTATGTATGTATATGTAGTAATATACGTAGTATATGTGAATAACAATACTGCCTAAACCACAGGGTACGAATTTTTCCAAAATGAATATTCCCTGGTCAATCTGGTTTCACTCGAGGCGCCGAGATTTTGAAAAACCTTCTTCAAAATTTGAAGGTATTTTATATAAAGCCCCCCGGACATTTTCAAACTTTTCTCAAAATCCGCTCCAAATTATTTAAATTTCATGTAAGAATAAAATAAAATATACATATGAAGGTGACATAGATACGTTTTTCACAGATAACTCACAATTTTCAAAAAGTGCAAAAGTTTGAAACTTTTTTCGACGTCTTCGTACAACTACAAAATAAAAGATAGAAACTTTTCTTTCCAATATAATGTTCTTCATAGTGAGTTATTTTTTTAAGGTCATGTTCAATTTTTTGAAAATTTTAGTAGTTTTCGAAGAATATTGCGTGCAATATGTGTTATTTTAAAAAAATACAAAAACAATATTTTCTCAAAAATGGCTGCAAATGTTTTCTTTAAAGTTTTGGTAGGTATAGTGCCTAATGCACTCTAGGAGATGACATAAAAGCCATATTGCTCTATTCATTTGTTTTTTCACAAATTGCAAAAATGTAATTTTTTTGACTTCTCTCATGTCGTTAATATTTACATTAACGGTGATTTGTTGATTAGTGGTGACATTATTATATTTATAAGAATATGTGCTTTAAATAATGTCATATAAATTTCTCGAGAACTCAACCGGTTTCTGTGAAAATTAACTCAAAATTCCCCATTTTCAGAAACGCTAAAACTCCATTTTCTCACAAATAGCTCCAGTTTTTTTCTTCAAACTTTTCGAACGGATAGTGCAAATTGCACTCTTCAATATTTTTTTTTAATTAAGACAATTATAATTTTTTGAAAGATCTCCCACGCTTTTAATATGCACATTAACAGCAATTTGTAAACACTATTGTATTTGTGCGTTCATGTTCTTCAAATGACTATAAATGATGTTTTTCGAAAACTCAAAAATTTTCTGTGAGAAAGAACTTCAAATTTCGCATTTTTGGGAACATTTAAACGCCATTTCCTTTAAAAGTTTCCGAAATTTTCAAAGAAAAATTGCCAGTTTGGACGAGGGTTTACTGTTCTTTAACATTCTTAAAATAGTATTTCCGTTTGTTATTAGGAAACCGAAAAATTATGGAATTGTCAAAAAATTGTTCTTTGGGCGGCGATAGATGGCAGCTGGCAAGAGTATGTGGCAATTCCGAATAGCTAGCCCAGATCCAAGGAAATAGAAAACTCATACGGGAAAGTCTGTGCCTTTTTTAGGTGTTTCAAACTTTTCAAACTTTTTTTTGACGTTTCTTCAAGCTTTTAAAACTTGTAGTGCTGATTGCACTCTCTAATATGACGTAATGTTCATTTTGGAGTATTTTTTGTTTTTTTCAAAAACTAGACAAATGTACGTTTTTGAAAGATCTCTCACACCGTTAATATGCACATTTCCCACATTTCGCTTAACCGCCATTTTGTTAGAAACGGTTCCAAATTTTTCGAAGAAAAATTATTTGCCGTTTAGGACGAGATTTTACTGTTCTTTAATATTCTTAAAATAATATTTCCGTTCTACTATTAGGAAACCGAAAAATTAAGAAAATGTCCAAAAATGTATTTTGGGCGGCGATAGATGGCAGCTGAGGAGAGAATGTGGCATGTCCGAATAGCTAGCTGAGACCAAAGAAAATAGAAGAATTATACGGGACAGTCTCTGCCATTCTGTAGCAGCACTAGTTACTTTCTTTTATACGTACTTGTATATGGAGTATAGACATGTACAATGACTATGACATGACAGACGATGTAGTATAGCCAAAGTTATGTAATGCTGCGGAAAATCCATTTCGAGGGTTCAGCGAAAAAACACGCTTTGGGACCCGTGATACCTAAAAGTGTTCTTTTTTCAAACCGTCCGACCGTTCGTATGTGTGTCCGTCTGTGAACCCCACTAGCCCCTAAACCATACGTACCGTTTCTTCCAAAATGGATATTCCCCGGTCGATATGGCACGTCTCGAGACGCTGTGATTTCGAAATACTTTCTTCAAAATTTGGCGGTAGTTTACATGAAGCTTCAGGTTACATGATTTTCAATTTTTTTCAAAAAAGCCTCCAAATTTTTTCTTTATACTTCTAGAAAGAATAGAGTAAAATACGCTTATAAAGGTGGCATAGGTCCGATTTTCCCGGTTAGCTCTGAATTTTCGAAAATTGTGAAAGTTTGAATTTTTTCCGGCGTCTTCCTATAACTACAAAATTGAAAATAGAAAAAATCTTGAAATGAAATTTGCTGGCCATAATTAGTCGTTTCATTCAGATCATGTACATTTTTTGAAACGTTTAGTGGTTTTCGCGTAATATTGCGAGCAATACGTGCAATTAAAAAAAAATAATTTGTCAGAAACGGCTCCAAACTTTTTCTTGTAACTCTTGGTAGGAATAGTGCTAAATGTACTCTATTAGATAACATAAACGCCATAATGCTCATTTGTTGTTGTTTTCAAAAATTACAAAAGTGCATTTTTACATTCCCGTATACGTACGTATACACAGAGTGATATACGTAGTATAGGGAAAGGTATGTAATGCTGCGCGAAAAAATGGCCAATTTTCGCCAGACACAAAAATCGTTGCCGGGCGCTGATAACGAAAAAGTGGATACAACCAGTTGTAAATTAAGGGGGGAAAATCCCCTAACACGTGGTGTAGTCAGAACTTCTCTTTTGTGTGTCCTTGATACCGAAAAAACAATAGAAAGAAAACGTCCATCTGTCCGTCCGTCTGTGAACACTGCTAGCGCCTAAATCATAGGTACGATTTCTTACAAAATGGGTATTCCCCGGTCGATCTGGTTCTAGTCGAACCTTTGAGATTTTGAAAACGATTATGTAATATTTGGGGGTACTTTACATGAAGCCCCCCGGACATTTTCAAAATTTTCTGAAAAACGGCTCCAATTTTTTTCTTTACATTTCTTGTATGAATAGAGTAAAATACACTTATTAAGGTGGCATCGGTCCGATTTTCACCAATAACACTGAATTTTCGAAAATTGCAAAAGTTTAAATTTTTTTCGGCGTCATTCTGGAACTACAAAATTGAAGATAGAGATTTTTCTTTCAAATAAAATTTATTATCGCAAGTGAGTTCATTCATTAAGGTCATTTGAATTTTTTTGAAAATTTCAGCACTTTTCAGCACTTTTCGCACATATTGCTTGCAATATGTGCAATTAAAAAAAACAAAAACAAGATTTTCTCAAAAAACGGCTCCAAATTTTTTCTATAAACTTTTGGTAGGGATAGCGCCTAATGTATTTTATGAGATGACGAAACGCCATATTGCTCTATTCTTTTGTTTTTTCAAAAATCAGAAAAATGTAATATTTTTTTATTTCTCTCATATCGTTAATATTTACATGAGCGGCGATTTGTTCACATTAATATATTTACGAGTACATGTGCTTTAAATAATGTCAAGTAAAGTTTCTCGTAAACACAACCGTTTTCTGTGAAAAACAGCTCAAATTTCCACCATTTCAGAAACGCTCAAACACCATTTTCTCATATATGGCTGCAAATCTTTTCTTCAAACTTTTGTAACAGATAGTGCTAATTATACTCTTTAATATGACGTAAAGTTTATTTTGAGTTATTATTTTGTTCTTTCAAAAATTACATAAATGTAATTTTTTGAAAGATCTCTCACATCTTTAATATTGATAATGCACATTACTAGCAATTTGTAAAGATTATTATATTTGTTAGTGTAAGTCCTTCAAATAACTTCAAAAAAGTATTTTGAAAACTGCCCATAATTTTCTTTAAAACTGCCCATAATTTTTAAAAGAAAATTGCCATTTAGAACTAGGTTTTTGTGTTCTTTAATATTCTAAAATTAATATTTCCGTTCTACCAATAGGGAACCAAACAATTAAGAAAATGGCAAAAAAATGTACTTTTGGAGATGATAGATGGCAGCTGACAAGAAACATTGTGTGGCAATTCCAAATAGCTAGCGAAGACCCAAGGAAATAGAAAACTAATACGGGAAAGTCTGTGGCATTCCGTAGCATCACTAGTTTTTACTAGTCTCTCATTTACAGTAGCAGTGATTTGTTCACATTATTGCATTTAACAACACACGTGCTCTAAATAATGTCATAAAAGTTCACGAAACCTCTCAAGATTTCTGTGAAAACGAGCGCAAAATTCCGCATTTTTAGAAACGCCGAAACGTCAAAATCATAGACTATAAATGACTCTTTATTACGCAATTTCTAAAAAAATAAGACCGCTCCCAATATTTTCTTTAAATTTTTCCTCGAATGTAAAAAGGGACGGAAAAATATGGTGCTAGTTCCATTTTCGGCTACTGACTTTCGACATTTCTTCGAAAATGCCAAAAGTGAACATTTGAAAATTACAAATTGGAGATAGCGATTTTTACTTTAAACATAGTGTTGTAAAAAAATCACCTCTTTGAAAATGTTCATGTACAATTTTTTGAAAGAAAAAAAAACAGCCGATTTCGCTTAATTAGTGTTGAAAAAAAATTATTTCCTCAAAACCCGCACGAATGTTTTTCATTTATCGTTTCTCGTATGTAACACCGTATGGTAAACAAACTGGTGGTGCCATAGAATGACACAGACTTTCTTGCACTAGGTGGTTTTCTAATCTCTTTAGTCTGGACTAGCTTTGCGGTTATGACTTATTCTCTTCCCAGCTGCGTTCTTTTGGGCCGTATTCATAGTCGTCACTTATGGAATAAGAAAATACTTAAGCTATAAGAAGTTACTTTTGATAAGGAAATGCTTATGCACATTTGGTATTCATAGACGATACTTAACATAAGTACAACGCTAGCAGCGTCTCGCGTGGCAACAACGCATTGGGTGGTTCACAGCCACTTGAATCTTACCTGAAACGTCCCATCAAGCTGGCCGTGAACTATTGTTATGCATGCGTCCGTAGGCATCCGTGGGGTAACCTAACCTGCATAATTACTTAAATAGTGGTAGTTACTTAAACAGTGTCTTAAATAGTGGGAAATCGGTAAACCTCAATTAATTGTCGCTGATTTTTGCCACCAACGTTTACCAAAACATATAATTTCGTCCGGGTAAAACGCTACCTTTTCTTAAATGTTCTTGATCATTGTGCGTTTCCGGAGGATTGTATATATCACGTAAATATAGTTGCTACGAAGGACAATGCAATTATAAACATTTTTATAATGTTCAAAATCGCAGTCCATTTCCATTTCTTTTACATTACGACTATTTTCAACCCACCAAGAGACGATTCACTTATAGCTATAAGTGGAAGCTGGACCTTCCTTATAGCTATAAGAAGTTTCTTATGCAAGCGGATAAGTTGCCACTATGAATTGAAAAACGTTATAAGGAACCCCTTAAGGTTTTCCTTATTATAAGTGACGACTATGAATACGGCCCTTTGTCACCCAAAGGACATTTTTTCACATTTTTCAATTTTTAGGCTGAAAAATGCTAGAACTGAAATGGTAATCTTGACTCTAATATAGCGTATAAATAATAAATGTGTTCAGAGCTTCGGGTTAAAAGAGATCGGGTTCGTATCCGTGCAGGGATTTTAGTCTGATGAATGTTGTGCTGAAAACTATTGAGGATTCGAGAAACTTTATTGAAAATCATTTGAAGCGCTTCTCCTCAAATTCAATTTATACAGATAAATTAGTGGGACATGTCTGTATTTGCTTTTCCAATTGTCAACTTTTAAACATTTGTTCAAACTCTCTTATTCGATTTCTAAAACGTATGTACATTAAATCATTTGTCTTCCTGTGCATCTGTATGAACCGATTTAAGTAAACTAATCAATCTATCAACATGAAATTTAAAAACATTATAATCACTACCTATGGAACCAACGTTTTTCTTTTACCGTAGTATCCCTAACGATTCCAAATATTATTACTTCTAGCTCTTAAGAATGTTCTTGCCGTATGGCACTTCTGTGTCGTTGTGGTACGGGGGTCGGGGCAAGTTAACATGAGGATCTGAGTTCGGGTGTAGGAGTGAAAATAAATTGTAGCTAGTTGAAAACACTTTTGCAATTTATGTAGAACTATAATACGGCGGAGCAGTTAGAAATGATAGAGTAGGTATGTGCTTTTGGTAGCACCACTCTAAAATATAGTAGTAATTTCCCAACCAATAACCAGGTTGTGTGCGGTACTGGACTGGGGCAAATGGAAGTGAAAGAAGCAGAGTAATATTTTTAGACTTCTTACCGTTCCCAGAAATCAGGAAAGTAAAATTATAACAACCTCGGAACAAAGAGGACAAAAGTAGATTTCTGCTTTAAAGCGAGAAAAGTTAGATGTTTATATCTCAAGTTAATAGAAATGTCCAGAACACATGACTTTTAGATTTTCAAAGAGCAGCGCCTTCGCATCTGGGTGGCAAGTGGCACATACTAGATGACGTGCGCTAATGGTTAAAACACGACATATATGTCGATTTTCTTTTAAAACATCGGGATATTCTTCGTTGAAGGTTTTCCTTTGCCTGTAATGGTTTAAAAACCTTTTTTGTTTCATGTAGGTACACTTTAACATATTGAGATATCCTTTTTCTCTAAAATAAAACTGTAAGTTCGTGATAACCAAGTTGTGTGGGGTAGTGGACTGGGGCGGGAGAGAATAAGCTGTTTTAGATACCTTACCGTTCCCAGAAACCAGGACTTATACTCTCTTAAGGCCTCTTAAGGCACATTATTTGATTCCCGTGTAAATGCCAGATGTTTACTGTGCAATGTGGACAAACATTATGCAATATCGGGCAACGTGCAAACATTACCCAAAACCTTAGGGGCACTAGCATCATTCATTTTGCAGCCTGTGGTTTTCTTCAGCCTCCGGTGTTCCGATCAGGTTCCAATAGAAGGCTGACAGACTTCGCCTACCAGTGGCGTAGCGTCAGGGGACGCTGAGATGCTGAGCATCCCCGTATATAAGAACCTTAAATACTGTATTGATAATCTTACAAGTGGTCTGTTGAGCGAAACACGTTTTGTATTAATTTAAAATTGATTTCCTATGATTGAATTCGGCGGGCTGTTGAAGCTGGCCTCTGATTGGTTGGAAGCTAAAATACTTCAGCGTCTGCCGCCAGATTGCGACGAGCAATGACGCATGCGCAGATGGCGAGGTCCCCCTCTCCCCTCTTCACCCCAGGCCCTGAGAAACCCGACTGCTTTACGCTAGCGTCTAGTGCGGAAAGAAGCTCGTTTGTGCACGAGAGCGCAGCACACTTCAGGCGTTCAGTAAATTATCTTTCTCTCTCTCACTCGGGAGTCCCCGCTTGGTCATGGGTACAAACTGTAGAAATAGTGCGTGACTACTATTTCTTAATTAATATCCAAGAAATTGTATTATCTCTTAAATAGATTACATATTATTTAAGTCTGCAATGTATAAATTAACAAATGGTCTTATTGCCATTCGTGTATAAGAATTAAAGCTGAGCCATTGTATAATTTGCTTTCAAGACATCGGCAGCCCTGACTGCTGTGAGGATTTTGTGGGAAGCGCCTTATCCGTCGTAAGCAATCGAGATCGTGGAAGTAGTCCCAGTGTATCTGCCTTGTGTTGCGTTCGCCTGTTAGACGAAGTAGTTGATAGTGACATTTTGTGTTATTGTTGAGCATCCCCAAACGTGTGAGTCACGCTACGCCACTGTCGCCTACCAAAAACTAGTGGGGCTACTAGTGGGACACGTACTTTCCCGCGTTATTGGAAACAGCTACGTCATATTGAAATATTACATTTTCTGCGCTACTAACATCTTAGCTATTATTTCAAAACGTCCAATTCAACCAAGAAGCGAGCAACTCACTGGTTTCATCGCAGTGTTGTCAAAAATATGTGAATTTGCTTGGCTAATAATGTTAATACAGTAATTATACGAGTAATATATGCAATTGACATCAAAATAATAACGAAAATTCTGGGTGCTCACTCGTCAATTGCCTTTCGTCGTAAGATAACAGTTCGGACACCGTTTTCATTTTTCTTTTATTCAACATGCAGTACATTCTTTAAGGATTAAAATATTAAGTGGTATATAACTAGACCCTGGAAATTCATGCATTAAAAAAGTTAAAAATATGCATGCAACCATGCACTTAAAATTGGCAATAAATGCACATAAAATAGCCAAGATATGAGCGTTAAACTAAGAATATGCATTAAACAAAAAGAGTTAGCAATAGTTAACAGTTTTTATAGATGATCATTTTAACCCCCAGAACCAAATACGTATAATAAAATAGTTATATTTACATTAAGTGTGGAAAGTTTCCGTTTGTTTGACGGTCGAGCTTGAGATTCTTTGCCAAGACCGACGTCGAGGCAAAAAATCTCAATGGAGACCGCGAGAGAAATAGATACTTCACACATGAAATATGAACATTTTTTCTACAACTGCATAAAAATATAATACAAAAGATTTGTAAACCTGTATTGAAAAAAGAAGAAATAGCCCGGAAAATATAGAAATACATATTAAAGGGCCATGATTAGAGAACAGTACTCTAAAACTATTAAAAAAATACTCTACTCATTAAAAATGGTAGAGCATTTGGTGCGAACACTTTATGCAATACTTTCATGCAAATATCAACATAAATTTGACGATTATAACTCCTTTTCATACAGCTATATCAAGTCATAACAATGATACGTAATTTACAGAAATTCGCGAACGCGAAGCAGAATTCCATTGTTGCATTCCCTGCATTTTCGATATTCCCTGAGAGCTAGCAATTGTTTTCATATATTTCAAATGGGTTTTAAATAATTTCTAAAAGAATGTGTACATGTATAACGAAAGGTCGAATGTAAGAAAAGAACGAAGAATAATATACAAATTCTAACATACCAAGTATCCAACTGCCTGAAACGCAGTAAATTTGCAGCGAGCTATTATGTTTATCATGAAATTATAGAAAAACTACTAGTATTGTCAAACAATTAACCATGACCTTATTTGAAGATGAATTTTTGATAAATACATTTCATTGTTTTTTTTAATTTTTCCAAAATCAGGCATTTCAACGAACATAAACATACACCATTCTCTTTAGCTACCTCTGTGCTAAGGTCCCAATTTAATAAAAAAATATTGTGCGGTTTTTAAGAAAAAATTATTTAAAGACTATAATAAAATTGCCTGTTTGACACAAAATTTCACGAAAAAACTCATGTTTTTCAAAAATTGAACGTGACCTTATTTGAAGATCTGTTTTTATGAACACATTTCATTAAGAAAAAAAATGTATCTTCATAATTGTATTTGTAGGTAGACGCCGAAAAAAAGTTTTTAATTTTTTCAATTTTCGAAAAATCAGTTTTCAACCAACATAAGACCTGCGCCATTCTTTTAAATGACCTTCAGACTATCCAACAACAAAATTTAGTCAAAATTGTTGGCGACATTTTTTTGAAAATTTTGAAAATGTCCCAGGGACTTGATGTAAAGTGCCTTCAAAATTAAAATATCGGTTTCAAATTCAAGGGGCCCCGAGATCAGTCAGATCGATTGAGGAATATCAATTTTGGAGAAAATCGGCTGAACGGTTTAGTGGCTAGCGTTGTTCATAGACAGACGTTAATCGATTTTTCGGTATGAAGGAGCTACAAATCGTGAATTTTGGCTGCATCACGTGTCAGAGGATTTTCCCCTAAATTTAGCAACTGGATTTATCCACTTTTCGTTACCAGGGCCCTTTAATAAGTTCTGCCGAATATCCGTCGTTTTTTCCGCATCATTACATAACTTTCCCTACACTACGTATCAGGGACGTGCGGTGATTACATTGTGTACCCCAGCTGCTAGCGACCAATCATCTTCTCCCTCCTTTACCGCATACAAAGGGGTCGTGCAATAGGAGATTCTTTCCCACAACCGTGAAACACAAAAGTTAGAAAATAAATAATTCAATATGCAATTCCTCACAAGATGTATTTTCAGAAAAGAATAAGTAAGTAGTAACTTACAGAACAGGGAAATGAAATCTGCTTCCTGCAAATGTTGCAGTAATCAATGGAAACTAAACTCCATTCTACTGTGAAGACTAGCAAAATTCCCCATAGTTTTCTAGAAAAACTAATGTGTGTCGTATGATGTAAAAATGAATGTGCAGTGATGATTTAATAGGCTAAAGAGGATAATATTTTTTCATTAGTTCTGTTTCGATCATAGGTTTTTGTTCATTTCCACCACATTACGCACAGTCCTGCCATGCAAACTGACTCTCGGAAGGGCACGGTAGGCTATTCGAAAATTCGGGAAATCCGTTTCTGATCACGTGTCAGAACTACCTTCCTCGTAATAATTAATAAAATATCTAGGAAACATTCTCGTTCACTCTCATTACAGCGAGAGAGAAATATGTGCGTCATAATCATTATATAAGTTATAAATTTCTCGTCAAACGCTGACAAAACATGCTATTTAAAATAATGATGAATTGTGGTACTACTGGCTTTCAAGTAAATGTGAGATGCCTTGCTTGCTCTCATCTGCTCTCTGGCGGGGAGTCCTGCAATCACGAGGCAAGCGAGGCCTGGCCTTGAAGCAAGGGAGGGGGAGTAACGTCATGTATCCGTAGCTAGCCGGCCTTAGAAGAGTATCTGCCGAGACTTCCCTCTGCTCACCGCCTGCCTCTGGCCCAGTGAATAGGATGCGCGCGCAGCTCCGAATTCCAGTGAAGACTTCACAGCTGGGGTTGCGCGGTGGTCCGGCGCAAAGGTCGCAGTAGAATACACATTGGGTGCGATATTTTTGATCAAGTGAGATACTGTTCATCGTAATTTTAATTTTCAATATCCATTAAATTGTCATTCTTGCTTACCCCAGCAGTGCTGAGGTTGCTGGGGTTGAATGCACGCCACTGCTACGTATACACTTCGTATATACGTAGTATACGTCCATATGCGGGAAAGTAAAATCTAAACAACTTAACCACTGAACCAAACAAGATCCCTTTGGTTAGTCTAAGATGACACAATTGTTCTCAA
This sequence comes from Acheta domesticus, assembly GCA_031308135.1. Lineage (NCBI taxonomy): Eukaryota > Metazoa > Arthropoda > Insecta > Orthoptera > Gryllidae > Acheta > Acheta domesticus. Next base: position 17,471,198 of record JAHLJT010008446.1, on the reverse strand, counting down.
TTACCAGTATACGTAAAATGCATATCTGAAATAATTTAACCCATTAACACCCTGTGACACCATATAGCAGGGGTCATCAAACTACGGCCCGCGGGCCACATGCGGCCCGTTGAGGACATTTATACGGCCCGCCGGGTTTTTATGGTTTAAAGAATTTTTTCTTAAAATACGCACATTTTTTTAAATTTTGTGTTAGGGGGTCTAGGGATGGCAAAAAAATCGATGGTTTTAAAACAATGATGTTTTCCACCAGAATATATTTTGCTTTGGATGTTTTCTTCACATCGATATTTTGTAGCCAAAACATCGGTGTTTTTTTTTAAAAAAACTGAAGCAATATCGATGATTTGCGTTATCCTCTTTACCACGCTATACATTTCGCCAGCGCAATCTGAGGAAGTTTGGGATCTGCTCGCGTTATGGCTGTTATCGGTAGGCCTGTCATTGCCTGAACTCTGCCTCTCAAGGCTTGTCCTTCACGATGGAATATGTCACGGTACCTCGAGTCTTTCTCAGCCATGCCTCTAGATATCGCATGATCGCGACCGTATCAAGCAGTGCTTGCGACCATGCGACATCTAGCGGCAGGACTGAGAAAGACGCAAAATGCCGTGTGATCGGCCAAAGGGGCTTGAGAGGCACAGTTAGAAAAATCGCACTATATAATCCGGCCCTCCGGCGGCCTGAAGGACAGTGAACTGGCTCCCCGTTCAAAAAGTTTGAGGACCCCTGCCATATAGTATCAGAACACTTGGTATTAATATTTTTTTCATTCATTTTTTAACAACAATCTGACACTAAGCTTTGTTGAATCGTGTTCACTGATCGATACTGAATGCCACGCCATTGTTGATTTCACGAACACTATTACCGTCAAACCGTCAAAAACGTTTCTTTTTGCTGTGCAGTGTTCAGTGGCTGTGCCATGAACTATTGATACATACGCATTTCTTATTGATAAAACAATCTGTAATTTGAACATATAAAAGTTAAAAATATATCGAATAACAGTGTAAAATTTATGCACTTTTGCTGATTTTAGTATGATCTATAACTATGTCATACCGTATGGTATCACCGGGCGGATGTGTGACAATAGTTGTTGTTTTGTCCGTGCCAACCATCACTTATGTTTGATTATTTACATTACGAATAATATAGTACTTTTTTCTTTACAATCCTGGCTATTCGTTATCAGAGGCTTTGTATTTTTTAGAATAAATTTAAAAAATGTGCATTGCTTTAGTGGTATTGCTTAAGGAACTAAAAATGAAAAATCTTCCTTATGTTATGTACACGGACAACCGTTTTAAAAATTTCCGTCTTTATACTCATCTCCGAGATCAAGGGTATGGAGCAGTAGGGACTACGAGAGAAAACGGACATGTCCTATAACGAATAAAGTTACACTTGACAAAAAATGTCGAGATAAAATTGAGAAGATAATTCTGTTGTGACTGTTGCGACAATACATTGTGAAAAACTTAAATTAAAAAATCTTCATAATTACGAGATTTAGGGACAATTTATTCCGATAAACGTGAAATCCAGTACAAACCTTAAAAGAATTTCGACGTTCGTCGGTTTACATGAGAAGTCTTACAGTATCGTGGCTCAGAGCAAAGTCGCTCGCTTAATTTCAACAGCCGAAACTAATGTTGGTTGGTATTGTGTACTTAATCATGCAAATAAATGGAGAAAAAAATTTCAAATTGTATATTTTTAATAAATAGGTATAAAATGAATTGAAATAGACTAAAAGGGTTAAAGAAATAATACAAAAAGGGCTAAGTAGTGCGTTGCATAAATTTAGTTCAATTTTTTCACTTGTAATAAATAAATAGAAAATGATTGCTATTAATAAATATTTGTATTTATTTCAATAATCTGTAGTTTTGGAATAATTTTACTTTACTTGGGTATTACAGAAACTTCTTACAAATTTAAAGACCAAATACTATTGACAAATACATTTTACAAATATTATTGAGTGCTAAGTTACAAACCCAACAAGCAAGAATAAAAAAAGGAAGAGATATAGCAAATTTGATGATTTCAATGTAATGAATAGTATTCATTATTTTCTCGGCTAAGTAGTTGGAGAACAATAGAAAAACATAATGATCAAACTAAAAATGATGAAAACAAAACATAAATCCATGATGAGTACGTATTTACTTGAATCACTCATTTCACATGTACACAAAATTTAATTGTCTTGATAAATGCACTGGTCTTTCTTTCACTCGATAGTATTCAGATTTTGCTTTCTGAGTCTCCAGATTTGTAGATAAACACTGCAGCCTGAACTCGTTTTTTCCCCCTTCTTAAAGTGGAATTCTTCTCCGATACTTTTAGTTTCCTCTTTTTTTAGAATGTTTCTGCAACCCTTGTGCTCATCTTTGCATTGCTGGAAGTTGATACCATTCTCACACTTTCTGCTCTCGCTGCCGTCGCCGCCCTCGCTGCCGTCGCCGCCGCTTCTTTGCCGTTGCTACTGGTACTGCTGCTGCTGCTGTTGCTGCTGCTGCTGGTAAGCCTGCGACATCTCCTATGATTTTTCCAAATATGCATATGAATATTTTCTTTCCAAATAATGAGTATGAATGACTCATATGAATATGATTATGGTAAAGTTAAAATCACAGTTTCATCACTTCCATTAAAAGTTTGTTCTTAATACAAAAACTGTTCAATTTATCTCCAATGTCAACATCTCCAATCCATCAGTTTTATAGTAAACATTGCCGAAGAAGCAGTGACGTAGGCTCAATGAATGCGAGTGATGTGTTACATCCCCTAGTTTTCCATCACTTAAAAATATTTTAGTAAAGTATTTTATTTCTTCTGTAAGTATCTCCGTCTGTTTCTCTATTGCCTCTCGCCATTTACGTGCGCGGTCCAATAGGCGTTAGTCCCCTCGCTGGATGTGACGGGCCGAGAAACATACCTTGAGCGACCTCACTTCGTTGGCGAGGTCATTGAACTCACGTCCATGTGCTGTGTGCAAGCTGCGTGGTTTCGACTGCCGGAGATGTGACATAGCTTATCACATCAAAGGCTTCTCATTGGCTTTTGGGTATCCCCTCCCAATAACCTTCCATACCCCCTCTTCTGAGGCAGTCATAATTCGGTAGCACGCCTGGAAATCCCAGAAGCCACGTACTACGATTGGGACTCGGGAGTGGGGGGGGGGGCAGACGGCAGGACTGTCTTTCTTCACAACTCAAGCAAGTCTGCCAACTTCTTAGGCACATTTCAACCTGATTCAGTGCAGCTGGGTAACTTGATGTGTGTTAGCAGGCCTAACAAACCATATCACTCCCTTCATGTAAGAAAATGGTTTGACAGTGAACTCGTGCGATGTTATTTCGTTCATGCGTGTCCTGCGTTCTAGTCTAAATGCTGTTTCCTACTTAATTTGCGTTAAATAAACTATTTTGCCTAATTAGTGATGCGTTAAAGAAAATCGTGAATTCGAAATTGTAACGCGAAAGAAAAAACGTGTGTTTGTGTGTGTGTGTGTGTGTTTGTGTGTGTGTGTTTGTGTGTGTGTGTTTGTGTGTTTGTTTGTGTGTGTTTGTGTGTGTGTGGACGCGACATAGCGAGTTCATCCAGTTCATTTGTGGTAGTGGACGAGTTATTTGTGGCATGGAACAGTAGTGAAACGTTTCATTGTGCTCTAGACAGGATTCGTGAAATTCCGTGTAGATCTTTCTCCTATTCCGAAAAACTTACGGTAAATAGTGATGGACAACCAAGACAACGCGAATAGATCTCGAGTTAAAAATTAGCTATGTCCTTTTTTGTGGTTATTTTTTTAGTTTTATTGTTTTCTTTATGTAAGTTAGTGCATGCAATGAGAAAATGATGATCTTCAGGGAAGATTCAGAAGGTATCGTATTTATAACATAAACTTCTAAAACACTTCAGAGTAAAGTAGAACCACACAGACTTCAAATATCTGGAATTATGCGTTCAACCTGTAATATCATGATCGCATCCCCACGTCTACTAGCCAGGAGACGCCGCTGCGAAGAAGTATTGTATTTCAGCAGTGTCCAAATTCAATTACAATAAAGAGGGAACAACTAGATTTTTTGAAATTACATTTTGCTACATATGTGCAGTCATTAATAAATATTCTAATTTTTTTATATTGAAATCATAATCTAGTGGAGATTATACTGATTAACAATAAACAAATTACACAGAAGTAGTGGAATCGGATATGACGAAGCAGATATGATGAAAAATTTGTATTTCATAACTGTATACTTTGTCGAGTTCTTGGTTCAAGGTGTCGTTGTTCAGTACTGCCATTTTCTTAATCTTACGTGCTCTTCTGAATGCAGTGCCCATCATGTACATACGTGGGGTTTTGTCAATAAAAATTATTTATAGTGTCTGCTTTTTGAGTTTTTTCCCTTGCGTACCATTTCCTCTAACAAGATAAATAATCAGTATTAATAAATTACATTTAATTAATATTTCTTTAAAGTAACGGATATTATAAAATGTAATACTCTTTTGAAATTCATAAGAGAAAATTGGGCTTTTTAGCTTTGATTAATTTTTCGTAAGTTAAATTATAGTTATGTGCTTCAACTTCCTGATTTCTCCTTGAATATCCTTGAAATAGCTGCAGATTTTTCAGTACATGTAGGTACTATGAGGATTACAGAACAGTACAAGGATTACAGACAATGAGGATTCATTAAAGCACAAAACATACTCGAACGTAAACATCTAGTACACTGAAGAAAAATTATTCATGAAAATTACTGTTATATTACTCTTTCTTTACAAATTTGTGGCGCAGATGAGAGCTTCTCGCGAGAAGCGATTTCGCTTGCTTTAATAGAAATCTTGCCAAGAGTTATAGTTCCGACAAGAAAAATTCTGGAGGTACATAAACTCGAGAAAGATTGGTAGGCACATGCCCGACACTGATTGAGGTTTAGAGGGCACTTCAACCACTGAGGTCATTGGTGCCCACGACAAAGATTTTTTTAATTGAACAGATTTAGTAAGTGTTGCAGACGCATTTTAATTTGTGATTGAAAGTACGTACACAAACTAAAACGAGGGCTTGAATTCCGCATAAAAATATATTAGAAAAAAAGTCAAAGGAAAATGTGATAAAACGAGCAAGTAAAATGTATCATAGCACGCCAAACTGGTTGTAAAGAGGCCAAAAAACATAAAACATTGGCCTTATCTTAAATAAGATTGTATATTCCGCTTTCTCTCAAAAAATAAAAAAGTTTTGAGAGCGCAGAATCGTCATCGCCGAGCACCTCCCGTAGCAAGTTGTGCAGGCTATGTCTTTGTGGGCTGCCAATAAATTTCATACAATGCAGGAGGACGTGTTCCACAGAAAAAAACGACCTCTATGAGTCACAGATAGGAGGGTTTGCACCTCGAAGGAGGAAACTATGAGAAAAGTTGCAGGAAACTATGAGAAAAGTACGAAGACGAGTTAAAATGGTTTCCTCACGCTTAGAAAACCGAGATGAGGAACGCCCGGGTTTAACAGAATCCTTTATCGCATTTAGTTTAAAAGTGGTGATGTGCCACTCTGTAACGTTCTCATTATAGATCGTTTCAGGAATAACGTAACACCGAACAATGCTACAGAAGGAACGTCAATATGAATCTTCCAAGTCGCCGATTTCGCCGCCTGGTCGGCCAGCTCATTCTCTGTGATTCTCGCATGGCCTTGAATCTGAGTACCAGATCATAGTGGCGAGACCGAAGACGACGAATCAGGTTTTGAACTGATTTCATCAGGTGGATTGAGGAAGAACGGTAGACAACATGAAGAGAGCTGAAAGAATCAGAATAGAAAACGACTCGCCGTGACAGCATTTACTCCATGTATTTTAGGGTTTCGAGAATTGCATACATTTCGGCAGGAAATACACAGCACTGACTATGAAGCCGATATGATTTGGGTGACCTGATACAATAAAAATTACATTCCACTGCATCATTGAACGATGAACCATCTGGGTACAAGAATATATGATCTGCATGTGCTTCTCTCATAACCTGAAACTGCATCTGGTAAATCAGAGGACTAGTAGTTTGTTTGGAAAGATTGGAGAGTCTGAGGTCAATATTGGAGAGGAGGAGTTCCCAATAGGGAATCGGGTCTCTTGGGGGTTTCACAGGAGTGGGAAGATCGACATTCAAAGTTCCCACAAAAGATTTCGCAATCCAATACCTGGAGGATGGGGTATTGCTGGATTGCTATGCAAGTGGTATATCCTGCAGAAATGCACACCAGTACATTTAGTAGGAGAGAAGTTGAACCCTGTTGACATACTCCATTCGTAGAGCGTGTTAAGCACTAATTGAAGTTTCCTCTGGATAACAGTCATGCTGCTGGACGAAGAAAAGAGCAAAATCATCCACAAAGAGCGATGTCTTTACAGGTTCTCGCGCGACCGAAGCTATACTGTTTAAGGCAATGACACACAGAGTGACACTTTGAACCGACAGTTGGGGGATGCCGTATTCAAGAGGATGACTGCTAGACAGTTTGTCACAAGCGAGAAATTGGAAAGATCTATTCGATAAAAAAAAATTGGAGGAATAAGGACAGCCTCCTCCTCAATCCCCACGAGTGCAAGGTTCGCAGAATGCCAAGTAGTGTCGTAGACCTTTTCTACTACAAATAGTACGGCCACAACAGTGGCGTGGCACAAGAATGGTACGGACTTTCCCGTATTAGTTTTCTATTTCCTTGAGTCTGGGTTAGCTATTCCGAATTGCAACATGTTCGTGCCAGCTGCCATATGTCGCCGCTCAAACTACATTTTTTGACATCTTAATTTTTCGCTTTCCTAGTGCTAGAACGAAATAATAATTTTAGAATATTAAAGAACACTAAAACGTCGACAATTTTCTTTGACAAATTTGGAGCCTTTTTTAAAAAAAATGGCGTTTAAGCGCTACTAAATATGCGAAATTTGAAGCTCTTTTTCAAAGAAAATTTTTGAGTTTTCGAAAACTTCATTTGAAGCATTTTAACTTACAAATACAATAGTGTTTGAAAATTGCAGAAAATGTGCATATGAATGGTGTATAATTTTGCAAAAAACATTATACACAAAAAATTTTGTGTTGTTTAATTTTTGCAAAAAATAAAAAATACCTCAAATTGAACTTCACGTCATATTAAAGAGTGTAATTAGCACTATCCGTTAGAGAAAGTTGAAGAAAAAATTTGAAATCATTTTTGAGAAAGTGGCGTTTGAGAGTTTCTGAAAATGCGGAATTTTGAGCTAGTTTTCACAGAAATTTATTCAATTTTCGAGAAAGTTGATTTGACATTATTTAAAACACACGTACTCATAAATATAATGTCAACAAATCGCCGCTGGTATAAATATTAACGACGTGAGAGACAAGTCAAAAAAATTACATTTTTCTATTTTTTGAAAAATAAAAGAATAGAGTAATAGAGCACTATCCCTACCAAAAGTTTAAAGAAAAAATTTGAAGCCGTTTTTGAGAAAATCTGATTTTTGTAATTTTTTAAAATTGCAAATATTGCGTGCAATATTGCGCAAAAACTACAAAAATTTTCAAAAAATGTACATGACCTTAATGAAAGATCTTACTTTGGTCAACAAGTGTTATTAGAAGGAAAAATATGTATCTTCAATTTTGTAGTTCTAGGAAGATGCCGAAAAAATTTCAAACTTTTACAATTTTCGAAAATTCAGAGTTAACCCTGAAAATGGGACCTATGCTACCTTTATAAGTGTATTCTTACAAGAAATTTAAAGAAAAAAATTGTAGCCGTTTTTTGAGAAAATTTTGAAAATGTCTGGGGGGCTTCATATAAAGTACTCACAAATTTTGAAGAAAGTTTTTCAAAATCGCGGCGCCTATAGTGGAAGCAGATTGACAATCTAGGCGCCTATAGTGGAAGCAGCAATCCATTTTGGAAAAAATTGCATGTATGGTTTAAGCGCTAGTGTCGTTCACAGACGGACGGACAGAGAGACAGACGGATGGTTGAATGGATAAATGGAGACAGACGGACGAACGTTTTGAAAAAAAAAACCTTTGTCGATATCAGGGGACCCCAAAACGTGTATTTCCGTTAAAATCTCGAAATAGATTTTCCGCGGCATTACATAATTTTCCCTATACTACGTATATTACTCCGTATATGCGTACGTATACGGGAAAATAAAAATATATTCAGTTATACTTTTATGGAGAAAATTTAATAATTCGTATAGGGAGGTCTGTTCCGGAACTTCATGTTTTCAGATGTTTGCACAAAGAAAAGGGAAGGGAGCATTTCCGCTACTTTAATAACTCAAAATAAACAGTCGGTTATTAGGAAATAGTAAACTTAATAAATTATCTTGTTGGGCCATGATCAGTATTTTCCCATGATCGTAATGTGAGGAATGAAGAAGGCAATAACAATTTGTCTCTCAAATACGATCACAGAGCCATTTGCGTTCACTTGCTCAGCTGGCCATTTTTGGAAGTGTCAGTATTGGAAATTAAACTGATCTATCAGATGTAATGCGACATAATGACACAGAAAGAATCGACATATTAAAACGTCTAATTGACGCGACATTTTTTTTCAATGCAGAAATTACCTTTCGGAAGACATCGTGAAACTAAGAGTTGGTTGGCAAAGGCTACGTTGATCGAACTTCTAAATTTGTTAAGTACGTTACGACCTTGCAACATTTAAAATTGGACAAAACATTTAAAGGTACAGAAATCAAAATGATTTTATTTCTGCAATTAGTAATTTCTTGAGTAAATTTATTAAAGAAAACATTTCCATGGCCCAGCATATTGCAATTGTTTTATATTAGTCATTGATCAGACGTTATGTCGTGGGAGGGAGAGCAGTGCCGTTGCGAAGGAAGTATCTTGGAGTAGATTTAGATTCGTGAGCGTTGCCAATTCAGCACGAATGATAGTGTCTCTCAGTCAAAGCCTGAGTATGATAAATGGACTTTTTTGGCTAACTGAAAATAGTGTACGCGTACGGAGAGGACTAGCGTTATTCCAGAATATGCAATAATAATATAATAACAATGATAGTAATATTAATGTCATTTTTGATATAATGATTTAATTGAAAATGTATAGAACTGAATATATTTTCGTTTTGTCCCCCAAGTACACTCCAACTCGCACTCTTGCTATTTACAGAGCTTACCCACCCAAATTAGTCACCGCACGCCCCCTGGGCCACAAGGTGTTGTCTCAGGACAACGCTGTTGAAATTTGTTATAATTGCGACTAGATGGTCTAGGGTTTATCAGTGTTTTCTGACTCCGTACTGGATTGATGTGAGCAGATTTCTGCATTCCTAAGTCCACACCAAACGCTGATTTGCTGTCCATTAAAGCACTTTGCAAACGCAGCTAGCTATAGAGATAGGAAGGTAACTTGACGGTAACGACCGATCCTTTCCTTCCTTTAGACCTGGAACAACTGTGGCTTTCCGCCATAGAGCAGGAATGGTTTGCTCTTCTGAGATGCGATTATAAAGGCGGAGGAGAAATTGCATCCCCAAATCAGGAAAGTGCTGTAGCATTTGGTTGTATATTTCATCAGGACCTGGAGCAGTTCTTTTTGCCAGCGCGAGAACAGAGCGCAATTCCGACATGGAGAAAGGGATGTTGTTATTGGTAGACGTTCTGGAGACACTAAATGACAAATTCAAAACAAGAGAGTTGGGCAGGGTCGCTATTTCAGAACTGTGATAATGGAAAATTATGTCATTGCCAAGTGACTTAAAACTGTATGACCATGTTTCTGCTTTGTTTCATAATAGACCATTCACTACCAGTGGCGGATTTTTAGAGGCAAGGTAGACCAGGCCTCCCCACAAAATTAGCATCACTAAAATATATATTTTTTTAACTTAAAAATTGTTAGAATTAAATTTGTCTAAAATTGACGTAAATGATTACGGCTGGCGGGTAACAATATTAAAAAAGAAGTAGTTTATCTTGCTGCAAACAGCGTTAAAATTCAAGATGGAGCCAAGCAGTTCTACGCGTACACGTAGATAGTACCAGCAAGTACTAACACTGTGCCTGCAGGATACCGGCGGCCCAAGCTGACGCGCGCCTCCCATGTTGCCATGACAACATCCCACAACCAATGTGAAAAGAATAGTTTCGTTTTGTCCAGCTTCGGAGTTCATTTGGCACGGAGGCTATCGCACGTCTGGCCTCCACCTGGGAAGGCTTGTTGAAGCATCGATATAGAGGTTGTGTGGCGGACCCAACATTTCAATGGACACAATAAAATCTTATTGGAAGTGCCGTTTTCGCGGTTAAGTCATCCTAAAAGAACGGAAAAATATTTGCGGCGTCGACGTAACGATTAGCGTAAAGGACGGACTGTTATACCCAAGTTCGCGGGTTCCAACCCGATCGAAACCGTGGATTTTTAAGACTGCATTAATTTGTCTGGGGCTCCCCAAGTTTTGAACCTGCCGTCTGCCACTGTTCACTACTATAACCCGACCAAGCGGAGAGTAGGACTGGCGATGAGGGCAGCACTGCACTTTGTTTTGCTTCGGAGAGAAAGAGACAGAGCTACTGGTATACACAGTGTAACTGAAAACTGAAGCACTGACCTAGACCAAGGTCCGAAGACGTATAACATGGCCCTCTTGTAATGTCATTTTATACATCGGTTTTTCGTTCTTCGCGCACGAGGGGGGGTGTCATCAAATTGGAATATCTCACTGTATTTCGCGTTGTTCTCCGTTGTGCCGCCAGGAATCGCATGATTGCCAGCGCTGCTCGATACAGTCGCGATCATGTGAACCCTAGCGGCACAACCGAGAACGACGCGAAATACCGTGAGATATTCCATTTTATTGACTCACACCCGTGCGCCAAGAAAGAAGAACCGAAGTATATATTCAACAATGCCCGTGACAGTCCATTAATAAACACGGAAAAATGCCGACGCGTTCGATAAGTGTATTAATAAATTCTGATGAACGGAAGTATTTTAGGTACCTAAAAGTAATCACACATTACAGTCATAGTACACAACAAATTTTACACGAGTACATTATTCGATGTAATGAAAAACATCCAGGAGTTTTTTTATTAACTTCCAGATTCCCATAAAATACAACGTAATGGAGATGTTTCAAATCGTTAGTTATCAAATTAAGTGTTTTCTGTGCTGTTAGTCATGTTTCTATGGAAAATTATCTCAAGAAACTAATGGACTGATTAATTACCATTACGTACACTGTAATGCAAAAATGCTAAATTATTTTGGAACAGCATAAATGCACCAGACTATATCGCCCTGGCTATACTTCGTTTTCTTTTCTTAGCGCGTGGGGTTGTGTCATCAAAATGGAATATCTCACGGTATTTTGCGTCGTTTTCGGTCGTGTCGCTAGGAGTGGCACTGTATAGAGCAGTGCTGGCGATCATGCGGCTCCTAGCGGCACGACCAAAAAAACGCGAAATACCGTGTGATATTCCTTCGTAGCCGCAAGGACTTAAGAGGCAGAGTTAGAAAAATCGCACTATACTGAGCCGTGTGAATCAAATGTGCTTCACACCCAGTTTTGTCGTCCAGGCCGCGTGGCTCAGAGACGCATCACGCTACAACGCTATGTTTATGGAGCAACATATTCTCAGGCCTTCTGAACAGATTAGTGTTCTTAGCCTACCAGAATATACGAAATATTACCTTGAAAGTGTTTTTAAGTGGTCAAACACACTCAGCATCAACCAGTAAAATCCGGAATGAGCTATATATTTATTTTAATAATATACATTATCTAACTTTTTTATTAATAAAATTATTCTGTATATACTGTATCTTATACACAATAATTGTCATTGAACATTTATTCTAAAATTATAAAGGAACTAGCAGAATCCGGGAGACGTCCTGTCCACCATCTCAGTCTTTTTCCTTCCCTCTCCCTTTCTCTCTCCGGTCTCGATCTCTCCCCGTCTGTTTCTTCCTTGTCTTTCGTCTCTCCGAGTCTATCTACCTCAGCCTCTCCCTTTCTCTGTGTCTGTCCCTCTTTTTCTCTGTCTGTCGCTCTGTCCTTTCTTTCGGTTTCCAAGTCTTTGTCTATCAGACTTTGCTTCTGCCTGACAGTCTTCCTGTCTCTGTCTGTGCCTATTTATCTCTGCGTCTGTCTCTCTCTCTGTATCTCTTTCTTTCTGCCTCTGTTTGTCTCCGTCTTTCTCTCCATCTCTTTGTCTGTCACACTCTGCCTTTCTTTATTTCTCTATGTCTCTCACTCCCTCTTACACGCGACGCTGACCTGACTTTCTCGCCCTCGCCCCGCGTCATACGGCAGCGCTCAACAACAATGAAGCCCAGGTGGAACGAAGTTTAAATGGAAATTGAATTAAAATGAAGTGCAATTGTGATCTGCAGCGACATCTAGGGGAGTTATAACAAAATTAACAGCACATAAACCTGGGTTAAAAAACCGTAATGTGCCAACTGTCATTGAGATCGGTCAAACGATATCGCAGTTTAGCGCTCTGATATATACAGTAAAATCTGTCTAAAGCGGAACCTGTCCAAGTCGGAAACCTGCCTTAACCGGAAAATTCCTCCGGCCCGTGAAGTTAAATGGCATTTTTACACGGAATAAAACGGAATCTGTCCAACGCGGAAACGGAACGGTTTGTTATGTCCTGCAAGGCGAAAAAACCTTCATAAAACGGAATTTCTTTTAGTTTAATGCAGTTCGCAGAGAGACGGGAGATACTCTTATTAAAATGAATGCATCTGCAAGTCTGTTTTAATATCTCTGTGTTATGTGTTTCACACGTGGCCGCACAGTGAATGAAATGGGCTCCCGCTGTTATCGTAGAATTCGACCTTGAGGTCATCTGTCTCTCATGGCGTAGGCCGTCGGGGAATTCCCTCTCTCCCGACTCTCTAAGCGTGGGTAGGTGTAAGGGCATGGCTTCAATTTACGCGTCTCCCTGTCTCGCGTTGGCAGTCGTAACCCTTTGACCAGAGCCTAATTGCTCAAGGCAATGCGAGGGAGTCATATAGACCTATACCGCGATTTTTCTAACTTTGCCTCTCAAGGCCCGTCTTCACGATGAAATATGTCACGGTATTTCGCGTCTTTCTCAGTCGTGCCGCTAGATGTCGCATGATCGCGACCTATCAAGCAGCGCTTGCGATCATGCGACTTCTAGCGGCAAACCGGGAAAGACGCGAAATGCTGTGTGATACTCCATCGTGGCCTGTAGGAGATTGAGAGGCAGAGTTAGAAAAATTGCAGTGTAGTACCCTGGGCTGTGGCGCATTGTGCGTTGAAAGAGTCTGCGGGAAGTTCAGGTGCAGCCACTAGCCAGCGAGGTGATATGTTTTTATGAGTTTCACAACCAGTTTGACAATGATTGAAAAAAAACAACATAAAATTCTACATATTAAAATTTTTCAACTTGGGAAAACAATTGAAAAGGTTTTAGTAAGAGAGAAACCCAAAACGCAAAACCTCTAGATTAATGTTGAAAAAAGGAACATTATTTAAATAAACAAATCGTAAAATATTTCTTTTGCCTAATTGTCAGAAATAATTATTTTTAATATTCATTTATTGGTGATTTCTTCCATAAATGAGTTTTATGTTAGTATACGTTTTATGTCATGTTACTAGTTTCAGGATGGAAATATCAACATAAAAAGTGTCATAAACGGACCATCCTGCCTAAAACAGAAACCTCCCTAAACCGGAAAAATTGTTTGTCCCAATCGTTTTCGGTTTAGACAGATTTTACTGTACTAACATCAATTTACGGAAAACAATAATATGACACCAACAACCGGTATACACACTTTCAAATTAAAAACCAGCATCATTACTAGAATTTTACAGAGAATATAACTGTGAAACATGTATTCGCCACGCAGTTCCAGATGAAGTTATTAACTTCTGCGGCCGTATGGTGAAACGTTGATTCGCGTTTCAAAATGGCTGTTAAATCTATGAAAATTAGTTACATTTTCCAAATATGTCATATTATATCTTTCATGTAGCCGTTAGGAATAAAATAAACGTGTGGTCTAAGGAGGAAATAAATCTGATAACACTACAGCAGCCAACGTGTTAAATAATTATATACAAAAATATTTCTTAAGACATAATATTCCTTGATTAAGAAGGTACTACGTGGAAAGAAATTCAATATTTACAAATGAAAATGTATTCTCACACACACAAAGCCAATGATTCATCCATATGTGAAACGGTTTCTTCCCAAGTCCCAACTCTCAAGAAGGCAATTGCAGTGAATGTGTATAGTCAATTTTTCAGCTACACTTGAAAATTCAATCAACAAATTCTTTACACTATAAATTTTATTAGATTATGCAACACATGGCCCCCCATCACAGCCTTCAGATTTTCAGGAAATGCAAAGTATGTATAATTAAATCACTATCAATCTTTATCCATCCAGATAAGATGTTGCTTGTAAAACACAACCACGTTTGATCATTTCACACATTATAGTGTGTATATTCCTGCAGTCATCTGAAAAGAAACATAAATGAATACTCAAAGACAAATACGTAAGCTTCAAATTTGTAATAAAAATAAAAAATACCTATTCCACTATGTAGTCTGCCTTGAAGTGGTAATTTAAGAATTTTCATCATATCAGTCAGATCTTTCTTTGGATAAAAATGCATCACTTGAGCAAATACCTGGAATAAGGTTTTAAAAATTTAAGAATGTATTTAACAAAACACTATTAAAAAAGAAGAAAGGAAGATGATAATCTATGGCCACTAGTGCATAGAATTCTTTCTTCTTCCCATTTCCTCACTTGGATGGACATATCATTATTTGGACAAGTTTTTTATATCATTAAATTAAATGGAAGTACTACTTGTAAAATAATAACAAAACAATTTGTTCTTCTAATCTTAACAACTGTCATAAGAAACTTCAAATTATTAGACACTGTGATGTTGAAATATTTCATTCTCAACCACAAGTGAACTTATGGTTTGCACTTTGTGTTTTTTCTTGGCGGGAACACGTATTGAGAAAATTACTATAGACACCTCATTTACAATCTGCCTAAGTTTCCAAAGAACTTAAATTTCATAAAATATAGAATCACAGACATGGAACTGACATTTAAACCTTGATTAATTTAAGAAAGTAAAACATAAAATTAAGGCTAATGGTAAAAATTAAAATACATTTCTGATACCTGAAGATGGGCAAAACTATGACCCCAAACATTGTTAAAAATGTATGTATTAATGTGATGTAAATATTTTATTTAAATAAAAATGACTCTTAAAATATGAGGTATGGACATAAATTATTGTGAAAAAATAGAATAAGTCAGAAATATAAAAATAAATTTACCTTACCTTTTTAATATTTACCCATTGTTTCGCAAATGGTGGAACTATAAGATTTGACTGCTGACACTGATTGGGTAACATGATTCGTAAATCCCAATCTCCACAAGTGACAATTATACTTTGCCCTGGTATATCCCACATGTTTTGCTCTTCTCCCCATAGCAGAAAACTATGAAACACTTGCGCAAATGCTGGAGCGTTGTCAACCATTTCCTTCAATATTGAAATGTACTACTGAATTTTTATGAACTCAAATTCCACGAAACGTCACATCAAAAAAACTTCATAACATTTCTTCACTACTTACCTGAGTAATTCCAGTTAACTCTGTACAAAATGATGTTAGGGGTGTTGTAGGTCTAACATATTGATGAAAAACTGATTCAACTTCAAGAGATGATGCATTCACTTTCAAACACGGAAATTCAATTATTTCCTACAAGAGAGAGAGCAAAGGTGGTTTTCTTCTTCCAAAATTACAAGTATTGTTGATTGCCAAAAAGCATATAGTGAAACACTACGCATTAACACTCTCTAAAAAGTTACTGATAAATTAACAAAATTCTCGCACACTAATATATTGAATATTGGTATAATTGCATTTTGACTACACTCACCTGAGGTACGATTTGCGCGCCCCTTTCACAAGTTGCCTCGAAATCTAACACTAAAAACTGTTTGTATTGTTGAGGTTTCATCGTCCTTTTTGGGAATCGCCAATACGAAAGCGCGTTCGCCGAAGTTGATTTCACAGGCATTCACCTTCTGAACACAATTTTCCTAATAAGTCGAATAAATTATAAATTACATGAACTATTGGCTGCTCAAACGGGGGGCCAACGGCGTTAAACTGCGTGATAAGTCAAGACCAGCTGTTTGCCTTCCTAGTGCTGCCCTCAAAGGGCCGGCCCGCCAAACTAAAACGTTGTGTGTGCCCCCCCCCCCACACACACACACACACAGTTGGGCCAGGCCCGCAACGAGACTACACCAAGGAATGTGTTCCCAGAAATGTGCGATGAGAAATGTGGAAAATCGAAACAAGGGACACTTGTCGACCCACACACACACACACTTGAAAGAGTTTTCTCGTTCGCCTTTGCGAAGGCAAAAGAGTTCCTCGCTCGAGTCGGTCGGGGAGCGAGTTTTCTCGGACACATTTGTACTCCCCTTCACGTGTTATATGACATTTAGGCATTAGCTGCCGCAGAAAAACACCAAACAGTGCGTAGAACTGAGTGAGATTATAATATTTAACAGTAAGTGATGCGATGAACTACTACCAGTTTTTTAATTTTCTCTTACAACTGAAATGAACAAGAAAAAACTTGTATGGAAGATATTCTTATTTGTATGAAACCTGCTCATAATGAACAATATGTAAATAAAAATTTGAAGCAAGAAACTTGAAGGGGTATTTTGAAAGAATTGCATTATTTCATTAATTTTTTAATTTTTATTAATTTTTCATTATTAATTTAATAATTAATTTTATTTTATTTATTAGGTATTTATGAATGAATTTATTAATTGTGAATTTTATTATGAATTATTTGATCATTTACCATTTATTCATAATTCAACCAACGAACATAGTAAACCCGAGCAGGGTAGAGATTACGGAGCTCAAGAAAATTTGCTGATGTACTTCTCCCTCATACGTCACATAATTTCCTGCTTTTTTACATTAAATAATGATTTGTATGCAATGCAGTACTGTATTTCTCTCTAGGCAATTCGTACTCTTAACAAATGGTTTACGGCTATGGTAACAAAACAAGGATTTCACGGGTTAAAATTACACAAGAGCATGTAATAAAACAAGAAATGTAACTCGCTGATCTCCGACGAAGAAATGTAACTACTACCACCACTCTCGGCATGTGGCACATATACTGCGATTTTTGTAACTTTGTCCCTGACAGAAATCAGCTGTTTCGCTGCCATCCAATCGCGAACTTATATTTCGCGACAGTGAAGTCACTATGGTGACGTTCAAGTTCCCTATTGGATGAAATCGTGAACAGCTGATTTCTGTCAGGGGCAAAGTAAAGAAAATCGCAGTATAAAGGCATTTCGAGATATCGAATAACCTATTTCTATTGTGTGGATGCAGCCTCGCCGACCTCTTTCCACATTTCTCGTCGCACATTTCTCGCAACGCATTCCTCGGTGTAGTCTGTTGCGGGCCTTACCAATTACATTGCGATCTTAACTTTGCCGCTGACAGGAATCAGCTGTTGACGCTTTCATCCAATCTGGAGCTTAAACGTCACTATAGTGACATTTAAGCTTCTGATTGGATGGCAGCGAAACAGCTGATTCTTGTCAAGGGCAAAGTTAAGAAAATCGCAGTACACACAGGCAGACAAAAAAATCTCTCGACCAATTACACAGGCACACAAAAAAAGTTGATAGTTCCAAAGACAAACGATTCTCTACATATTTCGATGAGCTGAATCCGAATCTGAAACCAGAATTGAGCCATAGATTAACGGGATTGGGATTCGGAAATACATAGAGAACTTTTGTGACAAGTCTTTGGGTCTGACCGTTTTTGTGTGAGTATGCCTGTGTTATTAAACTATGGGCGCTCGAGCAATTTAGTGTCACATGCGATTTAGTGAATAATATATTATAAACCCCTTGGTTTGAATATCCAGACCAGACGCTGACCGCCATAATGCATGGAGAGCGAGGAGTGTCGAGAAACATTTTGAAATTGGCATAACGTGACAATTTTGGATGGTAACCAATCAAAAATAACACGGTGAAGATGTAAAGAAGCAATATTTAAAAGAAACGCTTTATATATCTGTTTCAATGACTTGTAAAAAGATGATAATTTTGGTATCTAAATGCTACGGCATTTAAAATTCCCGCTAATATTGTGACGCACACTAAAGCTCATTGGCTGAAGTCGGAACCATGCGCAAAAGCCGTTCCCCCCTGAACCGGTCGTGACCCAACCAATGGCCAGTGTAGGACATGGTAGGATGTGCGTGCACTACATATACTTGGGTTTTTATTTTTTGGCTCTTGGGAGCCTGTCTTCATTATGGAATATTTCACGGCATTACGCGTCTTTCTTGCCGCTGGGAGTCGTATGATCGCCAGCACTGCTCGATACAATTGCAATCATGCGACTCCTAGCGGCATGACCGAGAAAGACGTGCTATGCCGTGCGATATTCCATAATGAACACAGGCTCCCAAGCGCCAAGAAATAAAAACCCAAGTGTAGAAGAATGTGTGAATGTTCTTAGGACGTGCAGTATCAGCATAAGCAGTGTTCTGTGGCGGCAGCGTGGTCAAACTAAGTCAAAGTCAAGGAACACGTGGGGGTTTAGGTATCATTTAGGCGCATTAAGGTAATGTTTGGATTTTGTTTGATATTTTGTGATATTCGGGTCTTTAGAGTGAAAACGTGAGTGCTTTTGCGGTGGAATGTTCTACAAAGGAAAATAATGTGTTATAAACGCTCTACGAATTGAAGTAAAATGCTCTATATGTGAGTTTCTGTACTTTTATGTTGATCAGTTCCTGGCGCCGTTGGTGGTATACGAAAACCACATATAACTCAATTTCATCTTCATTCCTGATCGTTAGTTATTCTTATCGATTATTTGTATGAGCGTTCTTAGTCCATCGACTGTCTTCGTATAATGCAATTTTGTCAGTAATTTACTTGTTTTTAACATTTAAGATTTAAAACTCCATTTTTGGCACAGGTTTAAGACATAAGTAATGAAACAATATTAACCATTGTAGAATTAAGAAATGTCGACCACGGGATTTGGTCGGAGTGAGTTAGAAATATTAAAACCTTAGTTTGCCGACGTTTCAAGATATTTTTATTCCATCAAGACTGGTGCAAAAGCATGACGACAATGCTATAAATATACCCTTAAACAAATTAACATGATATACAATTATGATCACGATATCTACATACCTTACTAAAGAAACATAGATAATATCTCAACAATATTTTAGCTGGATTCTAACACAACTGCCCTTCGAAAGGCTGCAGTGCAAGGGTCCATCATTGTATATCTTGTTGTTAATTTGTTTATGGATATATTTAAAGTGTTCTTGTCTTAGTTTTTATACCAGTCCTGATGGAATAAAAATATTCTGAAATACTGGCAAACTAATGTTCTATTACTTCCAATTTCATATTGTAGCATTTGTAAATGCCCTTGCGAAGATGAAATGGTAGACTTGTATATTTATTTATTATACGGCAGCAAAGCTGATATGTGTACATCTACTATTACACAGCACTTCACATCATAAATCATAATACACAGTTTATCAGTTTATAATGTCACTTAGTGGGCATCAGGACACTAGAGTTTATCTGGACACATCAATTCCTTGGTTGGCTTGATTCAGTTTCCTCTTGAAGGCCTTTACATTTCTCGCGGACACATGACTTTGTGGTAAGGCGTTCCAGGCATTTACGATTCTATTGGCAATAAATTGTGCACGAAGGTTGGTCCGCTCTCTCTCTTTCTGCAATCTGCTTTTATGTCCTCAAAGTCTATCATCTGGCTGTCTAATGAAAATTTCCTCCAATTCTTGTACGTCATACTCTCCTTTCAGAATCTTGTAGGGCTCAATGAGGTTGCTTCTTTCTCTTCTGCGCGCCAGTGTTGCGAGTCCGAATTTTTGACACCTATCACTGTAGTGCATGTTCGGCAGACCCTGTGGCAGTTCAGTTATCTTTCGCTGCACTTTTTGCACGTGATGGGTGTCAAAAATCCTTGCACTCTAAACATGTGGATCTTACTGCCTCAAAGGGTAAAGTATTGGAATTGAGAAGAAAAGGAGAATTGCTTTTGTTTTGTACAGATTGTAAATCTAGTTTGAAGATCTGGCCACAATTGTTAACTCAATTTAATAGTATATCTACTTTAGTTGTAAACTTGACTGCAATGGTCCATCATCTCTAAAGTCAAAAACTAATTGTAGCTAATACAATTGTAGATGAGGTTGAGGACAGAATGAGGTGCAGAAACAATCTTATTGTTTATGAAGTTAAGAGCAGTTGTTTGCAAATGAAAAATTGCACTCTAAAGCTGTTAAAGAAGAGGTTGCTCCTATCTTTGGCAAATTTACGGATTATAAGTCTGATGAAATATGGAGTATATTCAGACGAGGAAAGGAGAAATGAGGAGAAATTGCATCCTTTCAAAGTCCTTTTTGAAGAATTATGAGGCTGCTCTTACAATTCTCAAAGTTAAAAACAATTGTTCTCAACTTTTTAAGGTTACGAACAACTTAACTATAAGGCAATATTTGAAGTCCCTGAGAGCTGAATTAGTAAACTTGAATAAAGATTCAGAGACAGACAATCACATATGTTAATGGTCGGCCAAAGATAGATGATAATGTCGAGCAAAACAAGTCTAAAATAAGCAAGTCAAAAAACGAGTAAATAGTTCTGTCTTGATTGTCCAGGTGTCTGGGGAGAAACATCAAAACTTTGAAAATAAGCTCTTAAGACAATTCTAAATATTTTTTGTCTAATAAACTATGTGGATATTCCGAATGGTTGAGCCGCTATTAGCACTCTTAAATTGGTTTGAAAAAAATGATTTTTAGGCAAAAATATGTATTATGGAAGCATAGAAACAGTCCAGAAACATTTAAATTGTTTATTATTTACAAAATAAATTAATATATTTGCACAAACAGAAAAATTGAGAAATAAAAAAGCAGTCGAATTGTGTAAATTGAGTGCATTTTTATTTCTTGCTTAATTTTTTTTACTGAACAAATATGTTCATTTCTTTTGTAAATAATAAATAATTTTGCAAATTTTTGCCTAGAAATCAATTTTTTTAAAAATTGATTGCTTATTGCAGGTCAACCATTCGGAATATCCACATAATTTATTAGACAAAATATGCTTAGAATAGTCTTAAGAGCTTATTTTCCAAGTTTCGACGTTTCCTCCCCGGACACCCTGTTTATTATCAAAATGTCGAGGGGCTTCATACTAAAAAATTCGAGAAATTAAGTTATGCTTTAGATAAATATAATTTTGTTGCTTTTACTGAAACGTGGCTTCACCCTGATATTTTGAAGTCAATGTTTGTTGAATAATTTTGTCATTTATAGGAATGATAGGTATATCGATAAGTCATTATGTTATGGGGGAGGTGTTTTAATTGCAATAAATAAAATATATGAAAGCTTCGAACTAGACTTTCCTGATGATGTTGAACATTTGTTTGTACGAGTTTTAAACCCTCATATAAATTTAATTATTAGTTCTGTCTATATGCCACTGCAAGCATTTGAAGTTACTTTTATCATATTTCAGTGCTGTTGAAACCCTTGAATTAGCAAATCCAAACATAAATTGACCCTTTTAAGGTGATTATAATTTACCAAATGTTTCTTGGCACAACGTATTGGCATGCTATCCAACTTCTAACAAAGATGCTAAGTTACGAAAGAGGAACTGTGCAATGACATTAGCAGAAGCTTTGAGCTGCAGTAATTTGTTTCAAATCAATCATATTGTTAATGTTTAAAATGCTTTTTGGATTTAGTTTTTTCAAACTCAGATATGCAGTTGGTCACTCAGACATGTGATTCCATTGTTTCTGTTGATGCCTACCATCCTCCCCTCTGTCTTGACGAAGTAATTCCAACAGATGAAAATGTGAAAGATTACGATGATTGGTTTTATAATTTCACATCTGCAGGCTATGCTAGTGTATCTCATTATCTTTGTGATCTGTACTTATATTTAAAGTTGATTGTTGTATGAATTGTTCTGAATTAACTTCAATTCTATTTCTTTATATATATGATTGTGTAGATAAGTTTGTACTCAAGAAAAGGAAGGTAAAATCGAAGTTTCCCTCACTCAAAACTTGAATTCTTCAGAAGAAGGCAGCATAAGCGTTATAATTCTCCACTATATTTTCCACTGTTTATAAGTTTGAGATATATGTGCAAAATTTTGACTGAGTGGGACTTAAACAATAAAAATAATAATTTATAAAACTTTATTACTCTTAGTCCTTGTAATTTTTGGAAATATATACATTCAAAAAAGAACATTAATAGCCTACCCAAAGTAAAGCACCTTGGTGTCGATTCATTTGATGATCTAGCTTTGATTGTTAATGTCTTTGCAGAATATTTCTCATCTTTTCATAGATTTCCTGATAGTCATCTTAATGTTACTTTAGATGATCAAAATGCATTTGTTATTCCTATAATTCTCATGTGTTTTTGACATTTTGATAAAATAAACAAATTAGACAAATATGGGTGTGAAGGACCAGACAAGTCTTCGACTGAAGGTTGTTTCCTCTCTGAGTGGAAATTCTCCTTCATTTCATTTTAAAATCTAGTGATAAAAGCCATATAACAAACTTGACCCATCCCTGTCAAGTCAATTTTGAGTGCAATTCCAAAACTCTTTGGATCTATAGTAAGCAATAAAACCAAGTGTAAAATATTTCCATACCTCACTGTTAGGCAGTTTGGTAAATGAGTAGGAGAAATACAGAGTTAAATCTGGTACATTATACCCAGTACATTCTTAAAACCTTAGAAAACAAACACAAGGTGGAGAGTGTGTATATGAATTTCAGGCCTTAGATTCTGTCAGTCACAAAATACTAATACAAAAATTGAAAGCTTTTGGTGTTTTTGGTCCACTCCTACTTTGGTTTACCAATTACATAACCAACTGAACATAATTCGTTAAATGTCAAAACATCATTTCAGAAGGGTTCAAAGTTCTGTCTGGAGTGCCTCTGGGATTTCATCTGGGGACCACTACGATTTATTCTATTAATAATAATGATGATAATAATAATAATAAAAAATTTTGTTTGTCACATAAATACAGCATAAGTCGTGTATGACAAGTCAGAATTAGTACATAATCATACAATGAACAATACAGGTATTTCTAAATATTAAATACAATACAGAATTTAAGTTCAATTCAATTTTTGTACTAAATGCACTACAATTCAATGCTAATTAATTTTATAAATAGTAGTGTACGAAGATTAAAACTCAAAAATAATACTAATAAAAAGGAAGTGGGGGGAACAGGGTTCATACAAACCTGGAAAATCGGGAAATGTCAGGAAAAAATTAATTTCCAGAAAGACATAAATATGAATTTTTAATTGTTAGTAATAAGTTGTTATAAATATTTCATATTAAATATATGAATTCAAAATGACGCCATCTATTAGATTTGGGTACACAAAATATGACATCTTTATCTAAAACTAGGAAACTGACAAATAAATAATACTTAGTAGCGTATTTTGATATATTCACAATAGAAACCGTCATATTGTAATTTTAAGTACATTTTTTTAAATTCATATTTATAATTACAAACTTCGGACAATTCAGTCTACATAAATGTATCAATAATGCCACTTTCATTTGAATCCAAAGATTGACATGCCATTCAAAGAGGTATAATGTCCAAAATAATTTAGAGAAATAAAAATTGGTGATATGGAATACCAAGTATGGTACAAATGCACCTTAGTGCTTGTTTTTAGTATGAGTAAAACACACAAAAAAATTACATTACTTTCTTTAATAAGTCAAAGAAATATTGACAAAGGAATCCTTACATAAATCATAAATATTAATGGTATAATATTTAGAACTTAATGTTGGGAGAATTAACATAATATATCAAAGTGAATGGAAAGGGGATGGTTGAATCTATTTTAATAAAATCTTTTTTGATAATTTACTCGAAAGCCTCTCTCCTCTAATGAAATTATTATTAGTCAAAGTCCTTGCAGCGTGTCGCAGTAGCTACACCCAGGTCATTGACCCTCCTCCCACCTCTACCCTCAACCCCCACAGCCGGGTACTTAATGTATGGGGCATACAAACACCCCTATTGTCAAATTTCTACCTTCCAGACAGCTGGTAAATAATCAGCTCAACATTCCTTGCAAATTATTTCTTGTTATTTAAACTGCATTTTTACACGCTTTCATTTAATTCTTGCTTACTGATTAATTTAAATTACCGCCTTTAGTGTCAAAATAGATGTTATCTCCCTTTTTCTTTTATGTTGTTATATTGTGTTCATTACCCCCACATTAAAATTAAAATATACATTATTAGTACTATACTAAAGTATTCTTATTGATTAATATTCGTTAATTAATGTTTTAAATGTTTTGTATTAGATGTAATGACAGCTATGCTGTCACAAGTTGTTGTATAATAAATAAAAACATAAGCAATTAGAACTCCTTTTCTTTAAATATTTGGGTAGGATTAAGTTTGGTAGTTCTTTCTCTTTTCAGTTGGAGTTCAGAATAAATGTTTTTTATCCATATTCTTTGGCATTTTATTCTGCTGGTGTTGATAATGTGAATGTGTTGATAATGAAGTTTATCTGCTAGTATGATGGTAAATATTTTGGGGACTTGAATTTCTAAAATTGTGTGAATTGATTGTTGCAGAAATAATTATGGCGAAGAAATCACGAATTGCTGGAGTTTCTCTAAAACAGAACAATGAAGGTCAAGGAAAATTGAGCAAGACCTACAAAAATCGCCCTAGAAAACGTAAAGCTATTGGGGAAAATAAAATAGACAGTCAAGAAAGCACACCGAAGAAAGTGAGATTTTCTATATCTGAAAGCATGGCACCTGAAAATTCAAAGCAGAGTAAATCTGAGTCCGATATTACCAAGAGGGAGAGACGAGACAAACAAAAATTACCAAAATTTATGAAGCCTGAGTTAAGAACAATTAAGAAAACAGTCAGTGTCTTTGATAAGGTCAAATTGACTGCTTCAGGTAACTACTTAATTTATGATTGTGTTCGTAAATTTATTGGTCAGTATCATATGCAATGAAGAGGTAATTTAATTTTTATTCAATGATATAGGACAAGTGGTATCCTTGAAATGTTTAGAGACAATCAATATTGTCTGACTTTAGAACAGAAAATTTTATTCCTCATCAAACTGGACTTAGAGCTTAAAGAAACAATCTACAGCAGATCTATGACTTTCAGTTACTCTACAATACATGGTCCAAAATGTGGGCTGTTCCTATTAAAGCAATGTCTTGCACTTCCCAGTCTTTTTGGATGGACTGGGAGTTTAGCCAAGTCCTTACATAAATTTTGCGGAATCCAAGAGGTTCAATAACTATCAGAATGACCTGTGCTTTTACACCCTGTATTTGACTGATCATGATTTCAAAATTCTTGTATTTAAGATGTTTCTCTGCCTTCTTGGTTACATTTTGATTGCACTGCACCACCTCCAAGAACATGCGTTCTTTTCTCCAAATCCCAGAAAATGATGACCTGTAATATTACCAGTTCATATCCCCTATAGTGGTAACATACAAGGCCATTGGGAGTTGGTAATTTTTGAACAGGAGTAAAATATCAGAAACTATGATTCATTGGTATTGGTATGTCCAATGCCAAAACTGCATGACGTAAATTTTCAACATATGTAATAGTACATTATGAAACAATGATGTAATGATGGTATTAATACACATGTGTGATATTACGATACGAGCGAGTACATAAATTTCACACGAGTATATTAATGCTCATTACATAGAGTTTCATACAGTACTTTTTTTACTTGGGATTCACCCAAGGCTGCCTAGCGTACTAACCCTACCTTCGCAAGCTCAGGTGGCTCCTGCGAGAGAGTACTGCACTAGGCAAAGAGGATCAAAATTACGATCCAATTTATTTTAAATAATATTCCAGGAAAAACTAATCGTAATAATAGAAGAAGAAATTAAAGTTGACAAGAATAATACATCAAATGTTATTTTAAAGTACACAATCAAACAAAACGTTTACTAGAACAATTCTCAATTATTGTCAATACTTGGTTTTTTAAACTTCTTTGTGATTGGTCAAGAACCTGTATCGAAATGGAAACTATTGAAATGAATATCATTACACAACTGGTTGCAGCCATCAAATGACAGCATTATACAAAGGGAGTAGAAAA
Organism: Acheta domesticus; assembly: GCA_031308135.1. Taxonomy (NCBI): domain Eukaryota; kingdom Metazoa; phylum Arthropoda; class Insecta; order Orthoptera; family Gryllidae; genus Acheta; species Acheta domesticus. The sequence continues at coordinate 17,444,777 of JAHLJT010008446.1, read as the reverse complement.
ATTCTTTTAAAGCAGTTTATCAGTGAAGCCACATTCAGTAATTATTATTCTTAAATTTAGAAAACAAGTTCATACACCAATATCAGATTTAAGAATTTAAACAATACTTCAGTACTCGCTATATATCCATATTGCTAAAGGCAGCTCCACACATTCATCATTCACAGAGCAGCGAGATACTGCTCTCCCAATCCCAAACAGCTGATGTGTTTGGTGAATGTTGGCTTCCTTCGATGTGTCCAAAAGACCAACACTCAGGGGGAAGGGCGAGCACTGAACATTCATCGCTGCTAAAGCAAGCAAATCATCCACACTACTTGGGATTCACGAGCGGTTGCTGGCTGTTCACTGAATAACAAACTGTGGTCCAGCCTTAATGTGTTGTCCAGAATTCAGTCACATTCCAGTGAATATTAAATGTAATGTCTAATATGGTTGTTTTTCTTACTTTGGTTGATCTCACTCCCCCAACGTTCCCATTCCCTTTCTGAATTTTTTGTGCCCTCCACTCTACACATCTCTTCATGAGGTTTTTACATTGTGGTCCTTCATTTGTCTATTTGATTCAAACAACAGAGGTCTGCTTTTGGACAAGGCTCATATTTTGGGTTTATGCTTTTTCTTTTTCAGTGAGTTCTAGTTAAAGCCTTTTGAGTTAATATGGTTGCTAGTTATTTATGTATTTTTGCCTTTTTGTGAGAGGTAAGACTTCTGCTTCGTACTTGTGTACACATATAAATTCCAGAACCAACTCCAAGAGGATCTGTGTCAATTACAAAAATGGTCTGACACTTTGCTTTTACCATTAAATTGCTTGAAGTGTAAAGTTTTATCTTCAGGAAAGAATGCCCCTGTCCTACCTTATACCATCAGAAATCTGGTTGTTTCAACAGACTCGCAAATGGACCTTGGAATGATTATCACCCAGATCTTAAGTGGGAAAGCCAAGACTGAGCTGTAACAAAAGAAGCTAAGAAGTCTATTTATCCAATACAGATGGCATTGGCTGACCTGGCATACAGGAAACCAGTGCTAAAACATGCCAAACTAGTCTGGTCCCCTTGTTCAAACCAACCTTGTTCAATCTTTTGAAAAGATATTAAACTTCTTGAAAAACCACAGGTGATGTCCAAAATTCCAAGAGGACTATGGCAGTGTGATTACCACAATACATGTTAACAGTTGAAGCTCCTCAGCCTGAAAGAGAGGGGAAAATGATCGCAAACTTACAAGATACTCAGTGGAGGACACAATGTAGACCTTTTTTGTAATTTCATCAGGTCATCCTATAACAGGCTGGAAGATCTTTGAAAGGAGGAGGAGGAGGTCCAAAACTAATAATCATTCTTACTTCATCACACGTAGTGGTGGTGAATGAATGGAATTAACCACCATGGACCTATGTGGAAGCAAGAAGTATAGTCCTTCAAAATTAGGCTAAACAAGGCCAGATACAATTTGTGATATTACCAAGCTAGAATATACTATATAGTATATTCTAGCTCAATATGAAGTACAGGAAGATGTCTTTTGTACATATTATATACCATGTGTAGCTTCTCTTTTATATAAAACTTGAAATTTTATAACGTAACTAATATTTACATATCAGTTAGTCATAAAGGGAGGGAGTACTTCATGAAGGGAAGTTCATGGTTGCTCTGACACTTTCTGGCTGCTGTTTCCTTTTTACCCTTCCTTTCACGAGCCCTTGTTGCCCAGTTATTTCTTCACTATCTTAGATTTTTTTAACAGTTGATACTTGTCTTTTGGTGGTTGAGCTATTTGTTGTTTTCTATGTCTTTTGTGGTCATGATCGCACTGAACTTCTGAGAACAGATTTGCAGTGTTAACGCACTTTCATACATATAAATTCTTTCCAGGTTACTCTGGAGATTAAGGGGTATTTTTACTTCTTACTTGAGATGCACCGTCCTACATAAATAATACCATATTTAGTTGAATATGAGACAATTCCCTAATTTGGAAGAAATATCCTGACTTTTTTATCTCACTCTTGTCAAAATAAAATCTGCTTGTGGTCATTGAGACAAAAAAACACCTGGGTTGTCAAGATGTTTGCATGACTGGCTGTGGAGGCCTTCGATAAAATTTTTATGACTTTTAGTATTGTATTCCAACAAATGTGAAGAATTGAAAATGTTCATTAAACTTTTGGAAAGTCCTAAAATAGATATTATGTCCGGACTATTTTATTAGTACACACTGTTCTTTAAGTTCTTATCTGCAAATGAAATAAATGTTATTTTCTGCAGGCAAACCCAACTGGGCAGAAATCAAAAAGGAAACTACAAAAATTCGACGGGTGAGAAAAGAGAAGAAACAGACCCATTTCGAAATCATTTTGACTATTAAAAAGATTTGGGAAGTGGCTCGTCATGAAAACTTCCCTGTGGATAAAAGAGCACAAGAAATTCTTAAACTTCACAGTCTGGTACAAAACCAGCTAAATAAGGTACTTAATGATTTGTCTCTCCTTCTTTTCATATTTTTTCAAACCTACTGCACTGCCATATCCTCTTTTACTTTTCCACTTTACATTTGTCAAATTTTCTAATTTGATCAATGTCTTATATGAATTTTGTTTTGCAGTTAGTGTATGCACATGACACATCACGAATCGTGCAAGGATTATTGAGGCTTGGATCACCGTCGGTGAGAACATCAATTTGTGATGAACTGGCTCCAGAATTCACCAATATGATGCAAAAAAAATTTTCTTCATTCATTATCAAAAGTATACTGAAATATTGTGACGGGCAGTCAAAAACTAAAGTTCTGGAAGCCATGAAGGGCAATATTGTAAAGCTGATGACCAATTCTGTAAGTAACAAAAGTTAAACGGCTTGGCAATGCCTTAAAACTTCTGTGGTTTTTCTTATGACCATAGAAGGTTTAAACTATTTTGGGAAATATCTTAATTTGTGCCTGTTAGTGTGCGTTTAACCCGTCAATTCCCAAACAAATTGTAGGACAATTTTTAAGATATTTTCTTCGAAATATATTCAATTAGGTTACTTAGAACCGAGAAATTGAAGTTTGGTGAAAAAATACTTGTTCGATTTTAATTGGTGAGGGTGTCCCCTACAGGTGATATTGGGCATTGGAGGTGCATGGTATGCATTAGGCTTCAAATAAAATTTTACTTATTTCAACTTTTAAAAAAATTTATTTGTGGAATTCATACCAACAGTGAAGTTGCAATCCTACTTTACATTTTGTGCATATTATTCTTGTGTGCTTGCGACAGTTCGCACACCTCTTCTGGGCACATTTTTCGTACCTGTGTTCAGTGCTATCACCGTTGTTGTCATACCAACACATCACAGAAACGTAAATTTAGATGATAGAGTGCCACGAGATTCCTTTTTCAAATGTTAACAAGTTTTCATATGGCATTTTTCAATATAATTGTCCCTGACACTTCCTATGCCTCTAATGCCTTGTTCAGGGAGGAACGATAGCAATATCCAACTTGTAAAGAAAGTGTGTAAATAGAAATTGAATGGAGCAAACTGAGGAAATAACTTGCTTCCCAAATGTACCACCGCTGCCACTCCAAGCCCGTGTTGTGCCTGCAGTTGTGTGCTCTTTGCCCCTTGATACGGTTCAAATGCAATAAGATAGCCCTGTCGCGTTGCAGCGGACCAAAGCTTGTAGCCGAACGAATGGACTTGCTGTGTATGTGCTGTTTGGCACTGTTTCCCATAGTACGGCACCATTGTTTCATTAATTGAAATGTTAGTGCAGCTCTATCCACAAAATATTTCTCGTTTGACGACTACTTCCTGTATGAGACTTGTTTTCTTTCATTTCTCTTGCGTTTCGTCTCGCACGCTACCATTTCATTATTTTCACTTTCTTCATCTGAAATACCGTGGTCATCAAGTTGGGAGTGGACGTTAACTTCCACTGTTTATCGTAGCATTCGGTCACGCAGATGATTCATATTTGTTGAGATCTGATCACCACTCTCTTCATCAGTGGCGGGGCCATCTTCTGGAGGACTCACAACTTCATCAACGTCATCTTTACTATCATTCTCAAGAACCTCAAGAATTTCGTGCAGTTTCAACATATAGGAAAATATAAGCAAGGTTTCAACAGATTGGTCTTTGCCAAAATAATATTTTTATCTAACAAAGCATCCAACAAAATAATTATATTCACAGAGCTAATGGATGTTTTATTCTTTTCCAAATAAATGATATTTCATAAATGAAAGATGCATTACAAATTATTGCGAGAGCAAAAATGATTGTTACACATTTAAATGAAAGAAATAAACTGCTATAAAAATACTCTAAAGATTGCAGAAAAATCTAGTCTACTTATATGTTGATGTACCCTTAATGCCCAATGTCACCTACAGGGGACACCTAAAACTTTTCAGCCAGTATAAAAGAAACTACGTAAATGAAAAATATAAGAATGCTGTTATTACATTCCTAACAATATAGAGAGCAGATGTCATTAATATAAATAATGTATTTAATGATTTACTCATCATAATTTTGAGAGGAACGCAAAACCGACATAGACTCGAGCAAAAACGTTTGCACGTGTACACTCTTCTGTTTTACACAAGCGTCTGAAAGCAGTAGACACTCAGGTTTCGTTGTAAAGGTGTTCATAGAATTCCAAATAAGCCGCCTGGCGCACTATCAAATTTTTCAGAATCACGGGAACTGTTACAGGCCTCCGCAAAAGACTGTCCCGTGTAGGTGACGTTGGGAATTGACAGGTTAAAGGCAAACAAGCTTTTCAGTGTTGTTAACCTGTTTGCATCTAAAAACCTTTGTTTATAATATAGACAATTTTTATGTTAAGTGCTAGCTCTCTCTCTCTTTTTTTGTGTGTGGACCAAGATTTTTCGTAAAACGTCAAGTTAATGAATTATTTGAAAAAATAGTTTTATAGGGTCTGTTTTTATAAATAGGTCATTACTTTTACAACTTAACACCAAACAACAGATATTAACCTATTCCTTAATTATATTCATTGTATTTAAGTTCTTTTCTATTAAAAGGAATAGAATAAGTTCAATGAATTTTTTTAATTACTGGCAAGCAGATGCCACATGACATTGTTATGTGCTAATAATTTTTCTTCCATTCCCTTTTGATAGGCTTCTGCACCATTGGTTGAAAATGTGTATTCACAAGTAGCATCACCTGACCAAAAGATAACAATGGAGAAGGAATTTTTTGGGAACTTCTTATTAACCACAGGAGAAGCTGCTACTGGTAGTATTCCCAGAATTTTAAACCAGTTAAATGCTGAAAACAAAGCAGCTGTTTTTGAGTGTATTAAGGAGAATATTGTGAAAGTGACTTCCAAGTAAGGTGAACATTATTGTTTGTGAGAACTTAATCTTTTAAGCAAAGGGAACAAGCAAACGCCTGATTTTGTTTCAGGGGCTATTTCTCAACTTTATTATGCAAGTTACTCTATATTTCATAGAGGAGTGCAGTCAAGAGGATAAACAAGAAGTGTTTGTCTTTATTTAGCCCTCACATTTTAGATATTGTTAGCACAAAACCTGGATCACGTTTGGGTATGCAATGCATATGGATATCGGCCAAGAAGGTAAGTGTGCTTAATGTCATTGTTGTTTGTCATCAATATTATGAAATATTAAGGGAGAGAGGTGCATGGGGCCTGATAGTCCATCAGGTTGTCCTGCAGTCTCCAGCTCTTATTTAGTCTTCCTTAGTCCTGCCTAGGTTGGAATTTCGCCGTAAGTTTTTGAATCCGATTCTTTCCATGTCTTTCAACCATGGTATTGCTTTGTTTCTCAATTTGTTCTTCTCCCTCAATCTTTTACTTCTTCACCTTCCAACATATATAGTAAAGAGAAAGTATTGTAATGCTGTGGCATGAACCAGCAATTCTTCGACAGAAAAACACATTTTCTGGGAACCTGATATTGAAAAAGTGGATAAATCTTGTTCCTATAAATAATAAATTAATTTCTCTCCTATGTTGTGTAGTCAGTTTTTGTAATCACTTATCTAGTGATGATTTATGTGTCCTTCACTTAAATTGTACAAAAGATTTCTCCAAAACTGATATTTCCTTATCAATCTGGGTGAACACGAGACTGAATTCGAAAAGGATATTTTGTTTTTTGGGAATACTTTTCATGAAGGTTTAATAACATACTCAAAAATGATTCCAAATTTTACTTTCTTGCTCTTCATAAGTGGAGAAAGTATTGTAATCATGTGCTGGAAAATGGCACATTTTTTACTGAAAACTTTTTTGCCAGGCCCTGGTAATGAAAAAATGGTAAATTTTGTTCCTATGTTTAATAAATTACACCTCTAACACATTGTGAAGTCAGATTCCTTGTTTTTGGGTTTGTTACTGAACAATAGATTTATAGCAGTTTGTGTTTAACACTAGCATCTGAACCATTCAGCCAATTTTCTTCAAAATTGAGTGCTTTAAGGAACTTAAGCCTGTGCAAGTTTCAAACGGATATTTTAATTTTTAGGGATGCAGTCAACTCCACTCATAGTGGACTTCTGGGAACTATAATATTGAGATAAAGCATAATTTATTTATTGAATAGTTGTAGCAGCAACAAGCTGTTATACACTTATCTAATCGTGTTGCATAATACAGTGTTTCTATTTTGCCCAATACTTAGTTCACATATCGTTATAATCATAATCAATGGCTCATTTACGTATCTTATCAAATAAAACATAATAGTGTATTGCAAGTACTTCTTATATCACATCAGAATATCATTTATCACTATTTAGATACTATTTTATTTATATCCTATTTATATACTATTTCTAACTCGGTTTTGTCCAACCTATTTTTAAACGCACTCAGAGTTTCCTTTTCGATGCATTCCACTGGTAGTTTATTCCATGCATCGACTATTCTATTGGTGATAAAATGTGCTCTTTTGTCCAGTCTGTTTTCTCTTACCTCAGTTTCATCTTGTGTCCCCGAAGTTTATCATCAGTAGATCTTGTAAAAAGGTATTCTTGTCGTGGGATTTTGTATGGTCCATTCAAAATTTTATATTTCTACAAGATCGGTTCTAGTTCTTCTCTGTTCAAGTGGCAATAAGGACATCTTCTGACATCTTTTCTGGTAATTGGAATCTAGGCGATTTTCTCTTGGTATCTTAGTTACTCATTTTTGTATTTTTTCCAGACATTGTTTATCTTTTTTATAATATGGGGACCAAACTACATCATCATACTCCAATATGGGTTGAACATATGTCATATAAATTTTCCCAACTGTGGGGCTGTGTAATTTGGAGAATGCCTTTTCTCATCATATACAAAGCACTGTTTGCTCGCCTGGCCTCTGCTGCAACTTGACATTCCCATTTGAGATCATGAGAAATTAGTATGCCCAGATCGTTTTGTAGTGCTGTGATGTCTAAGTTGTGATCTGGGATAGTGTAGGGTAGTCTAGGATTTTTCTTACCAATATGGAGGATTTTGCATTTTTTTAGAATTCAGCGGTAGAAGCCACAGTTTTCCATTGTGATGAAGTCCTTCTGTAAGGTTTGATAATCAGTTAATTGGGTTTGCAAACACTTTTGTATCATCTGCATAACAGTTCCATTTTGATACAATCTCATTTCCAAGGTCACTCATATATAAGATGAACAGTAGTGGTCCCAGAGCTGATCCTTGAGGTACTACACGTATGACTGTTCTGGATGTCGATAAGCTGTTGCCAATGCAAACTCGAAACAATCTGTCAGAAAGATGTTCTCGGATCCAGCTAGTAGTTTACCCCTTATCCCAATGGTCTCTAGTTCATGAATTAGTCATTTATGGAAACTTTGTCGAAGGCTTTCGCATTGTCCAAATAAATCACATCCATGGGTTGCCCTTGGTCCAGTGCTTTAGTCCACACATCTAGTGAGCGGATCAGATTTGTGATAGTTGACCTTCCAGGAACAAATTCATATTGTTCTGTGGGGATAATATTATTTCTCTGTGCCTGTCCTCGCAGTCTTTAAACTATTTTCCTCTTCATAATTTTGCCCACAGTGCTGGTCAAGCTTATCGGTAGATAGTTTTCTACCAATTGATGTTGCCTTTCTTGAAGGGAAATTGAAATCCTCCACAAGTATAGTTGAGTCGTCCATTTTGCATATTTTATCTATTTGCTCAAAAAGGTCTAAGGTCTGTTTGACTTGATTTTGACTCGGTTGATGGTGGTCTGTATGTTCCTCTGATAATAAATTGTGTTCTACCTATTCTCAGTTTCAGCCATAGTGTTTCTATATTGGGGCTTTCTATTTCATGGATTTCCTCTACTCTCACAATAGTTGATCTAATTTTCTGTCTCACATATATTAATACACCCACCCTCCTCGTTTATCAGATCTGTCCTTGCGGTAAATGGAAAACTCAGGGATAGATTACCATACTATTTGCAATTTTTGAATTTAGCCATGATTCAGTAATTATTATAATGTCTGGTTGTATAGTATTGAATTCCTCAAGAAATTGATCAAATTTTGGTATCAGTGACAATGTATTTGTGTATAACATAACTGGTTTAATTATTGATCTTGTTGCTGCTGTTTGTAATTTCCCATCCTGTTAACAATCCTTGGTTTACCCCTGATATATCTGATGACGAGGTTAGGGTTGATTTTGTTCAACTATGAGCTTTGCTGTAAGATTTTTCAGTTCCTCTCTTTGCATTGGAGTTAGGTCATTATTAGCTTAAATTCCAGCAGGTAGCCCGTCGAGGTGGGTTGGTCCACGTCCTGACGGGGATGCAGAGAAGGCTCTCAAGTGTTCCTTTCTCCATTTTTTCATCGTCTTGCTTCTCATTTCATGTCACGTACATTCTTTTCACTCCTTTTTCTTCCTCACTGGCCTTCTCTGTATGCTGAACGCCCACCCATGTGTTTGCCGTGCATGGCGACCCGTCGGAGGGAATGTGTGTCCTGGCGGTTGAGGGGTCTGTTTGTTTCCCAAACACTCACCTTGTGCTACGTTCGGCTTGCACTGAGGGATACGTTGTGTACGTATTTTTGGGAACATTCCCTGTAGGCCTCAATACACTTGCTTTGGCCTCGGACTCTTCTAGACGGGCGGTCGGGAGCTAACCCACTCCCGATCAATCGGCTTGGACTAGGTCTTGTACTGAACTCCAGGGTGAGCGGGGGGATACACGGTGGTGCAGCGCTGTGTTATTCCCCCACTATATCCTCGTGGCAACCCTGGCACTCCGATGGAGTGTCCCCTTGTTGGGCTCCGTGGTGGGTGGGGACCACGAGGATGAACCTGATCCATCTTTATGGAAACTAAACCTTCTCCCCCGCCCTCTTTCGCAAGGAAGAGGAGATGTCCGGAAAGAAACCTTGATTTGAATAGTTTCTTTTTCAATGAAGAAGATAGACCAAAGAAACCTAGATTCCTCCTCATGGCATGCGATGAGGAAGGTAAAGCATTTAAAATGGTTAGTGCTGTGCATTTGGCGCGAGCAATAGAGGAAAAATATGGAAAATTGCAAGCCGTAGTGAGTCAAAGGAATGGCACCATTCTTTTTGAAGCGCTAACGGATGAACAGATTGATAGAATTATGAAGACGAAGCAGATTGCCGGCCTTCAGGTGGAGGTGACCACTCACCCAACACCCAATCTTTGTAAGGGAGTGGTCAATCATGTTGACTTCTCAACAGAGAGCGAGGAAGATCTGGTTGCTTTCTTCAAGAGTCAGGGTGTGACAGATGTTTATAGAATTAAGAGGAGGGAGCATGGGCGAGAAATCCCCACTTCCACTCTTATCCTAACATTCAACCTCCCTACTTTGCCCCGGAATATCTCGTGCGGTTTTTATAACCTCCGCGTGCGACAGTATGTGCCCAATCCTTTGCGGTGCTTCAAGTGCCAACGATTCGGCCATACACAACAGCGGTGCATGGCAGATACCCCAGTGTGCGGTAAGTGTGGTAAACCATCTCACGAACCTGGACCTTGCACCACTACAAAGCATTGCGTAAACTGCGAAGGTGCCCACCCGGCAAATTATAATCAATGCCCCACCTTTTTGAAAGAGCGTGACATCCAAAAGATAAGAGTCGTGGAAAAAGTCTTTCCCTGAAGCCAAACGTCGGTTCCACGCGAGGAACCCAGTCGACCTCTCGCGCTCGTTTTCTGCCACTGTGAAAGCGAAATCTCCGAGGGTAGCAGCGGGCTGCCAAACAGAACGCGCTGCCCCGCAAGTAGTGAGTTTTGGTTGCCAAGTGTCACCAGTAGACCTCCCTGGGGATACATCTCCCCTTGAGGGTGGGAGAATAATAATCCCCACAAAATATAAGGTACACAAAAAAGTCCAACCAGCACAGTCCACGAAATCGACAACAAAAACTGTATCGACGGAAGTTGACGTCAGACGGACACCAAACCCCAACATAAAAGGACCTTCGAAGTCGCGACTGACTACAACTTTTGAAACTAGCTCTGAGTGAGCATCCAGCCCCCCTGGCAACACCCAGGAGGTTTCTGTTTTGGGGGAGGCTCCCGTTGGGGAGGAGTCTCGTGCATCCGGCTCCCAACGTCGGAAGAAAAAAGAAAGTTAATTCTACCATGGCTCTAATGTCATGGAACGCAAATGGTTTCTCCTCGCGACGGGACGACCTTAAACTGTTAGTGTCCCGTCACAATCCTATGGTGATTTGTCTTCAAGAGACACACCTTACCCCACTTCACCCTCTATCTTTTCGCGGATTTTCTTCGTTCAGGTTCGATGTGGATGATGGTCTCCGCGCTCATGGCGGAGTTGCTTCACTGGTGCATGATTCGCTGCTATCTACAGAGGTACCTCTTCAGACTGACTTTCAAACAGTATGTGTGCAGGTGCACCTCCCATCCCTCACACTTACTGTGTGCAACATTTATATCCCTCCAGGTCTGACTATATCAGCAGACGAACTCTTAGGGTTGATAAATCAACTGCCTTCTCCATTTATGATATTCGGCGATGTGAATGCCCACAGTCCTCTCTGGGGCTCTTCCCGCACGTGTCCAAGAGGCAGTATCTTTGAATCAGTAATAGACACAGCGGACTTGGTTATTCTGAACTCTGGTGAAGCAACTCATTTTGCCGTCGCCACAAACTCGAGGACGTGTATTGATTTAGTTCTTTGCAGCCCTTCTCTTTCAACCGACCTGCAATGGTCCATCCTAGACGACCTATATGGTAGCGACCACTATCCCATTATCGTCCACATTGATAGACTTGCGCGTGGTTTGGCGCGCCTCCCTCAATGGTGCGTCCTTCATGCTGACTGGCCGACATTCCAAGCGAATTTGAATTTATCAGAGGGTGAATTTGTTAGTGTGGAGGATATGGCTGCTCATTTTAACACTGCAATATTGCAAGCTGCGGGCACTGCAAACCCCAAGTCGACCGGTAATTCGCGACAAGATGCTCAAGGGCTGTCGGTGCTTGGAAGAAAGCGTTGGCTCGACTTGAACATTATCCAACCGCGGATAACCTTATTGATTACAAGAGGTGCAGAGCTAAGGCGAGGAGAACCATATTAGAAAGCAAGAATGCATCATGGAAGGCATACGTGTCCTCCTTGAATTGCCACACGCCACCACGTCTAGTATGGAGGAAGGTGCGTCTAATTAAAGGGTACCCTTCCGCATACTCAGTGCCAGGCCTTAGAAAAATTATCAGATAATCACAGATCGAGACGCCGTTGTAGAGGAACTTGCCACTCACTATGAAAAGATGTCGAGTTCGGCAAACTACTCTCCAAACTTCCTTTCGTTTAAAGAAAGAATGGAAAATCGCGCTGTGGATTTTTCGAGCAGAGCACATGAGGATTATAATACCCCTTTCTCTATGTATGAAATGCGTTCTGCTCTGAAGCTTGCCAAAAGAACCACTCCAGGTCCAGACGAAATCCACAACTTAATGTTGCAGCATCTTCCCGAAACTGCCATGGAATTTCTTCTCCGGCTCTTTAACTGTATCTGGGAAGAGCATACTATCCCTACCATGTGGCGAGAAGCTATCATCGTCCCAGTTCCCAAAGTGGGGAAAGATCGATCACTGCCATCAAGTTATCGACCTATTTCCCTCACAAGCTGTGTAAGCAAAGTGCTGGAACGCATGGTGAATCAGCGTCTAGCCTGGACCTTGGAGCATAAAAATCTGTTGACGCCAATCCAAAGCGGGTTTAGACGAAACCGATCTACCTTGGACCACCTCGTTTCGCTGGCAACAGCTATCTCTACATCGTTCGTCTTGAAACAACATCTAATGGCTATATTATTTGATATAGAAAAGGCCTACGACACCACCTGGAGGTACGGCATTCTGCAAACCCTGCACTCTTGGGGATTTAAGGGGAAGCTTCCGCTATTCCTCCAAAACTTCTTATTGAATAGATCCTTCCGTGTTCGTGTGGGTGATAGACTTTCTCGTAGTCACCCCCTTGAAAATGGTATCCCTCAAGGATCAGTGCTGAGTGTCACTCTGTTTGCCATCGCCATCAATGGTATAGCGTCGACTCTAAGAGAACCTGTTAAGGCATCGTTGTTTGTGGATGACTTTGCCATCTTCTGTTCCTCCAGCAGCATCAGCGTGATCCAGAGTCAACTCCAAATGGTGCTCAACAAGCTCCACGAATGGAGTATGTCAACGGGCTTTAAATTCTCTTCTACTAAATGTATCGGTTGCATTTCTGTAGGATATACCATTTGCATAGTAATCCAGTCCTTCACTTGGCAGGAAACCCGCTTCCATTTGCAGAATCTGCCAGGTTCCTGGGGCTTACATTTGACAAGTCTCTCACCTGGCGCGCTCACATCCGTGGACTACAAACCAGATGTGTCTCTCCCCATAATCTTCTCCGAATGCTGAATGGTACATCATGGGGTGCCGACCGCACTACCCTTTTACAACTGTATAGATCACTCATCCGCTCAGTTTTGGACTACGGTAGTGAAGTGTATGGCTCAGCAGCTCCCTCCACTCTGCGACCCATCAATAGTATACACCACGCAGGTATCTGTCTAGCAACAGGCGCATACCGCACCAGCCGAATTGAGTGCCTTCTATCTGAGGCTGGCGAGCCTTCCTTAAAACGAAGGCGGGATATTTTATTAGCATCTTACGGAGCTAAAGTATCAGGACTCCCTAATCATCCTTGCCGCCAAATAATTATCCATCCTGAATATGAAACATCATATATTCTTCGAACATCGCTGCCTCAGCCTCCAGGTATTAGATTGCAAAATCTTCTGCGGGACCTTAATGTTGATCTTCCGTCACCCATGAAACCCCCAAGTCACTCCATTCCTCCATGGAAACTCCTCCGCCCCGAATATTGATTTCAGACTATCCAACCTGCCTAAAGAAAGACTAGTCCTCTTGCTTACCAGATACATTTTCAGGAAATGAGGGCAGCCTACCCAGATCATGTATTCTTATATACAGACGGCTCATCGTGCAATGATGCGGTGGCTTGTAGTTTTTATTGTATCAGGGTCACAAAATCATATTGGCTACATTCTCAGTGCAGTACCTTCACTGCTGAAATGTATGCAATTCTTGAAGCCCTAAAATACATCGAGTCAACGACCTTACGCCAAGTAGTTCTTTGTTCCGATTCTCTTAGCTCGTTACAAGCTGTCTCCCGTTCTTCCTCAGACTACCTGACGGAATCTATTCAAAACATCATTCATCGCCTTCTGTCTCGCCACTACGATCTAATACTGAGTTGGGTCCCAGGCCATGTGGGAATCATAGGGAACAAGTTGGCTGACCAGGCGGCAAAATCGACAACGGAGAATACTCATGTTGACATTCCTTTCGTACCATCGTCCGATGTTAAAGCTTCTTTAAACGACTGATCTTTAGAGCGTGGCAAACAGAGTGGCGCAATACCACCTTTAAACTAAGCGTAATAAAGGATACTGTTAATCCCTGGCGCTCCTCATCCCGACCTTCTAGGCGCGAGGAAGTTATTTTAACCCATCTGCATATCGGACACTGTCACTTCTCCCACAGTTTCCTCATTCGAGGAGAATCTCCTCCTACCTGTGACTCGTGCAGGGCGGCTCTCTCTGTGGAACACGTCCTCCTGCATTGTTTGAGATTTGATGGCAGCCGACGTAGACATGCTCTGGGCAAATCTCTACGAGAGGTGCTCGGAGATGACGATTCCGCGCTCTCAAAGCTTTTTTGTTTTTTGAGAGAATGCGGAATATACAATTTTATATGATATAGGGACATGTTTTACTGGCCCCAAATTCTGTTTTATTCTGCCTGCTTAATTATTTTAAGTATAATTGTAATGTTCTTGTTTAAGGTATACATGTTCTTTTAAATTAGTAGGCAAGTGCACCAATTACACTTTTATTAGAAGTTTAATATATTTGTTTTTAGAAAACTTTGACATGGGCGCCAATGACCTTAGCAGTTGAAGCGCCCTGTAAACCTAATCAATCAATCAATCCAGCAGGTAGTTTTCAGCTGTTCCTCAAATATCTTTGGCTATGTTGGCATCTCTAACGACTACCTTCATAGGTCTGGGGTTGGAGGAAATGGTATTTATTTTTCCCAGTCTTGTTGTGTGCATTATACAGTCCTTTGAATCCATTTCCAGGTTGCTCAGGATATCTTCTATATATTTTTCGATTTTCAGTTTGACATTCCCCGGCATCAGCCCTACTTGATCCGCTCACTCCATAGAGGGTTATATTTCTCTTATGTAGATCCCATTCTTCAATCTCTTCAAGAAGTATAAATTTGAATTCAGAAGTTGCATTGGTTATTTTGAGATGTTTTAATGTCGTTGAGATTTCTTCAGTTTTAGCTTCTGTCTCAGTTTGTGAGGATTCCATTTTATTGCATCTTACTTGGAGATCTTTCTGTCCTGCTTTACAGCTCTTAATTTCGGTTGTCAATTTACTAATCGAATCTTCTGAATTTTTGACATCGTTTTTAATTATTTTCAGACCTTCCTTTTAATTGTTGGTCAGATCTACTTTTAGTTGAGATATTCTATCACTAAGACTTTTTAGTGCTGTTTTGTAATTCTTGTTTAAAAATTTTAATTAGCTCGTCGTAGTCAGACATTCTCCGTTCCGACTTGCAGCATATCAAGTCGTTTGAATTTGAGTTTATCTTCATTCTATCTTCGCAACTGGAGTGGTATGACTGGTGACAATTCATGCAGTAGACTATGGTTTTAATTACGGGCTTTCTGCAGTAATGACGGTTGGTAGTATTTTCTTGCATATGTCTTGCACTATGTGCCTTTCCAGTAAATTTCTGTAGCATTCACTCACAAGACAATACTCAACTCTTATATTATCCTTAGCCTGAATACTCTCTCTATCAATCTTCAATATATAATGCACAACACGTTGTCATCACTAGAACGGCCAATATCACAGTGGGTAGATGGATTCTGCCTCCAGAGCCTTACTTCCGTTTGTAAGTGCTGACTTGCGTTAGTTTGAAAAGGTGCATGTTCAAATTTGTAATATATTTACAGCAGGAACTGAAAATTTCAAATTTAAAAAATTCAACTACTTGTTCATTACAAACCGCTTTTAGATTTAACGTTGTGGTATGAGGATGAAACAATATGGTGATGAAAGGATGAACACATACGACCATGCCCGAGGCGGGACTCGAACTCGTTATCCTATGGTTCGTGATCGCTATGGCACTTCCGTCTTAGCGATCTTGGCCACGGGGCTCTTCAATATCATTATTTATCCTTTAATCAATTATTTTCATTTGTTTATTCAAACATTTCATTAGTAATTTCTCTAGGTCTTTCTCCAGAGTTTGTGCTCTCTCCATACTTGATTCTGCCTTGTCCACTGTCTAAGTGTTATGATAGTCTTGACACTTATCAGTGCCTGTTACACTGTTGGAAGTCATACTCTTCAAATGCTCTTTTACAAAGCAAGCAATTGTGTGTCGCCGCCGCGAGTTGTAGGCCACGCAGGACACTGCCTTTGTTTAAGCAGTGAAACTGAGTGGCATGAGGTCATTACTATGCTCGCACTTTTTCTTGATCCTCCAGCTCCCTAGTTCTCGCTCAGCCCGGCACAGCACAGCTCGGCAGAAAACACGAGCCCCACTCGGAACGTCACAGCTCAGTTTGCAGTGCTGCTCACCTTCTTCCTTTACAATTCGGACTTCTCAGCTTTCGCTCTCTCTTTCTAACGACCTCTGTGTACCGTGCACCTTCTCGTTACTCAATAATTTCTACAATTATTAATTATTTCTTCAGAATTTAAAAAAAACCTTGAGTTGTTTCTCATTGCTATCTAGTCCAAGACGCTCTTTTACGCTGAGTTTTCTGTGGATGTTGACAGCACTGCACTGCCGTGACGTAAACAGAACCTGCCTCCCCTCGCACCCCCCGCTGTGGAGTATCCAGAGAAAGTGCATATATAGTAGTGAGGTCCTCATTCCAAGTCAGCTACCTCACTTCAGGGGAGACTTCTTTATTTATGGAGTATTCCCAATATTGCCTTCAAGCTGCTGAATGTTGGAATTTGTGGTATGGAGGCGATATATTATTTTCCATGGGGGAATTCATTTCCAGGTCATTGTATTTCCTATAACTAAGGTTCAGGTTCACCATAGCTGAATCTTATGCTTATTTGTAATGTAAGTGGTATTGGACCTGTGACTTCAGTTCACTATAACTGAGGGTTCGCTATACTCAGAGTCCACTGTACTCTGATGCCTCAATTACATTTTCAAAATTTTCTCAAAAATGACTTCAAAATTTTTTTTACTAAACTTTAACCTTGAGTGGTGTAAAACACTCTTAAAGAATGGTACAGGTCTCATTTTTGTTGAAATACCCAATTTTTTGGAAAAATACAGAAGTTAAAAAATATTTGGCATCTTCCTATAACTACAATATTGAAGATACAGATTAATAAATCTGTTGATGAAAGACAGATTGTGAAATAGGTCATCTACAACTTTTAAAAATTATTTTCTCAAAAACATTCCAAACATTGTATGTATCAAAGGAGAGTAAAAAAAAAAAAGTGGTCCTAGTGCCATTTTCGGGGAACTCGGTGTATTTTTGAAAATTGCAAAAAGTTAGCATTGCAAAACTAAAAATTCGAATATAGTGATTTTTGTTCTATGTGCTCTAGAACATACAATCTTTAAGGTCATGGACAATTTTTTGAAAAATAGTTTTTCATACAATTTCTGCCTAAAATTAATGCAAATTATCATACTCAAATACTGCTCAAATTTTTTCCACTGTTAGAACTACGCACGATTAAAAGAATTGTGTAGGTCTCCTTTTCATTGAATTGTATGAATATTTGAAAATTGCACAAGTTAGGAACAATGCGAGAAAGTATGTAGCAAGATGTCAAGCAGCTAGTCAGTTTCTCTTTTTATTGTTATTTATCTGAAGTTTAAATTGACTTTGAATCTATAAAAGATCTTTAATAATAATGTGTTAATTAAAAAATTAAATTGTTCTCTGCCTAGGTGAGAAAGCAAATTGTGAAAAAAATGAAAGGAAATATACAAACCCTGGCATCTTCCGACCACAGCTTTTGGATCATCCTTGCTCTTCTGGATGCCGTTGATGACACAGTATTGTTAAACAAGGTAAGGGAATTATAGGTTTTGATAGCATATTGCATTCAAAAGATTAGACCAGGTGAGAATGTGCTCACAAGCTGTTTGAAATGGTTTTAAACATCAACCAAAATAAACATTTTTCATGTAGTTACTGACTCTTCACTCAGTCCTCATAAGAACAGAAAATGTGTGGTAAATTTGAATCTTTTAAGATTTTATGCCAATCGTTGTTTATATACAAATTCTACCCTTAGGACAATACAAGCTTTTGGATTCTAGATTCTAGTTTTAAAAAATTGCTTTTGTAGGGTTGAATCATATTTATTTCAATTTCTTGTGTAATGATATTCTCCCAAGAGGTAGACTATGTTATTGTACATCTTTGTGCAATTTCTTTTTTTTAAGTTGACCAGCAGAAAAATCTTTTCTAAGAAAGAAAAAAAATGCCAATATGATGTTCAGCAAGAATAATAAAAACTCGCATAGCTGTTGGATTTTATTAATTAATTGAATGCGAGTAAAAGTCGCAAAAGCAAACTCATAATTAAATTATACATGTAGTATATACTGACATTGATATTTATAAAACCATGTTATATTTATTTATTTGTCAAAAAACAGTAAAAACTGTATATGACGTGTGGGGAAAGAGATTTATCTGCACACATTTTCTTGAGAGCCAGTATTAAAAAATAAATAACTAAATAAAAAAAATAAAATAAAACAACTGAAAAAATGAATTTCGAAAATAATTATTTTAGAAAAATAAAAATATTTGAAAAATGTTAGCTCCCGAGCTATAGAAAATCAATTTCAACGGTAAATGAACTACAAGCAAAAGGAGTGCTCAATAAAACGTGCGCACAGTGAAGCTACATTTACGTCTAGAAGCAAAACAAGGGGCCATCTCAGCATTTGCTCAATGGATCACGGAAACTGGACAAAAACCTGATCGAGATGGGGGTCATTGACCCGGAAGCTGAAGTACATTTCTTGTTACAGGAGTATTAAATATTTTTTAAAACTGTATACAATGCAAACGTAAACTAATTCATTATACAGGGTGAGTCACGTAACTTTAGCACCTCCTGTAACTTTTGAACGGTTGAAGATATTGCAATGCAGTTTTCACGTAAGTGAATGAGGGAATGGGGCTAATTGATTTGTGTATTGATTTCTCTTTATCACTTTTATTTTACGAGATATTTGAGGTAACTTTGTTTTTTCAAATGGAACTATACATATTTTTTCAGTCCACCATGACGAGCGTAAAAAGACGAATCCAATGATGTACATATTGTCATATGTTAGATAAGGATTTTTTTGATTAATTTTGATTTTTGCGACCGGGGTTTTAACGGACGTTTTGAATAGTCCACCACACAAGGTCATGCAGCGCTCCACCAGCACACGTGCGCCCGGCGAAGGGAAGGGAAGGGAAGGGGAGGGATCTTATTTGAAAATACGAAACACAGTATTCCAAGTATTCACAAAACCATTGCAGTTTTTTCCTGAACTGTGCTTTCCATCCTTCTGCATTTTCACATTTTCGTCTTTCTTTGATTGAAGGAATTTAAAGGATGGAAAATAAGGAATGCCATAAGTTTGAATTGTAATAAAATTGTTTATAACTTCAACTCCATTTAATGGGATTTCAGAAGATATGTAGTAATGGGATCTTGAAACAAAGCACAATAAGAATAAATAATTAAAACTGTACAAAAATATATTATATGTTTTGAGCAAACAATTTCAATGTTAATACGAATATAATAATAACTTAGGGATAGAAATAATCTTATTTCAATAAATACTACTTAAGACAAATCCGTATTTTCAATCCCTAAGAAACACAAATTACTGAAAATGGATTAAGATGAAAAGGAGAATTCAGGAAAATGTGCAACAGTTTTGTGAATATTTTTCGTATCCTCAAGTACTTAAATCCCTTCCCTTCCCCGACCCCACGTTTGCTGGGGGAGCGCTGCGTGACCTTGTGGGGCTGAGAGTTACCATGAAAATATCCGTTAAACGCTAGTCCCAAAAAAATCACAATTACTCAAAAAATGCTTATCTAACATATGACAATATTTATATCTTTGGATTCGTCTTTTTACGCTCGTCATGGTGGACTGAAAAAATATGTATAGTTCCATTGAAAAAACAAAGTTACCTCAAATATCTCGTAAAATAAAAGTGATAAAAGAGGAATCAATACACAAATCAATTAGCCCCATTCCCTCATCCACTTACGTGAAAACTGCATTGCAATATCTTCAACCGTTCAAAAGTTACAGGAGGTGCTGAAGTTACGTGACTCATCCTGTATATCTTTGTTTTGATACAATAAACATTATTTTTCTTTTTCACGATTAGTTTAGGGCTGGTTTCACCAACATACACCTAACGTGACGTTAGTAAACGAGCCGTTAAAATTAACTTCCCTTTTAAGATTTGTTCCGTTTCACCAACGTTTCCAGGGCTTCTGTTAGCTAATCGCCAGTTAACTTTAGTGGGTGTACAAAATGCATTAATATTTGCTTTTAGAAGGCCATGAACTGGAAATTCTGTGGAGAATGAGCTCTCAATAGACAGAGAATAAAGAAACAAAACACAGTATACACATTCTCTGCCATTCTATTGTGGTCAATTGTGGTGCTTGAACAAGTTTTGTTGTTTCGTGGGTTATAATTTGCCATGTCAAAAAGAAGCAGATCCGCCAATTTTTCGGCAAAAGAAAAAGAAATCCTTGTAGACTTGCTCCACAAATATAAGATAATTTACGAGCAGAAAAATGGATGGTGCTAAAAATAATTATAAAAATAATTTCTTCTTTCCCTGAAAATACGTGGACGCACAGACAGCATTTCCAAGCTTTCCAATTCGTCGTCGTCTTCCAGTACATACTGCAAAGCTCTTTCCATTTTCCTGAAACTGCGATGCCCGATGAAACCGAAACCCAATATTTCCGATGCGCTGCCCACTAACCAAGCGTTAACTGCTGCTAACGGAGCAGATATCACGCGTTAACTTTAACGGAAAGTTAACAGGCGTTAAAGTTTGGTGAAACACGTATTTTCTCTAACGGGCCGTTAAATTCTCCTAACATCCGGTTAGCATGTTAACAAGCATTGGTGAAACTGTCCCTTAGTCTCTAATTGTATAGAAACAGTTTTGCAGCAGAAAAGATTTTACTTTAACTTAAATTTGTGTACCGACTTTAATTGTTTAATGTCATCTGGCAATGCGTTGTAAAGTAACGTTCTTGTATTGTATGTTGCTTTCTTGTACTGAGCTGTTGATACTGACACTTGATGCACGTGATTTCTACGGGGTGTGTTGTAATTATAAATATCAATATTGCATGAAAATATGTTCCCTCCGTTAAGTAGGTCATTTTTGACAAATATTACAGATTCGTAAATAAATAGACAAGGCAATGGTAAGATTCCCAGCTCAATGAAAAGAGGCTTGCAGGAATCACGTGGAAGGCATTTTTTCATTATTCGAATAATTTTCTTTTGCAATCTGAAGGTCTGAATACTACAGGATGAGTTTCCCCAGAATATTATGCCATATCTCAGGCGGGAATGTACATTTGCAAAATAAACGCAGCGAGCTGCATGAAGGCGGACAGAATTTGAAAGAATTCTGAATGCGTAGCATAATGAACTTAATTTAGTGTTTAATTGTTATATGTACATTCCGTCTGAGGTTTGATAGAATTGAAAGACCTAAAAATTTTGTTGCCTCAACATCAGCTAATTGCATATTGTTCATTTTCAATGGAACATGCGATTTCCGATTTGAAATGCAAAAATGCATTGAAACAGTTTTTCTTTCGTTAACAATTAATTTGATATTATTAAACCAATTTGAAACTTCTGAAATTGTACTATTTACTGCTTCTTTTTTGCAAAGAACATTCGTGTCATCAGCAAACAGAACCATTCTTCCATTTTTAATAGACAAGGGCATATTGTTTACATATAACATTACAGATATGAGCTATAAAATTTGTTCTTATTATTATGTACAACTAAGTAAGGTGGGAAATGGCTTACTACTGAATAATTTTTTGGCAGTTATCAATTTTAATGAAAACGCATTTTTAACTTTGTTTCTCAACACGTGCTGAAAAGAGTGGATCTATTGTAATATATCGTAAAATTTGTACAAATATTTTTCATGAATTGAAAAAAAAAATGCTCTAACAAGAAATTGAATATTTTTTATTGAACGGAGCTGTTGATTAATGAAGTTTCCTCCAGCAGAAGTTGTTAATTCTAGAAATGTAGAAATATTCAACTGGAATTTAGGATCTCTGATGCCAAATTTCTCACATTTCTGTATTTATCAATGTAATACATTTGCAGGCAGCAATAAAATAATTGAACTTTACTCTCTGCTATTACAGTTTGTAATACATCATAATCCTATAATTTTAAATATCAATGTTTTATACACTTCCTCCCCAAGGTTAGAGATTAGTTTTGTACCCAGTTTAAACCCAAATGGAATCCATGTGTATTCCATTTGGTTATGCTAACATTAAGTATTGAATGGATATGTTTTCGACAAAGGCATACTAATTTCTAATATTATTGCATCATGCATACACTGCAATTTTTGTGAATATTTATCCAACCTTACACAAATCAATTGACATCAAATAAGTGATCTGCTACAAAACTACAAATTGTAACATCGAAGTATTTTTCTTATTGCCAGTTATTTCCCTCACGTTCATGGTGGTTGGGCAGTAAGTCCTCCTGAAATGTGCCAGCTAGCCGAGGTACAGGGCAACAACTATCAACTATTGCCACTAGTGTGTTTCTGACTAGGAGATAATAGGGTTCAAGGCATTGTTTTCTCCTATTTATATATCTATTATTATAATCCACATGGCTTCTCTGCAGTTTTGCATCATATCAACTTGACATTTAATGCTGATGGTCCATGTTAAACTAATATTTCTATTTATGGAGCTTGCAATCTCCCAATCTCAGGATTATGATATACATCTGATGAAAACTAAATCTCAGAATTGAAACATTGTGACTTTCAACATTTTTGGAAACTCATAATGAATTATCAGTTGTGCTTTTTTAAACTACTATTCCCAGTTTTAGAACCCCAAAGGGCAGTTACATTTCTATATTTATATACTTGTTTTTAATAAAGTCTTTTTATTATATAAATAGCTGGTCACATAAACATTTATATTATTAGAATAATATGTTAATGATAAATTATTGATTGAGTGTGTATGAAATAAATTGCAATTGTTCTGATTTCAGGTTGTCGTGTCTGAAATTGCCAAGAGTGCCACCACGTTAGTGAAAACAGAACAAGGGAGGAAGGTGCTGTTTTACCTAATAGCCCATCGTGACACTGCATTCTTCCACCCCAAAGACCTAGAAATTTTGAAGCAAGGTGATGCTTGTTGGTGAGTGAGGAAAACTTTTCATTTAATTGTGGATTGTAAATTACTTATCTGGGCAAGTGATGCCCTTCAACCAAAACCGATCTCTTAACAGTAGTACAATGGAGATCATTATCTCTCAGGCTCAGATTTGAATGACCTAAAAACTCTCAAAATATGTGTGAATGTATGACCTAAGAATTTCTGAAATATAATCTAAACATTCTCAAAATAATACCAAGTAAAAAAACAGCATGACTTTTCATCATCAACATAATAAGGTTTAGGTCCCATGGCCTGTTCCTTGTCTTCTGTATTTCCCTAACTAGTTAAGATGTTCCTGGTCCTCCCACTGTTTCCTTGGTCTGCTCTTTGTTTCCTCTCGTTAATTACCATCTTTGGGAGTCTATATGGTTGCATTCTTCTGTTTGTTTGTTTTTTGTTTCCTTCACAAAATTTAGTGTCACCCACAAGGATATACCCTTATAGTGTGTCCCTCACACGAGAACCGAGGTGAGCAATTGAGTTTGGTAGAAAACAAAAATTCATTTTCGTGTTTGCCGAGTTTGTAAACATTGTGGTTGAAAACAATTGTTGAGCAGCATGGATTCTTTGAGCCTCACTTGCATCAAAACTCGTAACCTTTCTCAACTTCAAAGTAATGACTGCAATAATAGTTGACAGCATCAAGCTAGTTCCCCCCCAACTTGTGAGAACTGGCTGCAAAGACATCAAAATTAGAAATATCTGATATGGATTCAATATCTCTCTCCCTACCCCCTACACTCCACTCCCTCTTTACCCCCTCTCCCCTACCCCCTCTCCCCTACGTCCTCGCCCCCACCCCCTCTCTCCTCCCCCTACCAGGAGAGATGGCTCAGTGCATCAACATTGTCACTGTAGTCCCTCTGACCGGGAGGTCCTAGGTTCGAGTCCTGATGGCAGCAGGATTTTCGACACTAGTTTGTCAGCTAAGTCAAATTCAGTCTGGAGGAGAATTCTAGCAGTCAGATGCTCTGATCGATAGTTTTCCGTGGTTTCTTCGATCAACACCAGGTAAATGCCAGAGCAGTACCCTAACAAACGGGCCACGGACCGCATGCGATTTTTCCTTCCTTTTCCTTGTCCTATCCTCTCCTCTTACACACACACACTACACTACACTACACTACCTCACATGCCGGGAGACCAGTCAGGAGCTTACAGCTTGTCCCGGCTGGGGTGGTGCCCCACTGGTGGGAGATACCTGGTTGAGGGGAAAACCTCTCTAGTCGACGGTAGATCGGCACCAGATCTCACCATCCAGTGGGGAAAAGATCATCTCCACCTCCCCAGAAAAAACACGCTACGCTTATGGGACTAATGACCTAAATATATATAAACAATTGAAAAAGGAAAATATGTGAAATAGTGTAATGTGGAAAATATGTTTACAGCAAAAAATGATACAGAAATCTTATCAGTAATTACAAGCAACAAACATTAAGTCAAGAGCTTAATTTTGAAGAACTCATTTCAAAGGAAAATAATGGGAGATGCAAATAATGTGCTACATTTCACACATTAAAAAAAAGGGCTATTGCAACAAAGATATGATTTCCTCTCATAATAAAATCTAGAACACAAAAATCATATAACTTAAAACTTGAAAATCTTTATTTAATATGGTTCACTTGTCAGCCAACGAAATTTGGTTAAAAGAGAAACTTTATTAAATTGAAAAAATGGAACATTAAACTCGAGCATTGCAAACATTATGCATCAGCTCCGAGTGGTCTCCTTCACAACTCAGTGAACCAATAATGCACTCCCAGATCGTCTGTGCTGTAAATTAATAGGCCTGACTCTTTTAACACTACTCCATATTTGTGCCTTGTGGGGGGACGTGTAGGTGCTGGGCAGATGCGCATTTCATTTCTACTGATACTGACAATGACAGGTCTTAGTGTGCTTCTTGAGCAAACTTCGTACAAGTCAGGTGAGCGGCACGCTGATCTGTGACTGTGGCAAAGCATATAATCCTCAGAAGCCCATTGCTTCAGAGCAGGTCATATGATGTGCCATAGCACATTGCGAGAGAACAGTCAGTGCCACTTACACTCTGACTGAACTGTAACTGTTGGGCTTCTTTTTGTGGATGAGGGTGAATATGCAACAAAAATATGCAATTACGGTGAGATATGCGAAGTAAAAATAGCTTAAATTGATTCTAAATCACCCAAAACATATACAATTTGTTGAAACAGGATGTTTTAGTTAACAGAAAAAAATGCAAATGCATATAAATCACTACCCTCATCATCATTCTCATCTCTCAATGCTCCTTTGAAAGTGATTTCCAGACAGTCCGAACAATAGTACAAGAGCGAACGCTTTTGAGTTTAGACATTTCACTTCAGACACTCTTAGACAAAGGCATGAAGGTTGAAAAGGTGTATTGCAACTATCGCTGTCATAGCTCTTCTTAGAATCCTTTCCCTTACTAGACTCTTCGCTGATATGAGACCTATTCATAATTCCTGATGTCTCAGATATGACAACTTTTTGTCAGAGTTGGAGATTCACCTTGTATACAAAATCTTTACTGAACTCAAACTTCAGTGCATGTTGCACCATCACCAGTAGCTTCCAAATTCCATACTCCAAACAGGCACTGCTAGTTGTTGCTATTTTCTGTTGTTATTTGTGTATTTGGGGTAGTAGTTTGCTTTAATGGGAGATTTCAATATACCAGAATACTTTTCTTGTGCAAAAGGTAATTTCCCTACAAATAGAGTTCAATCGTTAATTAAATTTTTTTTATAATTATTCTCCATTTAAAATATTACAAATATCAAAGACAGCTTGATCTTGTTTTGGGGAATTTCACTTGATCAAAATAGTAAAATGATATCACTAGTGATATCAGTTCTCCAGGGAACTAAATTTTAAATATATCATTAATTTACTATAAAAATGATTTAGGACCCAATATTGTTCCTTGTGGAACACCACAAGTTGCATTAAGTTCATCACAAACCACACCATTTGCTTTCAATCACAGAGAGAACTTTTAATAGATTGTAGATTTTTCCTTTAAAACAAAGTATGTACAGCTTTTTAACTATCTCGTGATTGACTTTATCAAAGACTTTTACAAAGTCCAGAAACCTTTTCTAGCATGAATCCTTTATAGCCTGATTAATTCCATCTGTTAAATATTTAACTGCATCCTCTGTACTCTTTCTTTCCTAGGAAACAAATTGCAAGGGATGTATGATATTAAGTTTTTTTATGAAACTGTTAATTCTTGTTTTCAAGACCTTTCAGATACTTTTGCTAGATTAGAAATCAGTAAGATAGGTCTATAGTTTGTTAGATTTTTATCATTGCCTCCCTTATGTATGGGTATATCTTCAGCTCTTTTCAAATGATTTGGTCAAATGGTCGTGGTCAAATTTCATTGTCTATGCATAATTGACAATAATTACATCTATGTTTACTTGTATTGTTGGTGTTGACAATGTAAGCAAAAGGTTTTCAAGTAGAATAAGCTATAATTTTTTTAATACTAACTATTCCAGCCAATTTTTTAGAGTTCTTATTATCCATTATATTGAGTATTTCTGTTTCATTTGTGTTTAATAAAAAACATTGTTGTAGGGGGAATAATTTACAAGAACATTTTCATGTACCACAAATTTGTCAAACTTATCTGCCATTTTGGGTCCAATTCCTACAAAAAAAAAGGTGTTCAAGTGATTAGCAACACTTCATTAATATTGCAAAAGCAAATCCCCAAATAACATAGTTTTTATAGGTTTCTTAGTATCTTTGGTTTTGTCTGGAGTGGAATTGATGAAATTCCACATTAAATTAAGATTAGAATTAAATTGGGTGACAATTTGTTTATGATAAATTTCCTTGGCTTTTTTAACAGTAATTATAGTTTATTTTTAAATATCAAATATTTCAAACTCGAGTGATCATTTTGAGGATTTTCTTTAATCCTCTTGTACAACTTAAATTTTGTTTTACACAATTTGATAAGATCTCGAGTTATCCACTCTTTTTTACATGTAAGTTTGTTTTTATGTTTATAGATTCGTTTAGATATATCAATAGCCTCGTGTAAGAGCCATATGAAAACATTGACAGCTTCATTAATGTTTCTCTTGATAAACCCAATTCCAGTCCAATTTATTAACTTCACCTAGCAAGTGGTCGTTGTTGGTTTTATATTTAACGATTTGATCAGTTTAGTATTTCGAACAATTAAATTGGATCAATGTTGTATAGTAATATGTGAGATTAAAGATAAACATGAACTGACATTTAAATTAGAAGTTGTCTTACCAAGAATATGGTCAATACAAGAGACATATTTGCTATCCACTGTTTTTAGTGAATTCATGTATGAATGAGAACCATATCCAAGAAGTAAACTCAAGTATTCATTAGTGTAGATATTTTCTTTAGATATATCCAGATTTGTGTCCCCAATTACAAAATAATTCTCTAACTCAGCTTTAGTGTAAATATACTGATGTAAATCATCTATAAATTTAGAAACAATAACACTGAGATCTATAAATAGAAATTAAATGAACATTTCTCTCACTGGTTACAATGCTTGCATGAATGCCCTTCATTTCACCAAGGGTAATTTCTTGATTTGTGTAACCCTAAATTCATTTTTATGTGTAGACAAACTCCATCGTTTCTATTTAAGCAGCTATTAACATAAAACATTTCATAGTTATTTATTTGCAAATAGTTTGGACATTTTAAAAGTTTCAGTGCAAATTATCAGGTTTCACATCTAGTGAAGTAATATTTAAAAGTAAATCCTTATAGTTTCTATTTAAACTTCTAGTATTGAAATGTATTACTGTAAGACCACTTTGCTTGTAAATTAGTATTGAGATCAATTACATCTTTACAACATATTATTTCAATTTCACTGGCCTTATTTTCCAAAAATTCCATTTCAGTTTGATATTTTTAAGAATTGTGTGGTAGCATACTGTTGTCTGTGTTAGTTTCTCTGTTGAGAAGCGTGATGACCACTGACAATTTTTGGTACACCTCTCATATGTAATAGTTGCTGTTAGATTATCTTGCTGTTGTCTCATTAATTATGCTCTCCTTTATGCTTATAAAAATGCTATTGGAGATGGAATTATTATTTTCAATACTATAAAGATCTCTATAAATGTTTGTGTAATACTTTCACTTGAATTGTAGAATGTTCAGGATGAAAATTATTTTGTAGGGCCATCTAATGTGCGAGGTGGCTCTTATGTTCTTGCATGGACAAAGCAATGAACAAGAGACTGCTGTTGTTGTTTTTTTTTCTTTTTTTTTCCCTTCTCGCTCTCTCTCTCTCTTTTTTTTTCCCTTCTTCTTCTTCTTCTCCCAATGATTATAGATCTTTTTCTGAATATATCATGGTATCATGTTGCAGTTTGAAGAGTATCGATAAAAGAAGGGAGGAACTCTCACCAGTTGTAAATGACTTCCTGTTAAGAATATCACAAGAAGTGGGGGTATGGTTGGAAAACCCGAAGGTAGCAATGGTGACTTTGGCAATCCTCAAGAAAGGGAAAGGTTAGAAAATTACTTGTTATTTGGTTGTGTCAGACACTTCTTTGAAATTTTCTTGCTTGTACATAAAACGTTTATTATTTCTAGGTGAGAAATTGTGTGAAGCTCTTCAGGCCATTGCAAGATACATATGCAGTGATGTGAAAATTGATAATCAACCCCTTATTGAAAATCCAGGCATGAACCTGATACTCAAAAAACTCTTGAAAATGGATGACTTGAAGAAGGATGATTCAGGTTTGAAACTTTTTTGATTTCTTTGTTCAAATTAAAAAAGAATGTTTCATTTTCCTACTTTCAAGTTTGTGTATTCTGAAACAAACAAAAAATTGATGTTTTCTGAAAATATTTTGAGGTCTTTCTCATTAGCCAAGTTCCATTTTTTAAAAATTGCATTAGTATTTTTTAATGTTTTTAGTGTATACAAAGTGAGTTGAGATAAATTACGTGAGAAAAATTTAATGGTATTTTTCCACAATATCCTAATTTAAGAAATGCTACTGTAAGAAATGTGTTTTTAATTCTGTTTCCAGAAAAATTTTCTGTACAGCTGGCTTCAGTCTTAGAAGCTGCAACAATCAGGAAATGGATATCATGTAATAGAGGGTCTTTCCTTTTAGTTGGGTAAGAAAAATTATTATTTAAATTCTTAGTGCAGCGAACACTTATTCAAACTTGCCAGTATGTGGAATATACTTAAACACCCACAAATTAGCCCCCAAGATTTCTCATGAATATCTCAAATAGAACTCTGAATACCCACAGACCCATCAACCTGCCTGCCTGCCTGTTTCAGAAAAGTGGCGGGTCAAACCTGCCCGCATTCATATGGGTACCCGTATCACACGGGTTGCCCTTATAATACTGGTCACCCATATGATACGTGTCACGTGTATCCATTACCATGTTGCTTAATTTATTTACATCTTTGATTAAAACAATGATTAAGTGTGTGTCCAATAGCAATGACCATTAAAAATGTTCGAGAGTTCATTAAAAATATTTTAGTGTTATCTCACAAATGCCCTCCAACCTGTGGGATATTTGTTGCCAACGACACCAACCACAAAGAGTTAATTCTTTCTTTTATTTCTTGCAGGATTGTAGAAGCCAAGTCTGAAGAAGCTACAAGAACATTAGTCAGTAAGATGACCCGTTCACTTAAAGAACAGATATCCAGAGCACCACATGTTGGCGCCAAGGTTTTAATCAGAGTGCTCAAAGAAGCTGGTCCAGATCTGGGTAAGAATTAAAATTTCATTGTATTTAGCCAGTGGACTTGTCCATCGATAAGTTTCTAGCATCATGTAAAAATGTATCACAGTAATAAACTAGTCATAAATATAGACAATATGTATAAAAGAAAGTACAAAATATATGAATATACCAAAATACATACAAATCCTTCTAACGACATTTATAGGTATACAATTCTTAATATAATTGATTTAGCCAATAGAAATTCACAAAGCAAAAGCATGTTGTAACAAATACAGTAAAACCCCTTTATAAGAGACACCTGGGGGAATGGAATTTTGTCTCTTATAAGCGGGAACTCTTATAAGTGGGAAATGCATTTTTGACTTGTTTAATGAGGTGTTACCATATTTTTAGTGGATTAGTATGATTTGTACACTTATTTTAAACTTGAGGAAACATAAATTAGTTGATTCCACAGCCCATTTAACCAGATCTATTGAGTTAACTTTATGACATTTAAAGCACATGAGCTCATAAGCGGATTATGTAAACAAACCGCCTCTAATGTAAATATTGACAAGAGAGTTATAAAAAAGTTACATTTGTGTAATTTTTGAAAAAACAAATGAATAGAGCAAAATGATGTTAAGAGTCTTATAAAGTACCTTTATAACATCATATCAAAAGTTTAAAGAAAAAATTTGGAGCTGTTTTTGGGAAAATCTTGTTTTTGTAAATGTTTATTATTTCACTCGATATTATGTGAAAACTTTTTTTTAGTACATAATGTTAATGAAAGACCTAATTATAGAGAAAAAATGTTATTCTAAGAAAAAATTTCTATCTTTAATTTTGTAGCTATAGAAAAACACTGAAAAAACTGCAAACTTTTTCAATTTTCGAAAATTTAGAGTTAACAGTGAAAATCCTAACAATGTCACCACTATAAGTGAATTTCACTCTATTCTTACAAGAAATTTAAAGAAAAAAATTGGAGTTATTTTTTGGGAAATTTTGAAAATGCCCCACGGGCTTCATGTACAGTACCCACAAAAATTTGTTTTTCAATACCGCAGAGTTCCGAGCGGAAACAGATTGATCGCGGAATATTCATTTTGGAAAAAAATGTACGAATAGTTTTGGCGCTAGTGTTATTCACGGACGGACGAAAGGAAGTTTGAAAGGAAAAAGCAAACCGTTTTCGGTATCAGAGGACTCCAAAACATGCATTCTTTTAAAATCTCGAAGTCGATTTTCTGCAGCATTACATTACTTTCTCTATATTACGTATATATGTACGTATACGAGAAAGTAACGATTGGAAACACTGGTCAAAACACTAAACGCAAAATACTGTGATTTATTCAACTCTGCATCTGACAGATATCAGTTGCTGACGGTTTCATCCAATCGGGAGCTTGAAAGTCACTATCGTGACGTCACTGGAGACACAGAAGCTTCCGATTGGATGAAACATTCGAGAGGCACGGTTACAAAAGTCGCACTATACGCGTCTTCCTTGCCAAAAGACACGAAGCTTACTGAATGAGCTTTCTTCACGAGAACTTCGCACACCTCCTCCTCCCCCCCCCCCCCCGCCGGTGGCACTGGTGTTGTGAACTCCTGCTCCAGCCCATTTTAAAGCACGTGTCCCAACCCTTACCACGCTGAGGAAATTCCTGAATCACCTGGAGGAAAATTCTACGCTTTGTCCCTTACAAGCGAGAAGAAACGCATGGCGGGGAATAAAATCTTGTCCACTATACGCGGGAATCTTTTATAACGGGGTCTCTTAAAAGCGGGAAGTAAATGCATTGTTTATATACAACTGACCTCGGGACCGTGAATTTTGTCTCCTATAAGCGGGATTCTCTTATAACGGGGTCTCTTGTAGCGGGGTTTTACTGTACTTTAAAAAGTAGAAAATAAATTAATACTCGGGATTCATGGTAAAAGTATGGCAACAACCTGGGAAACTGGGGATTTGCAATTCCCTGTATCATTTGGGAATTTTGCTTTATTTTCGAAGTATTGAAAATAAATAATGATCATTATCCTCTTATACATGAACCAATCAAAGCATTCCTATTTGTGGATGACTTTGTTGGTTTCTTTTTAAATGTGATCGAAAGGCAGCTTCAACTTGTCCTTTATAAATTGCATCAATGGAGTAAGCCCACTTGTTTGAAATTCTCCAAGTAAATACCTGATGCAGACGCAGGCACGTTTGTATAGTTTACCATGTCTGGACAATGCAGAGCTTGCCATTCAAATTTTCATCTCTATAACAATCCAGAACTGGCCATTCAAATTTTCCCATTCACTAGCATATTTTCTGGTGAGAAGTTCATTGTGTTCCCAGCACATTGAATCAGGATTTTCGTGACAAGATGTTTTATGTAGTGATTCCTATACTGCACTTCACTTTCCCTTTATTCTTTTCCCCCTAGGGTCCCTCAGTGACAGCTGATCCATTGTGTTATTGTCTCTGCTATTACCTAGTTCTTTGTTGGGTCCTGGGCAATTTCGGAATTGCATGAGCCTTACCACATCAGTATTCTTATCAGCCTTTCTGCTTTGCCCTCTACCTCATCAGTTTTCTCATCAGCCTTGCCACTTTGCCTTCTACCTCACCAGCCTTGCCACTTTGCCCCCACTACCTCATCAGTTTTCTCATCAGTCGTGCCACTTTCCTCCACATCAGCCGTGCCACTTTCCTCCACATCAGCCGTGCCACTTTCCTCCACTACATCAGCCGTGCCACTTTCCTCCACTACATCAGCCGTGCCACTTTCAGAGTAGTGCTTTCCAGAGTAGTGCATTCCTCGAATAGCATCAGGACGAGTATCAAAGCTGACTATACCAACATGTTGGGTATTTTAGTTTTGTGCTATTTTAAGAAAGTTGAAATAAGGTTGTGTGTGGGGAAGGAAATGCTGTGCCACAAGAAAGTCCTCAGGAATGGCAAGAGGGGAAACTGGAAGGACCCAAGGACATCTTCAGCATAGATTGAACCAGTCTAGTTTTTGTGTTCTTCTGAACAAAATTTTCACTTTTGAAGGCAAAAATTGCCATGGAGGCAAAATTGTAAACTGAGGCATATTGTGATGTTGGGAGCGATTACCAATGGTTCTGAAAAGCTTTGCCTGTAGGAAAGCCTAAGAAACCTTGATTTTTCATGAAAATTTATAACAAGATAAGTTTCAAACTTTTTCTGAAAAATTGGTTCAACTGTCTGTTACAATATTTTTATAAATTGAAAATGATCACTCCACTTCCACAGATGTTAGGAAACAATATTCAGAAGAATACACAATCAAGTACATCAGAGGTATCTCTGAAGTTATCTGAGGAAAGTAAAGTAAATTTCTGAAGGGAAAGCCTGAAGGCAGTAGGAAACACCCTCAAATTAATCTACACAAATATTATTATCCTTGTGTATAAATTCAACAGATTTCAGGATGAAATGAACTACAACAAACCACATGTTATGATATTAATTGAGATCTGGCTTAACCTGGACGTTGCAGACTGGATGATAGCTCTCAATTGTCACACAATCTTGTGTAGAGATAGACCAGACTGAAGCAGTGGTGGTGTTGCTATAGGAGAAGCAACCAATTAAAACACATTGCCCACTGGCAGGAAAATTTGAGTTTCATATGAAATTGTAGTTTTAATATGATGTACACATTCCTGCAATTAGATTTCCTCAAAATGAATTTTAATACATTAAATTAAATGCATTTTGAAGAAATCTGAAAGCAGTAGTGGGTAAGAGCGTATTAAAAACTACACAGTTTTTCCACCAGTGGATAAT
This sequence comes from Acheta domesticus, assembly GCA_031308135.1. Taxonomy (NCBI): domain Eukaryota; kingdom Metazoa; phylum Arthropoda; class Insecta; order Orthoptera; family Gryllidae; genus Acheta; species Acheta domesticus. The sequence goes on along the minus strand of JAHLJT010008446.1, from coordinate 17,411,121 downwards.
ATGCATTGCTCCTCATATATGTAAGAAGAATGCTGATGATATCCCAAACCCAATTACCCCTAATGACCACCTGATCCATCATGCTGCTGAAATGGTGACGGTCAAAATCCAATATAATCAAATTAACATGGAACTGGGTCTATTGTATCGACTGCCTCAAAAAATACCGTAACTGAATCAGATAATACTATCCTTCAGCTCCTTAGGACAATTAACGAAATGAGACAACACTGTTATTATCTTTGGTGTCTTCAATCTACCTACCCTATTGTGGCCCCATCCAACAACAGTAATCACATCTCCAGCAGCTTGTGAATTTCTTGACGTTTTACTGCCACATCTGTAACACAACTTATATTGCAGCCTACTAGATTCAGAAATCTTGGAACAATTCGCAGCACTTCCTTAAATACAACATTTGTAGTAATTATTCAATATTCTTTGACAGGTAGCTTTTAGCTTCTTGTGAGTCACAAAAATATTAGAAAAGCTTTTTCTTTTGAGAAACCTATGTGTCTGAACCCACTGACTTTAAAATTTCATCAAATGGTAACGAAAATACTGGTACAGGTAAAACACAGTCTTCACTCTTCTCTGTGCACAAACATCCCTCCTCAATTAGGAATACAGCACTTAGAGGCACCGGCAAAACTTTAATTGATTGGTTTCACTACACGCAAAGAAACAATCTTCACAGGTATCAAGCAACTATAATAGTTGTTGCTGGAGAGCAAATCTTGAATTAATGATTATGCAAATAAACCTCGTCAGACTGCACAAACTACGGTGTTAACAGAAAGCGTAAATAAAGATTGTCGAATCTAGCCTTCTAAGCCTGTCGCCACAAACATTGCTACCAGCAGGAAGGGCTGAAATATTGAGGTGGTCTTGATAGCATTGCAGCGTGGAACCGAGAAGTTAATTGAATGGATCGGGGAATGTGTCATCTTGTAGATCATGGTATGAAAAACGTTTCTTTGAGGCCTTTGGCCTCAAAATTTTACTTTTTAATGCTCTAAAATGCTTTGTTTTTGAGTTATTTGCTGATGTAGATTGATATGTGATGCGGGTTGCATTTTATATGAATATTTCAATTTTTTTTTTTTTTTTTTTTTTTTTTTTTTTTTTTTTTTTTTTTTTTTTTTCCAAGACATTATCCATGTTTTTAAAGTCAAAGTGGAATTCGTCAAGTCTCCGTGAAATTCTCTTTCTTTAGAGCCCTCATTTATAAAGGATTGGTTGCGTGTGAGAGCCAGAACCCAAAGGTATACTACTGAAATAATACAGGAGATGATAATAGTAATAATAATAATAATAAAAAAGATATAGGGAATTAGCGACCCCATTGCCCGCAGCACCCTACTGGAGGGTAGGGGCTGCGCAATCAGCTTGGTTTCCTCGACCTACAAAAAGCGGCGCTGACTGCTGTCCTACCCTAGACATCCTCCCTTTCATGTTCCGGGTTCCCCCTTCCACCGGGAGTAAATGGGTGGATCGAGTAGCTCACTCTCTTCCATCACCTAAACCCTAGGCATTTTCCGTCTAAATAGGTTTCCGAACCCAATTTTTCCCTTCCCATATTCACCCCTCGGCTCCCAAAGTCGAACCCTGCGTCAGAGCGCGCATCATCTCAAGCCACGTGGGAGTCGGGCTATGTCGATTAAAAACGGCAAATAGGGCAATGGCAAATAATACCTGGCCGTAGGTCTAAAAGGCATACCCATCTCTGATGGAGAAAAGACATTTGAGAAGCCTTGGAAAAGAGCCGCTGCCTGGGGAGCGCCAGGGCACCTCTGGAGCCATCGCTGGAGGTGACAGTATGCGAACCAATGGTGGCAAGATGCTGACTAGGCGGGCACCTGCCGGGGAACCTGAAGACTCCACATCCAATCACCGTAGGAGAACCCAACACCCACCATCTCCAGCAGAACCAGCAATTGCTGTTTCAATGGAAACTCGGCCACTGGCCACTCTTGCTGGCAAGCTAAGGCAGAAACCGAAATGGACCAAAGAAATGAATGAATATATCATTTACTGCCACCTCAAAATAACCAAACTGGAATCAAACTTATCAGCTTATAGAGAACCATTGTACCAAATGGTTATTGGCAAATACCCCGAACTTTCCTGAAAAACAGTCCAAAATATTGTTGATAGTAGTAGTAGTAATAATAATAATAATAATAATAATAGTAATAGTAATAATAATGATAAAGTCAACAAAGCTAACAAAGCACTATTTTTGATAAGCAAGGCTTTTTGATACCTCAGCAAAGATTCTCTAAAAACGCTATATACTACATATGTTTTACCTACTCTGGAATATGGCTGTAGCATCTGGAACCTACTTCAGGAAGGACATGGTACTTTTGGAAAGAGTCCAACTTCTCCAACCTCTCAGAAAGTTAACTTATGAAGATCAACTACTTGAACTGGACATTCCATATTTCTCTTTTAGGAGAAACCAAACCAACATCATTGAAACCTATAAAATACTGAATGGCATCTATGATGCTACACTTCTACTTGTATGCCACTACCTGCAACCTGAAAGGACACAACATAATCCTAAAGAATGCTAAATTCACTCATCAACTACAAAAACATACTCGTGAACCACATAGTTACTGGAAGAACCTTCCACTGAATACCAACTTAAGACTTTACACTTGCGTCTATCCGTGATACTAGCTAAAGTACTCTGCGTTGCTAGGGTATTTATCATAATTTATTAGCCAGGAAAAGGAGTTCCATCTATTCCTGCTCTTGTGGTGTAGCCTACTACTATCTATTCATTGTATCCCCGCCTTGCCGTACTCCGCCCTTCTTTGCCTTGCTCCCATCTGGAAATAACCGGTGTTCCTGACTTTCTCACAAAAAATATTTATAGCTTTCTTATTGTGGTTCCCACTCCCCGGTTTCACTCTTTATAACTAACATTAACAAAAAACTCAAACAAAAAATAAAATGCATTTACTCACGTGTATTATTTACGCAAAATTTAAGGTATTCTAGTGTAGTACCAAACCTTTCTATCAATTGCCACATTGTAAAATCTTTTTTGTGTGGTGTTTTTTTTAAGTTCAAATTTCTCCTTTACGGCAATTATTACTGGTTCTTGCCGAACTTATTCTCATGAATTTAAATAATCATTTCTTTATGCTTTCACTTTGTATTATAAAAAATTCATCTATTCTACAAAAATGCACTTTAGCTTGTTTAACTTGCAAATGCATAGTAATCATGCTTGATTTACTGCCACTAACCCAGAAAGTATTTCATGCAAAACAGATGTGTGCATTCACATGGTTTTACGACAATGAAGCACATCCATCTGCAAAATTTGTTATTTCTGTAATTTCATGTCTCTTCAACACTCAATATGTTCACACCTAGATGCAATTAAATCAATATCCAGTTACTTGCATATATAAAGAAAACTGCCATTATCTTTCCTAAATATGAACATTTGAGGTTAAACAATGGAATGCACAAATCAACAAAAATGCCTCTCCAAGGAGGTTATAGTATATTATAATCTTTTTCCTTTAGACACTCGATTCATGCATAGATGAACTCAATGCACGTCATATACAGTTTTTACTGTTTTTTGACAAATAAATAAATAAATAAATAAATAAATGTAGATCTCAGTCATCCTCTGGTGGCGCGCAGCTAAACAATTGCACATTGATGCACTTTTGAATCTGTGATGTAATGCTAGGCAAAACTGTCCAGAAAAGTAATTATTTTATGAATATGGTAAGGTTTATGGTTGTAAATCATAGCTTAGAGTACTCCCGACCTTCAAAGGAAGCTAGCACAAAATTTTCGTCAGTATTGGTTCAGTAGATTTAGAGATTATTGCACTGTAAGTCAAGGCACGTATGTCTTCATATATTAGTATAGATTAGCATTTATGACACTGTAACTAATTCAGACTTTGTGAAATGTATGTTAATTGCTGCTATATCAGTTGCCATGTTGCCTGCTGCCATGTGTGCAAATAAAATTAACAAAATATTTGAAACTGAAATGATCTGTGGTGATGCCCATGAATAAACTCCCACACTCTGGAAAATGATTCCCTACAGATAAGTAAACCACAGTCTATCGTGGGTTTATTTTTCCTTTCAGTCTGAGACACTGAGTGTGTCGAACCGTACTCGCCTCACCCGAAATTCTTCATTGGTTGAACACGTACAAGCAAAAAACACGTATTTCTACATTCTTTGGCAATGGTTAAGAGGCTAAAAAAGAGTATTTACTACTTTTTATATGATGACAGGGGAGCTGTTCTATGAACCATGATAACTATAAATCCTAATTCATAAATTTCAAGGGATTTGATTTTAATAAATTATCAGTATTTTCCCCTAATTTTGTTTCCCCAAAATTATGCAGAAATTTGCAGTAACCATAAAATGTTGTGAAACATGCAAAAATATGCAAGATAAAGTTAGAAATGTTCTAAACGTGCAGATTCGTAAAGATAGGTATGCAATCATTTTCCAAGTAACAATTAGCCAAAAAATTATGTAATGGCATATAAATCCTTGCTCTACTCATTACCAGTACCTTTATTTTTAAGATGTAACTATAATATGATGGTGTCATAATTTATGTACCTTTGCTAATTATATTTAAAAAATATACAAAATTGTCTTTGTTAAATAAACTTTCTAAATTCTTTTTGCAAGGGAACCCTCTGAACACCTGTTGGAACATCTAAGTACCAATGCCCAAGAAGTGAAATATTCTTTTGGAATACAAGAATTAGATCTACATTTTCACCTTTGTTTTCTTTTTTTGCAGGTGACTGGGAGCTAATGAATACTGGTGACTGATCTGAAATCATTGGAGACTTAATTACTTGCTTGATTTAATTCTTTTTCTAGTTATGTTCACTTTGATCTAGGTTTTATAGAATGTATTTGTTATTTTGTAAATAAACTTGTTTTTGTTTTAAAAGTATTCTTAAATGTATCCTTACACACATGGATTAGCATTTCAAATGTGTTCTCTATACAAACTGTCAGTTTGAGATGTGCTTCTTTTACATATTTACATATTCAGGTTTTTAGTATGACAAAAATAATACAAAGATTATTCGTGAGGATACAAGATTGTGTCTGTCCCTGAAATAGCCACACAAAACTATCTAATACTGAAATGAAGTAACACATCATTTTGATGCAGGAAAAATAATGATAAAATAACAAACGCAGAGTACAGAAAATGAGCAAGTTACACTGTCATAACTATAGAGTATTTGTTAACCTAGTTTTATGAAGATCATGTAAATCCCTTAATTACAATCACTATCAAGTTCAATAAACCAAGATCTCAAATGTTAATGAAAGTGATAGAATCTCAGTTTTTCAAATCCAAACATACTACATTAAAAAGCTTTTCTACTAACATATCTATGACTAGTTTTTTTTAGTTTCTCACTCACTTGCAAAGGAGATAAAATCACACTTCTCTTGTAGAGCAAAAGCTCTCTGTATTCACTTTGAATTTTGGAAAAGTTTAACAGTAAAGCCTTTTTGATGTAGAACTTCTTGGTTGATATATTGTTTTGAGTAAATTGTGAGTTGAATGGATTTTTTAAATCTTTCCAAGATTTTTTGTATGTATCAAATAAGGATGCTATCATAGGGTCCTCCCCAGATAATAATGCCGTAAGTAGCTATAGACAAAAACAATGCATAGTTCGTAACTAGAAGTTATTTAGTATTTAATATTATCCTTAATTAGTCAAAAACATAAATAAGGTGTCTAATTCTCTTTATAGTATCTGTAGGTGCCAACTATTTCAAATGATCATCTATATAGACACCTATTTACTTTACCCTAACAAGCATGTGCCATCAAAAGAAACAACCTCGCGCTTTGGTAGAATTGTAAAGCTATCATTAATCTATATGTAAGTAAAAGGGAATATGTGTGTGTGTGTCGCGTGTAGATGCAAGAACTATTCGACCGATTTCACTGAAATTTTCACTTTGTTCTTCTTAGAATGGTGTGAAAGTGAATGAGTGTTTAAAGAATGGCTTGAATTAAATCTTACATGTACGGGTATTCTTGATATTTATACCCTGATATGTTTTCCCTGTTATTCTGGGAGTGGGCTAAGGAAAAGTTGGTTTGGACAGATGATGAGCAAATGATGAATATTTTTTAATCTACCTGGATTTTTCCGAGCAGCCATAATTGGCCTGCACAAATTATTTGATTCTACTTTTTCCTGAGTGGACAAACTCGGGCATATATATGAAAATTTTCGTCAGAATATACGTGTATTTTCGATAAGCGTAATTTTAACCTGGAAAAGTTGCTCGCTTCTAATTTTTTGTGATTGGGTTGTAAAACGAAAATTTGGGTTCGGCAAACATTGTGCAAAATTTTGTCAAAAATTGACCTGAAAGGTTTTCGCTACTCTTGTGTGAGTGAGCAAACCAAAATTTCTGTTGGGCAAAGGATTTGACAAGTTACGTCAAAATATCTGCGTTTTTCCAGTCAGCGTAATTTTAGGTCGAGAAACATTTTTGCTTCTAGTTGTTGGGGGGGGGGGGCAAACGAAAATTTTGGATAAGGAAAACTGGGCAAAAGATGGGCCAAGTTGTGTCAAAATATCTGCATTTTTTGTTTTAACTTCACAGAAGTCAAGAACGAATCCTAGAATTGTTCATGCCAGGGAACGCCGAATTAATGGGCAATAAATCAGAAAATTACGGGGATTGTCCGTAATTGTAATTAGGAATCATATTTTCCTCGATACTACTGTAATTTTGCCAAAGATGACTTCGTCCAAGGCAGTTCTTACAAGGTTCTTGTTTTGTCAAATACTATTTCTTATTAATAATTTATTCGTAACTAACCGTCACGCACAAGAATCCTGTATGCAGCATTTGAGTCTTCCTTGGACGAAGTCATCTTTTGGTAAAATTAGTATCGAAGAAAGTATTTGTTTCTGTGCTCAAATAAATGAACGCGTTTGTCTGAAGGACGCACTCGCGAGGTTTCCCATTTAAGTGAATAGGAAAGGTCGAATCGCCGCTTCAGTGGAAAAATACGTTACAAAAACACCAATTTCTCAAAAAACGATTCGCTTAAATATGAAAATGTACACATTTTTGAAATCGTCTTTTTAAGCCCATTACGATACGCTAAAATTTAGCATATGGTTCCATTTAAAAAAAACAAATTCGACCTTATATCTTCGTAGTAAAAAATAGTGCAAACATGAAGTATGCTATAATCAAGTAGCCCCTGTTATTCTGACGAAATTTTTCAAATACCCAAATTTGTCCGCTCAGAAAAAGGTAGAATCGAACCATTTGTGCAGACCAATTTATCACCGCTCGGAAAAATTCAGGTAGATTAAAAAATATACATTTGCTCATTGTCTGTCCAAACAAACTTTTCCTTAGCCCACTCTCAGAATAACAGGGAAAACAACATTTCGGAGTATAAAGTCCGGTGGCCGAATTTAAACCACGTACTTGGATAAAATTGAAAAAAGAAGAAACACACGTGCCCCGTTTGTGTACAGATACGTTTGCCCATACACTTTACACAACTGATTTCAAAACGACATTAAGGGCCAATTACGCCCTTATTTTAATTTCATTAAAATAAGGGCGTAAGTTAATTTCATATAAAACTTTTAATATCATTGAGAGTATGAGGATAGAGTTCCTATCGGCTGTCCTTCAGGCGCAGAAATGGGCTTGTAGGCTGGAGTGACGTGTATTCATCAAATCATACAAAATCATACAAAACGTTACGGATAGGGGCAATCTGATTTCCTCCAATACACGCTTCCGTTTGTAAATCTGTGCCTGGTCAATCGAATATTATTTTGGGGGCAGTCACACATTTGGTGAATATTATCTACAGTACTATTAATTTTGGCTAATAAAATACCTGAACAATCATTTCTCCGACAGTGTGGTGTAACAAACGAATACACGCTTCCAATTGTAAATCCAATCCTTGGCAAACGAAAATTGTTTTTTGGTCAATCATGGGCACACACGTCTTGCCTGTTATCCACAATATGGGTAGACAAGGGAGGATATTCCACCCACACAGTTTCACTGAAAGTTTTATATGACGCGTTCAGAAGCCAATCTAACTCCAATTTTTTAAAAATTCTGTATAACAACATGGTTGTGTTCCACAAGTAAATATCTGTCAGTGGTCACATGTAAATGGTCTGCCGCTAGAATATGCTAACTGCTCTGGCAAATGAGAAATTTATTAAAGAGAGATTCATGTAAGAACAAGCAATTTTGACAGCTAGTGCTGGCAACATAACCGAACATTCTATGGTCGTTCTGTCCTTGATCCCATTGAACTCTCCTTCCTCGATTCGTTCGTTTGCAGTTGGCTAACTTGTAAATGGTTTCGACGCTTCCATTTGTGATGTCCTCGTCCGACGAAAATATAGTGCGCCACGAGAAATAATTGAAATTAGGAAGTGCAGTGCTATGTGCTCTTCTATAAAAATTCATTTTTTTAATACACATTATATGGAATCTACTTTTTGCGTGATAAGTATTATGTTTATTTTAAAACCGAGTCTTGAATGTAAAGTGCGTACCAATGCCACCTAGACTCTAGTATAAGGCCTGTCGACTGACGCGGTGACGTCACATGGGTAGTCATCGCGGCAAATCTTTCACCAGCTCCTCACAGTCAATCAACGTTTACTCCCCTTCATCGCCGCCTTAATAATGATATTTTACAGAAATGAATTTTCACCTCATTTTCTTGCATTTCATTCAATTAACTGTCAACTAAAAAGAGATGAACGATTTTATATTTAGAGCATTGCCATATTTAGAATATTGTGCTTCTCAGAGTGGCACATATCATTGAGGCAACCAAATGATCCTTCAAAAATAACACCATTTTCCATATTAGCAAAATTAATTTCCTGGTTATCTTGATTTAACAAGTTCTTTCGTCAAGAGGTACACAATATCAAAAGGAAAATGTTTCTGTGGAATCCGCATAGATGTTCATAAGCTATTTCTAGTTTTGGAGGATCGGAAAACAATGACACGGCTTATCGGTTCAAAGAATTGTTGTCAGAAATCAATGTAATCACTTCAAAACCAATATTTTCAATCCTTACAATTATGGGGGTGTTAAATAATGGTTTAGCAACTCACCTGTCGATTTTCTGTCCGGAATTGCATGAATTACATTATTATATAATGAAATCATTAATTATCATGAACACACGGGCTGTTGAGTTTTCTTCATTAATGCCAGGTCCGATTATACTTCCTCCTTTATGTCAACATTTGAGTTTAAGAATATTTCATCCATTAAGAGTACCACAATCTTGTCCTTTTCATTCAACAAACTAAATTCCTTCCCTTGTACTACATAACGCATACTCTAAATGTTTCTCCATTTGTGGTCTGTAGAATTTTGTCGAAAGCAATTTCAGTGTAGAAGTGCACGGCAACTTCACGTAACCCGAACTTAGTAAACGTTTTTACAATTTGTTACAAGTACTTTGTGTCAAAGTTGCTCTGCCGCAAATGTGTTCTGTTCGCACTAATTTAAAGCACAGATATTATTACACCATAAAATGGATAAAAAAACACTGTTCTCATGTAATTCTTTACACGACACTCACAGTTCACAGTGATTCACATGCAGATCACACTTTTGCCACGATGTAATGTTATGACTACACGTAGTGACGTCAGAAGCAAGATGGCCGCCTGCCAATAGGCCTGATGTTTTAGGTGGCATTGGTGCGTACTGATGCACGTGTTTGTGAACAGCTGCCGCGGCGGAGGGATACTTCTCTGAATTACATGTGATGTTCACTTGTTTAGCGAACTGTCACTTTCGCTTGTTCTTACGTGAATTCTTCTATAGTTGTTTCGGTGACCAGTGTGATTAACTCCTTGTCTCCATGAGAGCCGATGTTTAAACGAACTCTTTTGAATTGAATTGAACAGAACTGAACTGAACTGTTTCGTGTTTTTCAACTTTACAGTGTGTGTGTGTGTATTTCTTATGTTTACTTTCTTATTTCAACCAAGAAATAACAATAATACCAAACGTAGTCATGTACTCTGACTTATGCGTCGGTCAAAATCGCAACACCAAAGTTGTTCTCTCTTTTATGAAATATCTGCAATATCAAAGTGGTAACACTGAAACTATTGACTTAAATTTCCTTGTACCAGGACACAGTTACCTTCCGAATCATTAGAATTTTTCCTTTATTGAAAAAAGAGCAAAAACTAGTAGCCACATATTTTCTCTAAGCGAATAGTATGTTATCATTCTTGGCTGCAGGAAACCACAAATGTATCTTCACAGAAGTGAACCATGAAGACAGAATGAACTATTCTTGGGTCGCGCTGTAATTCAACACTGCGTGTTTGGCGATAACAAACTGATGAGTGAGAAGGATGAGACGAAAAGCAACTTACGTGTTGCTACAGTAGGGGTGTCCAAATGATCAACAATAATTCAGATAATGTGATGGACCAACACATTGATGAATTCTTCATTTCTTTGGACACTCCTGGCAGTGCGAGTTCCTCTTCTGACGATGAGAGCAGTGATGACGAGTGATGGCCAGTGCGATCGCTGCGCCTCGCAGTCGCCTCTCCTTGTCGCCTCCGCGCTTCCTTATTGCCGAGAGGGGAAATCTCAGCTGCCGCAGGGTGGGGGAAGCCTCCTTCACCAGAGGTATGCCCGCCATGATGGTTTTTTGAGAGCAGTACAGCTATAGCAAAATACCCCGGCTTCTTCATATCCAATCCTTGTGAAAGAGGATAAAGATAATTTCAGTGGCGTAGCCTGAGTTTTGGCTTAGGGTATGTCCCTCGAGAAATGAGAAAATAAATTAAAACTTTAATTATAATTTAAATATTTCTCATTCACCAATACCATTTCTGTCACTTTGATCAATTAGAGCACACACATAATTTGTATATTTAAAATAAAAACTGATCCAGTGAAAGTAATAATGGTTCACGTACTTCATGTAGTTTACTGGTTGAAAGTTAGAAAAAGTTGACTTACGTTCACGACCTAGCAAAATATAAATGTGTGTCCTCATACTTTAATAATAAGAGCACTATCAAACCCAATGATTTTCAAAATTGTCCAATTCATATCATTTCGAACCCAATAGAATTGTCATAATTTATAAAATGGAAAACAATGATCTATAATAAAAATATAATAGGAAAGAGAAAATCAATCAATATACAGACACGTAATGAAAAGCAGTTGACAGTTGTCCTTTTTGCTGCTTACATTAAGAGTTTCATCCAGTATGGCGAAAACAAACGAGGCTTTAGAAATTTCATTTTTAATTTCATGGGACATTACCGTGATTACACTTGAAATTCAGTGAATCTGAATTTCTGGTGAAATTACACGAAACACTGGAATTTTCTTATCATCCTTGTCAGTTTTATCATATTTCATTATTTCACTTATATATTACATGAAATTTTCTCTATTTGATGATCCCCTATTTTCATTATGGCTAGAAAATACAAGCCCTTGTCTTCCAAAAAAGCATACAACTCGAATGAAGTGTGACAGAATTTCCTTATTTTCCCTTCTACCACTGTTGTATTCCTCAACATAGCCTGTGTTGGCTGTTTAAATAAAATTCTATCCTCTCAACTTTTTTACAAATATTTTTAACTGTTTCTCACATGCTATAATTTGTGCACAAAAATACGACTCCATAATTATGTAGGCACTTTGGATCGCGTGGTGCTCGCCATTCCAGGCCACAGATGTGTATTGCACAGTCACATACCCTTGTGCATCCAACCAGCACAATCCCTAACCTAAATTGGCTACAAATATATAGTTGCTAAATGCCTTAAAATAAGGTAATAAAACTTAAATAAAGGGACAATGTTCATTAATTAACCTTGTTCTCTTACAGACACCGAAGAGAACGATGAAGTTTCGTAAAGTTTTGCTTTTTCATGGGCACCACGTAGGCTTCCTGGATGTAACGGGTCACGGTGCATCTGATTCACAGCGCAGGCTAGGCGGCATTTCATAATGATTCGTTTATCCTTGTAAAGAATCGAGTTCTCAATGGCGCAATGTTTGAAATATAATGAAATATTTTGTAGTAGAAAAAGAAAATAACAAATTGACAATTTACAATTACTTTATTTATTTATCAAAAAAACAGTAAAAACTGTATATGACGTGTGGGGAAAGAGATTTATCTGCGCACATTTTCTTGAGGGCCAGAATTTAAAAAAAAGAACAATGAATTTAGAAAATCATTATTTTAGAAAAATAAAAATATTTGAAAAATGTTTGTTCTCGAGCTATAGAAAATCAATTTCAACGGTAAATGAACTACAAGCAAAAGGAGTGCTCAACAAAACGTGCGCACAGTGAAGCTACATTTACGTCCAGAAGCAAAACAAGGGGCCATCTCAGCATTTGCTCTATGGATCAGGGAAACTGGACAAAAACCTGATCGAGATGGGGGTCATTGACCCGGAAGCTGAAGTACATTACTTGTTACAGGCGTATTAAATAGTTTTTAAATGTATACAATGCAAACATAAACTAATTCAATATATATCTTTGTTTTGTTACATTATTTTTCTTTTTCACGATCAGTATAGTCTCTAATTGTATAGAAACAGTTTTGCAGCAGAAAAGATTTTACTTTTAACTTAAATTTGTATACCGACTTTAATTGTTTTATGTCATCTGGCAATGCGTTGTAAAGTAACGTACATGTATTGTATGTTGATTTCTTGTACTGAGGTGTTGATACTGACACTTGATGCACGTGTTTTCTACGGCGTGTGTTGTAATTATAAATATCAATATTGCATGAAAATATGTTCCCTCCGTTAAGTAGGTCATTTTTGACAAATATTACAGATTCGTAAATAAATAGACAAGGCAATGGTGAGATTCCCAGCTCAAAGAAAAGAGGCTTGCAGGAATCACGTGGAAGGCATTTTTTCATTATTCGAATAATTTTCTTTTGCAATCTGAAGGTCTGAATACTACAGGATGAGTTTCCCCAGAATATCATGCCATATCTCAGGCGGGAATGCACATTTGCAAAATAAACGCAACGAGCTGCATGAAGGCGGACAGAATTTGAAAGAATTCTGAATGCGTAGCATAATGCACTTAATTTAGTGTTTAATTATGTTATATTTACATTCCATTTGAGGTTTGATTGAATTGAAAGACCTAAAAATTTTGTTGCCTCAAATCAGCTAATTGCATATTGTTCATTTTCAATGGAACATGCGATTTCCGATTTGAAATGGAAAAATGCATTGAAACAGTTTTTCTTTCGTTAACAATTAATTTGTTATTATTAAACCAATTTGAAACTTCTGAAATTGTACTATTTACTGCTTCTTTTTTGCAAAGAACATTCGTGTCATCAGCAAACAGAACCGTTCTTCCATTTTTAATAGACGAGGGCATATTGTTTACATATAACGGAAAGAGAACAGGACCTAAGATCGAACCTTGTGGGACCCCATGCCTTTCCCCCCCCCTTTTTTCTTCACATTTGCTGCTCTGCGCTTTGGAGTAATTCTCCATTAACCCACTGCGCTTTTCAGGAGTAATCCTCCATTACATGAATGTCACGTCACGTCGTAGTTTTCAAGAGGACCGCCAGGTAGCATCTCCGCGCACGCGCCTCTCTTGCGCGCCCCTGCGTCACTACCCGGCGGCTTGAATTGGGAAAGAATTAGGAAAAAGGTAGGGTTTAGGACACTTCACAGAGTTTGCCTTGTGAAGCAGCCCTTGTGAAGCAGTCAAACTGGTTTTGTTGGAACAAATTCCACATGAGATCGACGGGAACCGAACCCGGACCTCCTTGTTGTAAGGCAAGCGACTTCGCTCTAAGCCACCGGATGACCTTTGTCAATTGGCAAAGAATTGGAAATATAAGTATGTAATGTCCTTTCCTGCCAGTATGGTATTTCTACTCTTTGAGTCCGATGTTTAAGATACGAAGTTATCCAATCTAGGGCAATACCACGAATTCCATACGAAGGTAATTTTGAGAGCAAGATGTTATGGTCAATAACGTCAAAAGCTTTCGAGAGATCTAAGAATATTCCAATGGATACTTCAATTACTTTAAAATAAAATAGCTGATATTGTCAGGGTATGTAACACATCACCCACATCCATGGACGCTACGCCCCTGGATAATTTTATGTAAACCAGGGTGCATAATAGTATTATTTTTAATGTAATTGGTTCAAATTTTAATAAAATACTATAATTTTCTTTCATTTTATTTTACAGTACATTGCTATTACATCAAAAATGTTTATCTTACGCATTGCTACTGGCCTCTGACGGAATGTATTACGAACCAATATGCTCTAAGCTGCTGAAATATGTTATTAACTTTAACCCAATAAATGAAAGATTATGCAAGTTAAGACTGAAAGGTAAATTTAATAATACTACAATAATTAACTCACATGCACCAGCCAATGAACATAAAGAAGAAGTTAAAGAACAGTTCTACGAAAGCCTACAAAGAATCGATCAAACTCCAAAAAGTGTTATCGTAAGAATTCTGGGTGATTTTAATGCTGAAGTTGGAAAAGAAGCAATGTATAGAAATGTAGCAGGGAAATACACATTGCATGAAAGCACAAATGAGAATGGAGAAATGCTATGCACTTTTGCTGCATCTAATGATTTTGAAGTTGTTAGCACGCAATTTCAACATAAAGTAATACATAAAGGCACATGGATCTCACCAGACCAGCAAACAGCCAATCAAATTGACCATGTCCTAGGCATAGCAGAAGGAAAGAGATTGTGGAAGATGTGAGGACAGCAAGAGGACCCAATGTTGATACGGACCATTATATACTTAAAGCTATAATAAAACAGAAATTACCTAAGATTTACTTAAATCTATAAGAACAACAAAATGAAATAAGGCTAATATGCAAGACCCTTTAAAACTCAGAGTGTACTAGCGGACGCTTTAAAAAACCGCCAACGTGATGTAGGTAGTGATAGTAAAGATGTAAATGAGCATTGGGAAGATATAAAAAAGGAAATAGCAGATACTGCTAATGAAAAAATCGGTAAGCAAAATAAAATATCAACAAATGAATGGTGGGATGAAGAATGTAGAAATGCAATACATGAAAAGAATAAGGCAAGAGATAAAGCAATGCAAACTAAAACTAGAGCTAGCTGCGAGTTTTATCAATTCAAAAGAAAGGAAGCAAATAAAATTTGTAAAAAAAATGTGGATAAATCACAAACTCGCAGCAATAGAGAAGAGTTACAAGAAAAACGAAACTAGAAAGTTTTTTTTTGGCAAATTAAAACATAATCTGCAACAAAAGAATTTTACCCCCCTGCTATATAAAGATGCAGAAGGAAATGTTCTAGTACATTTAACGCAAATCATGCAAAGATGGAAAGAATATTTTGAAATATTTTGAATATAAACAGTCCTAATGTAAAGAACGAAATAAATAATGCTACTGCTGATGATGTCGAAAATTGCAAGGAAAGTGCGCCGCCAACACATAATGAAGTATAGGGTAAACGGAACAGTGATTGGCCACTCCAGATGTAATTTGAATTACCGCTTGTTCTAACACTGTGTTCTAATATTTTGCTTGAAAATGGCGTGAAGAACGCTTCTTGGTATTAATGTAATATTTACTTTGACCACAAGAGTGCAACCGTTGCCAATATGGCGGATATTTGTTAACATTGCGGTACGCGTTCATTGTATGTAAAAATTTCTTAAGATTTTCTTTAGAAACCAACAGCGCTGTTTGTTGATTACCGCGGTAAGTAAATCACCTTGATATATCAGAAAACACCAACTTTATTGAGTGACAATGATATCATCTGAAAATGAGAAGCCTAGCTTTTCACATTTAATGACATAGGGGGTTCGCCAATTACTGTATCTTCGGTAGTGTGTGAATTGTGTTATTGGTCACTCTGCTAATTATTGTTGTCAGGTTATTTTTAATCGTAGTTTAATATGATTGCAATACAGACATAAACTGCATGGGCCGGAAATACGAGATCTTAAAACGAATCCAAAGAAGCCGAAGCTGGAGTTTGATGCAAAAGTCATGGCAAATTCCATCAAATGTGTTAAAAATAAAGGGACGTCTGTGCGTTCTGCTGAAACATCATTTAATGTTCCCAAAACAAGTTTGCACAATCCAGGTCACAAAACAATACTCGTTTTAACAATCCAGGTCACAAAACAATACTAAGTTCTGATACTGTATTATCTAAAGAAGAAGACAGTTTTGTTATGTGAATACTTAAAGCCAGAACAGGTTTTCCAAAGAAGAAGGAAGATTTACAGAATAGCGTTCAACAATTTTTAGCTACTAAAATAAATGCCCAAGCAGTTCAACAACAACCATCCATGAGAAGGCTGGGTCAAGGAATTTTTATGAAGATACCTCATAATCACTACTCGGAGAAGTGAAGCAGTGACAGCCGCTAGTTCATGTGTCAGCGAACAAGACATGAGAATGTTGTTTGAAGAAGTTATAGGTCACATCGAGGGAAATAACTTGGATGTGAAGATAAATGATCCTACAAGAGTTTCTACAGGAGAAGAGTCAAATTTTGGAAAGTCCAATTACAGGGAAGGTTTTAGCTGGAAAAGAACGTAAAAATGTTTACTCAGTTATACAAAGAGCTTCAAAAGACAATATGACAGTCATGTTCTGCTTTGCAGCAAGAAGACTTGTCACTGGTCCATTATCTATCCATACAAATGGATACCAGAAAAATTGCTGTAACAGTCCCAAACGGCTGAGAGATTTGAAAAAGTGACAACGGATGGATTACAAGCGAGGTATTCTACGAAAATATTTTAAGCATATTCCGTCCATTTGTATTAAAAAATGACATCACACTCCATTTGCCGACCGGCGAGAAGACACATCTGACATAAGAATTCAGTCGAATATGCTCGGATTTGAAAATCAAGGATTTACCCTAACAGCGCTTAAAATTAAAGTTATATTAAATCTGTATCTTACAAATTTGTGTGCTTTCATGGGTAATTTTATAATTAATTGAATATATCGTTATTGTTTCTGTCAGAAATAATTCAGTGGCCTATCATTGTCATCGTGGTGGCCAATCAATATAATTTCTGACCAATCACTGTACAAAGTGACACGTTTTTATGAAAAAAATAATTAATAACATTATGTTCATTTTCCGATAGAAATAACGGATGGGATAAGTAAAAGGACCATTGGACAGTAGAAAGTGAGTAGCAGATTTTCAACATTTTACTTTTCAAATGAGTTAATAAGGTCACAACTCTTAAGTGACCAATCTCTATACTAGTACCGTTTACCCTATGTTATATCATTAACAATCTTAAAGCTAACAGGGCAGCGGACTCAAACAACATCCAGGCAGAACTTGTTAAGCATGGAGGAAGACTATTAAAAAATAACTGCATAAAATAATGCAAAAGGTATGGGTGAATGAAAAGCTTCCAGAGCAGTGGACAGAAGGTATAATATGCCCCATATTTAAAAAAGGAGATAGACAAAATTGCAGTAACTACAAACAGATAACTTTATTAAATGTTGCATACAAAGTTTATGCAAATATTCTAAATAACAGACTGTAAAATAGTTGATGAACAAATTAATGATCATTAAGCAGGATTTAGAAAGAACAGATCAACTATAGACAATATATTTATAGTAAGACAAATTTTTGAGAAATGTCTTGAATATAACATTAACCTATTCACTATGTTTATTGATTATACACATGCCTTTGATTCTGTTCACAGGACTAAAAGCAATGAATGTCTTAAAATATTAAATGTACCAAACAAAGTAAGAAGACTGATCATGCTCACGTTATCTAATACAAAGGCGAAAATTAAAGTAAATAATGAATTAAGTAGCGATATTCAAATAACAACAGGAGTGAAACAAGGAGATCCATTGTCAGCCTCTCTATTTAGTATGATAATAAATGTAATTATGAAAAAACTGGACGTAAGGGGCAATGTCACTACACGTGTAAAACAATGTATAGCATAGGCGGATGACATTCTTTTAACAACCAGATCTAAGTCCGCTCTTGAAGAACTGTTCCAACACCTGAAAGAGCATTCTTTACAGTATGGACTAATCATAAATGACCAAAAGACCAAATTCATGAGATGTAAATCTGGCCCAACAACATTATATGATATTAATATTGATAATCTTAATTATTAAGAAGTTAATATAAATACCTCGATTCTAGTGTGGATAATCATAATCATATAGAAGAAGAAATTAAAGAAAGAATAGTAACTGGTAATAAAGCTTACTTTGCCAATCAAGCATTCTTTCGAAGCAAATTGATATCTAAAGTGCAAAGTTAAGACTATATGGCAGTAATACGGCCCGTAGTCACGTACGCAGCAGAAACGTGGGTCCTCAGAGAAGCTGACATTCAAAGACTAATGAGTTTTGAAAGAAAAAAATTAAAGAGGATTTTTGGACCAATTAAACAACCAAATGGTATTTTGAGAATAAAATATAATACCGAGTTGGATCACATAATAAAACACAAATATATTGTTAATCATATCAGACCGTTAAGATTAAGTTGGATGGGACATGTTTACAGAATTAATGATGATAGGCTAGTAAAGAAAGTCCTTGGATGGAATCCTATGGCAACCAGAGTTAAAGGAAGACCGAAGACAAGATGAAAAGATGTTGTCATAAATGATCTCGAGACAATGAAAATAAGAAACTGGACCGTGAAAGTGAATAACAGAAAAGAATGGAAGGCCATAGTTGAACAGGTCAAAACAATTAGCAAATAATGTTGTTGAGACTCACTGAGAAGAAGAAGAATATGCTCTAAGAAACAGTTTGAAAAATAATGATTATGGTGCATCTTCTAACATATTATTTCAATTATTTATTTTCTGCAGTTGTGTTTATTAATCTTTACCAGCCGTTGCAAAGACACTGCGACAATTCTGAAGAAGAACCTGCAAAAATTTCGTGTCTATTCATTCACTACTTTTTGTGGTATCGATGTCGATTACATGTCGTTGAATTCACATCTATTAGTATAGATTAACGTTATTGTATCGTTGTACAATTGACTCTCATACATTTTGTCAAAATATCTAAAATTTTTCTTCTCCAGTTCACAGAGTTCCATTCTTGTCCTAGTGTACTTTACGATAAAAAATTGTCATTTTTGCCGATGACACCATCTCCTCTTTCGAATCTTCCAATTTCGTTTCAAGACAACAGTAAGTAATGAATAATTTTAAATATTTAAAAAATATTAAATTTTAACGAATTAATAGACACTAGCGTACCCGTGCGAGAACTCTCGCATGTTAAATTCCACCGTTTTCCCAATCTTTCCTTTTCCATATTAAGAGGGGAAGTTGTTAACGAAACGTGTATATTTGTTAAAAAAATTTAGAAGGGAACTTCCAATGTACTTACAGAATTTAAAATAAAAATAAAAACAATGAAATTGATGTTTGAAGCACATTTTGAATAAAGGTTTATTCAGTACTATACGTAGACACGTTCTTAGAACAATTCACAACAATTACCTACACACATTTAAAGTAATTATACAATCTTCCTTGACAATTAGCTTTTAGCTCACAAAATATTATAAAATCTTTTTTATTCTCGAGAAAGCAACTTAAAGTGGTCCATGCGAAAATACAGGTTAGGGCATGCCTAACCTTATTCTTTGGTATAGTATTAAACTTTAAACTTTGTTACTGAATTGACAGGTACACTCGTGCAATTTAATCGCCAGGAATATCAAATAATTAGTTTCATTTCATATACACTTGTAAATTCTGCACATCTCTGAACAGGTTGGGTAGTATTGAGAAGCGCCGGACCAGCATAATGTAATAGAATGTTCAAGAAGCTCTCATCCTATAGATTTTGGCACAAGGAAAGTTCTTTGCGGTCTTTGGTTTCAAACATTTGAATGCCCAAGAACGCTTCGTCTAGGAATTATTCAACCAAATAGATTTTAATAATGCTGCCCGAGTGTTGCGTGATGCTTTTGACGTGAATATTTAGATTCATTTTTTCAACAGTTAGATTCATATTTTCAAAGTCAAAGTGCGAATCACCAAGTCTCCGTGAAGTTCTCTTTCTTTAGTGATCTCATTTATGAAGATCGGTTGCGTGTGCGCAAAACTCATCTATAGTACTGAAATAATATAGGAGAGGATTTTAAATAATATAAACAATAAAACCTGAGCTGAAGTAGCAGCATTTGGACTATACTACGCTGTACCAACGATACTTCAACCTATTTTCAATGATTAATAAATCGATCTGTTTAATAATAAATTTAGATCTAGATCTAGATCTTTTACTAACCTGCTCAAAAAAGCATTTAGAGTACTAAATGTACTACCAGAATAGTCCTAATTTTCTTGCAAAAGCTTCTACTTGTCCAAGGTATTAATTTGTTGAAATTATTATTCACTCTAGAGAAAGTATTATATCCCAGCATTTTCAATGCAATATCATGACCTGGAAAATATCAATAACCTGACTTGGAAATTTCACTGAATCACTACTGATAAAGAAAATACTGGCACAGGTAAAACAGAATCCAACCCTAAAAAGACACAGTCTTCACTCTGCAGTGTACACAATCGTGAATTATTTGCGAATATATTTTTTTCCTTCTTTTTGACGAAGAACATCAAAAGATGTAAGAGCTCTCTTTTCATCATAGTTTGACTTAGTTTCTAAGCTCTCTCATAATGCCCTTCTCAAATTTTCTTGAGCCTTATGCCTTATCTTTTGGATTCACACGCAGAACATTCTGGCAATTTCATGGAGGTGATTCCTTCCTTGAGTCTCGGTCGTCTCTTAGTACACTGTAGCTCCTTCCGTGACTTTTCATCAAAGCTTAAGGATTTGCAGTAAATTTCCCTTTTATCAAAGTGAATTGCACCCACCTTCAAAGAAGTGAAATCGAGTAAAGAAGGTAAAACAATTAGTTCTCGTGAATGAATAATGTTATGTCTTCAAAATCAACCACAACAGAAAAATAAACAATATTGTGAAAGAAATATAGTGCTATGCTTTCATCAAACTTAATTTTTAATTCATGATTTAAAAAAATCCCTCTTGAATAGCCCTATCCATGAATGTATATTGACTTAAAGTAGCGGAGTTTGAAATTTCAGGGGTGAACGATAAAAACGGACAAAAAGATTTTGAATAAGAATAACATGAGCGTTTTGTGATTAACCATTCAAGTGCATGTGTAGTTTATCACAAACTTTTCACAGAAACAAGACTGTCAGTACTTTACATTCGATAGATGAACAGTTGCACTGTACACGTAAAAAGCAATATTCATCGATATGAGGCAACTATTTAATACTTCTAATTGTTGCTGCGAGAGCATTTACGTTTATTTGCATAATCGTGAATTAATGTACACAGAAAGCATACAATATGGAAAAATCTAAACCTTCTAAACATGACGTCACAAACAAAGATCGCCTCCAGCGCCGAGTAATATAGACTCATCGTCATAAAAAAAGCTAGACCCAGAAGGACCAGGCGGATTGTGATCATTGTTGGCAGGCAGGTAGAGGGTACCGCGTATACAAATGACTAGGAAAAGCTGGCAGACATTGTTCTGCCCTTTATCACCCTTCCCCCTCACCGTTTCTCACTGTCTCTCCCTCCCTCCTTCACCCTGTCCCTGTCTGTTGCTGTGTGTCTCTGTCTCTGCCGCTCTCTGTCCGTCTCATTCACATTTACTGCCAGATTCTGCACGTCTCTGAGCAGGTGAGGTAATATCGGGAAGCACCGGACCAGCAAAAATGTAATAGAATGTTCAGAAAGAGTTCATTCTGTAGTTTACAGTATGAGAAACGCTTCTTTGAGGCCTTCGGCCTCAAAATCTTAGTTTTAAGTCGTTTAGGAGTTATTTAACGATATAGATTCAAAAATGCTGCCGAGTGTGTTGCAGGTTGCATTTGGCATGAATATGTATTGAATATGTAGCGCCATGTAGTGGAGTTACAACAGAATTAACAACACATAAACCTTCTTGGTGAAAAAACACGTAGAAGTGCCTACTTTCATGGAGAAACATGGTCCAACAGTGTCGGAGTTTTGCTTTTATATACATACCAACATTCTGTTATATATATGAGCCATTCCACGTCAAATCGCACAAAAAAGACTAAAATTTCACCTTCATATTTTTATTTATTTTCTATTTTTTTCTATTTGTTATATGGATCAAATAAGTGAACACGTGTATTTTTATTTTTTTCTAACTTTTTTATTTTCGGAAATATTGTGTAATGAAATTCTATAAAAATGACGCTAATCACTAACATAAAAATATCATACATTTGAATACACCAATTATAGAAATTCCGTTCAAATTCCATTAGAAACTTAAAAACAGGTTTAATTTTTAGGATTTTGCAAAATATTTAATTTTTTGAATTTTCTTTTTTTTAAAAAACTGAAATTTTGAAAATTAAATATTTTTGTAAACTCGATGAGCTAAAACTTAAAAAAGAAATATTTATAAACTCACTAGAGTATTGATAATAAGTCCAGAAAAAATCAAAATGGAATCTCAGTAACTTTAAAAGATATTAATATTTTACGAACCAGTGTGTAATAGATTGCTGCAATAGACGCGTTTTTTGCGTTACTGGTCGTCGGTTTCGTCGGATGAAGCAGTAATTTAAATACTTCTTGAGGTGGTGAAACTTCATGTTTGAATTTATAAATAATAATAATATGTATGTGTATTAATATACATATAAATAATATTAATATATTTATAAATTTATAAATAATTAAATGACGGATTCTTGATTCAGGTTTTGACTGACATTTTGAAATTTTCTGGTCCCTCACAACTCACTTTAAAGACAAGTACTCGCGTACCATAGAATTCCTGAACTTTCGTCACAATGCACAGTTTTAATGCCTTACCGAATTTACTTCAGTTCTGGACAAAATTCCATTTTCTTCAGTCAACGTTTTAGACACTTTTATCATGCCTTCGATTGCTGCAAAAAGTCGTTTAATTTTGTTGTATGTCCAACTTTCAAAAATTGTCAAAATTTAAATTTTCAACGTCATGTTATCTGTTGAGTGAAAGTAATCGATAAGTTACTAAATAGTATCTTTGTCTGATTTTTCGATGGACGTCGAAGGATCTTCAATGTGAAAAAATTTATCTGTGTTGGCACTTTGTACTTTCTAAAGTTTCTCATTAGAATGCCATTTTGTTCCAATTTTCTTTTCGTGGCGGGGGTTTCTCCTATTGCAATTAAACTCATGTTTATCTTTTCTTTATTCATTTCGCAGACACTTGACGAGCTATCTGAAGAGCTTAAATTGTCACTTCCTTGATTTCCACTTTTTTCACTGGACGTTCTGGTACTTTCGTTAATGCCACGGGAGCCACTGATATCGATGCTATCTTCATTAAGAAAAGGCCGTTTTGGAAACCGATTCCCTTTCTTCCGAAATGAATGACAAATTCGCCAATCTAATGACTCCTGTAAATTCACCAGCAAATCGTGGTTTACGCGGAGATTTTCTTTTTTAAAAATCGTGATCAGAAAGTTTAAATTGATTCAAACATCTATCTCATACGCTGATCGCCACTCATGTTGCACAGTGTACACACGATTCACAGAACAAATACTAGCACTCTTGTCTTCATAAGTATTGCGTATTGTGACTAATGTTGAGAAAAATTTACCATGTCCCTTGACAAGTGGTCGATTGTACTTCACGAGCAAGGTCAGGAGGGCACCCCGTCCCTAGGACGCAAAGGGACTCGCAGTAAAATTCGTTTCGCTGACACGAGGAAAAGCATTCGTTTTGCAGTCACCCATCCCTTCTGGGGAAAGAGTGAACATAGATTTACTAATGTTTCTTGAAACCCAAATCAGGCAGAGGGCCATTCTTTTTATTGTTCGTCGGCGTTAGTATCCAGGACTGATCGAACACAATTCGTTAGTGCAGGGGCAGGAACCACGCGCCCGAATACCATAATTACAATTGATTTTTTTATCTATAAGTGTTAAGTGCCCACTTTTTTCTTGTTATGTTTTGAACAAAATTGACCAAGAAATATGCATATTTTTTCAAATTTTAATCTGAGAGAGTTTATAAAGAAACTTTCGTTTTTTAAAAATAATTACAATTTTTTAATGAAATATTTATTTTATGAGAAAGTAATTTACAGATGAATAAAATACACATATCAAAAAATTAAACGAAACAAACCAGTAATTTTTATGTTAAGCACATTCAGAGTGTCAATTAATCATATTTTGCAAAGTACGCGTAAATTTCAAAATTTAATATAGGCAAAACTACACAAATAAACAATTTTCAGGTAAATAAACAAACACGTGCCTCTTTTTTTTTATGTCCAGAATGAATGCCATATATTCGTGTCATTAATTTTTTTTAAATAGTCGTGTCAGTTCGAGTGAGATTTGACGTGGAATGGCTCGTGTTTCAATTCGTTTCGCTCTCACACATAAGAACATAGGTAACCCACAAGTCACCCACGATGTTACCCACAAAAATATGTATGACACAATGTCATACATTCTGGAGGCAGAGTGAACATCTGAAATACTAATAACTCTTGAAACCCTTATTAGGCAGACGGTCATTCTTTTTTTAGTTCTTCAGCACTTGCATCAAAGACTGGCCGAACACAATTCATTAGTGCATGGGTAGGCAGAGCGAGCCCTCATACTTACGATTGATTTCCTTAGAACTGTAAGTGTGGAGTGCCCACTTTTTTTTCTTGTTGTATTTTATAGAAAATTGAACAAGGAACACGCCTATATTTTTTTCAAATTTTTATCTCATCGAGTTTATACAGAAATGTTACTTTTTTTGAAAAAAAAATACATTTTTTAAAATGAAAAAATATTTTTTGAAAAATTTATTTGCAGAGGAATAAAATACACATTTCAAAGAATTAAATGACAGAAACCAGAAATTTTTATATTTAGTACATTCGGAGAGATAATTGATCTTCTTTCGTGAAGTACCTGTAAATTTCAAAATTTAATGTAGCCATAACTACACAAATAATCAATTTACATTATTACATTACAATAGATTACACTTTCTCATTTGTAGGACCAACATTTATTGCGTTACACGGCCACAGACGATACATGGTAGTATGACGGTGGGGCCGCCATTTTAGCGAACACACGCGTTTACACATTGCGACATAAAGTTGTACAGGTCTCGAATGATGTCCTGTGCTAGTCCATCCCATGCAGCTGGTACCTGAGCGCGCAGTTCTCTCAGGTTGGTTGGTAGGGGTGGAATCCTGATCGCACGCTCCATAGCACCCCAAACATTTTCGATTGGGGACAGGACTCTCAATGATGCTGGCCATGGCGTATCCACGGCTGCAAGGCACGCTCGGGAGATGGGTACGGTATGCGGACGCGCGTTTTCCTGTAGAAATAGGGCATGGTGTGGGTGTTCACGAACGACAGAGCCACCGGTTGCAGGATTTCCTGAATATACCGTGTGGCTGCCATGGTACCTCCAATTAACACTAACGGTGAACGGACACCATAGGATATGGCGCCATACACCATCTCACCAATCTGGCGGGACGTGTGATGGAATACCACAAACCACTCATCACGGCGCGCCCCACTGTGTCTCCAGACACGGACCCGGTGGTCGTCGCCATCAAGGCTGAAGCGGGACTCATCGCTGAAGATGACCAGCTGCCAGTCTACATGGCCCTAACTCCATCATTCCGGGCACCAGGAGAGTCTGAAGCGACGATGCTGGGGTGTGAGTGGCAGGCGTCGTAACAGTCGGCGTGCGGTGAGCTGTGCGTTGTGCAATCACCTGCCAATGATACTGGTACTTACAGGATGTGACAGTACAGGCTACACAGCCCGCTGAATTGCACCAATCGTTGCCGTTGGATCTGTTCGCGCGTGGCGGACAGTCCGTCGGTCCTCCCTCCTCATAGTGCATGGCGGACGTCCAAATCCCGCATTTCGGGTGTGCATGCTTTTCTCAATCCATTGCCGCCAACAGCGAGCGATGGTGGTGTCCGTACGACCGGTGAGGTGCGAAATACGGCGACAGGACCAACTAGCCTCCCCCACACCCACGATGCAGCCCCTCTCGAACGCGTCTAACTGGACAACCGGCTGTCGAAAGCGTCGCCGAGGCATAGTGTACTTGCAGATGACCCTCTGGCGACGCTACCCAATGTCGCAATGGCCGGCGCGGCCGTTTGAACCCCTCTTATCTAGACCGGTGGGCGCGACGTCACGCACCTACCACTTACTCCCCCCCCTTGCGCGGTCGACCGTGGAAACGAAATCATTGGCTTAGCGAATGGTATGCAAAATACCCTCAGAGTTTGCAGCGGATCAGTAGCGTCCTTCGGGGTACAGCTTTTTTTATGACGACGAGTGTAGTTCGTTTTGGATAATATTGATTTGCGCCGGACCAGCAAAAATTTAATATAATGTCCAAGTGTGTCCATCTCATCCTATAGATTACGGTATGAGAAATGTTTCTTTGAAACCACAGGCCTCAAGATTTTACTTTTTATAGCCCTAATACGCTTCGTTTAGGGGTTATTTAACTATATGTATCTTGACATACCGTCGTGTAATGCGGATTGCATTTGAAATTAATATTTATTCAAAATAAACATTTAACATTGTCATGACACTTGCTCGATGCGCTGTACTCGTACAGTATAGTCTGTTCTCTATGTAGATGCAGGAAATTCACGGCGATAACCCACACATTGATAATAACTATTAACAAAATAAGTTAAAGAATAAAACTGTGATTTGGTAATAGATCAGATGCATGATACGTATGAAAATGAAAGGGCGAGCACGTCCACATTTAGGTGATCATAACGTAGAACGGTGCACTCCATTGAGCTAGCGAACACAGTCCTCCGCGTCAGCACCAAACATTAACACATTTTTTGCTTTCTCGCTGCGGAGTAGAGACAACGTTATGTAATGCTGCGCGAAAAAACGAATTTTCGGCAGATAAACTCTTATTACAGGGCCCTGGTAACGAAAACGTGGATAAATCCAGCGACTAAGTTTAGAAAAAATCTTCTGTTACGTGGTGTAGCCAGGAGCCATGTTTTGTGGGTCCTTGATACTAAAAAACGAATGACGGCAAAACCTCTGTCTGTCCGTATGTCCGTCTCTCTGTCCGTCTATGAACAATGCTAGCGGCTAAACCGTTCTGCCGATTTACTGCAAATTTGATATTTCCCAATTCATCTGGCAGATTTCGCGGCCCCTTGACTTTGAAACCAATATTTTAATTATGTGGGGTACTTTAGATAAAGTCCCTGGGACATTGGGACATTTGCGATTTTTTTAAAATGGCTCTTTGATTAAATTTTGTTGCTGGGTGTGACGGACGTTTAAAAGAATAGTGCCGATCTCATGTCGGTTGAAAACCCTGATTATTCGAAAATTGCAAAAGTTCAAACTTTTTTTTAGAGACTTCCTACAACTAAAATATTAAAGATAGGTTTTTTAAAATGAATTCTTTTCCTTAAAGATAGAGTTTGAAATAAAGGGGCATGTACACTTTTCCGAAAATTTGAGTACTTTTCGCGTAATTTTGCGTGTTTATCACATGTACTGTTTAGCATCACTAGTTTTTTCTAGGGCTTTTATCCAGCCGAAAACTGGTTATCCTTTACGACCCGATGGGACGCATATTCGATCAAACACAAGACAGCGACACACTTGCGGGCTTTTCTCATCTTGGGTCAGCAGAACGCGGGGCCCTCCGCCATAACACGTACGTTAGAGACAAGGAACATGGACAAACAGCCCTGCCCAAGACGGGACTCGAACCCACGCCCCTCCGGACCGAAGCGCTGAGTCGGTATACGTTCTTAGCCACCTCGGCCATCAAAGACGGGAAATCGGGACATTTGCCGTCCCCAAATTTATTTGTGTGAAAACCGGGGGAAAGGAAGAAAACCTTTGAAAACCGGGACGTCTGGGACCCCTAACTTACTAACTCTTGAATGATCACCGGTGTTGTCATTGCCAACAATGTTGTTTATTACAAAAGCAGCTTTCGATGGCTTAGCCATCATCCTCAGTTGTCTAGTACAAGAAAATAGCAAACAATTAATTAAACAATTAAAAGTAAGAGATAACAATAAACAAGAGATTAATATTAGGAATGGCGGATTACTAGTAATTTAAAAAACAGAACTAACATTATGTGAAATGAAAAACAAAGGAAAAGAAATTTTTATATAACAGAAATTTAAATCTACGCAAGAAAGTTCTGTTATATAACTGCTTTTGTAATAAACAACATTGTTGGCAATGACAACACCGGTGATCATTCAATTTTAAATGCCAACGACATTTCACCACTAAACCAATTACTAACTCTTACCATGGAACCACCGAAATAGCCGTTTTTAGTTTTTGTTCATTGTTCTTAGAGTGAAGAAATGGCCCAAGCAATTTAAATATTACTCAAATGGCGAAATTTCTATATAATCATTAGCTCAAGTTTTTCATAAGCAGACTGGCGGGATACTCAAATATATAGTATCACATACGGGGAATGATTGGTTGGATAATGCGTATAATTATAATTATTATGCTAATACAAAATTATATCTTGACAAATCGCGTATTGGTTGAGATTGTTGGATGTGATTTCTAAGTTGTTTTTAGTTTCATCGCTAATGTATTTATAAATTTGACTGTTCGAAGAATTGGCTTTCAGCAGGGAATCGAACTCGGGTTTATCGGTTTATGCCCAGTTGCTCTAACCATCGAGATAATAAAGTTCTCCATCAAAAAGAACCGTGACTAACATATTGTATAGTTTAACACCTAGTCACTGTTGAAAGAATATTAATGTAATTGTCAAACTTCCAACTGAGACTACGAGGTGAAATGTAAATATATGTTGGAAAAGTATGCAAATCATTACAGTTTTCACGTGCATTGCAAGACAATAAATTTATTTGATATCTTAAATGTTAAAATTGATTGCTTAGAATTAAGAAATTTATTAGTTCACTACGATAATCCCTGTAACACAAGAAGGAATATATTATTTAAAGAAATTTTCGTGCAAAACACAATATTCCTACAGTTTGTGAATACCTCGTTTAACAAGATATGGTAAGGAATTTTTGAGCAATGAACAATTAGGTATGACTGAGGCGAGTTTCGTAAGATATCTGAAAACAAAGAATATTCGATTTCGGCTAGTTATAATTATTTAGAAATATTTTTCACTAATTTGTAACTTGTATTTAATTGTATTTAATTTGCTTTGTTTAGTTAATGTGATTAATTTTAATATTTCTTACTAATGTGTACGTCTAGTACGTGTAATTTTTAATTTCGTTGGGCGAAAAGCCTTTTGGATAAATAAATAATAAATAAAAATATACATGTATCTATTGTATATATACATATAGATATGTTGACGTACAATCACTAAAATCAATAGATTCAATAGGTTTGTGTTGTGACTTATCATTTTGCGTTTAGAATCCTTTTGTGGCATGACAATTTCACTTCTTGGTACTCTCGCCGACACTGAGAAACTTTTTTCTCGGACAAATATACATTAATGTGTTGTTTCACGGGACTTTTATTGTATTTAATGAATATATTAATTACCTGAATACCAGTGAGCTAATGATAATGATTGTGATAATATTTAACCAGTTATATATTTTAGATCACTGTTGAAAACACGTACCTACCTCCACCTGTCGGCAGTACCGTAAACGCAAGTAGTTCACGATTCTGCCACGCGAGCGCTGAATATCCACATCGATGCCGCCTGATTCAGAGAGTCTCAGGGGGCCACATTCAGCTGAATGCACTGTCAGAGTACGGTCGCGGGCGGCAGTCGAGAAAAACATGGCGTCAACTTTGTTTGGCGATGTCGGCAGATTCAGCACTGATGAAAGAGCAGAATTACAGGAGCAGTTTACAACGGTAAGTGAGTTTCTAAGGTGGAGTTTGTATGTCTTGCCAATATGCATCCTAATCTCGCTTACGGAACCTGAAGAGAGTGGCATAAGTGCAACCTGACAATCCTTTGTAAGAATTGTGAATGTGTTTACTCTTCTAATGAATTTGTTGTGATTGTGCGTAAGTAATGTCCAATGTTTACATGCCTTTAAACCGTTAATGACATTGGGAATGGTTTTGTCAGACGTGCGGAAGATTTGTTTCACACTTTTATTTAGACTTATGAACATGCTGCAAGGGGAGTTGTTTTGGATGTGTGTGCTAGTGCTACCTGTTTCATGTTAATGTTGTATTTATTGTGTTCGAAAACTATTCATGTTCTCATTTATACATTTCATGTTCGTTTTGTGGCTAAAACCTGTTGGTGTCGTTCGTGGTGCACACAATTCGTGGTGAGTTGACTGAAATTTTTTTCGCCGGGAAGTGTTTGTGAAGATTGTGTTTTTTTTAATGTACAATTGTTATACATGGCAAATATGTTGATTAATTACTTGGGAGTTCTCGTCCTTAAGCAATGAAAATAATAACTAACTCAAATTTGTCACAAACATATTTATAGGTGACAAGTGTGGTACTATTTATTTACGTACGTATGTTTTTGGTTACTTTTGTGTATATTTGGGAAGTAAACAATCACATGAAGTTTTCTCACCTCTCTAAGAAAAATGTTTTTAGCTTTCCGTTTCATGAATTTATACTTCGAATGTTTTGGGTATCTTAAAAACTCGATTAAAATAAGGTATTAATCCAATTAGTTTTTTAATATACAATGTTTCTGAGGCAAATGAACAATACTAAAGAGTTGATTCAATGTTTTGATGTCTATAGACACGTGATTCTTGTTTGGAAAGTATTGATATGCACCGAACAAGTGTAACACGTGTACTTATCGGCGTGTTTTTGTTTTTTCTGTGCGATACCTTGGAAGTTAGTGTTTTAATAATGTTGAAATCTTTTTTTGAGCATTCATTTTTTGTTTTTTGTGTTATTTATTGCAAAACATAATGCATGCCATTCAAATCTGTAGGAAATTGTCATTCGCATCGGAAAAAAAAAAAGTGCAGGTCAAAAATTTGCTAGGAATATTTATGTAGCATGTCAAAGTATTTTTTTATTTATGCACATTGGAATAACCATGAAAACTATAGGTACGTAAAATGAATAGAATAAAATACTAGTTTTTGCGGAGAGCAGCATTCATTGTGTATGCATTCGCAGTCCTGCGACCCTGAGGCCTGTAACAGTAGTATTGTGCTCGGGCCAAGTCTTCCCACAGTTGAAGTGGCCAAGCGGTGCCGGGGAACTGGCACACGGTGTGGCTTTCGTGAGGCGTCGTGGAGCCGTCAAGTTACGTAGGCGGTCGGGGCCAGAAGCGCTTGGAATCCGGGAAACAGAAGCAGGCGGCGGCTTCGTGTGCCGGTTTCTGTTCTTTACCTTCCTATGACTTAGTAATGAAGAAACGACAATAGTGTTCGTTGTGCTAACGCACCCATTTGTGAACCGAAGTTAAAACGGAGTAATATAATTTGCAGTGGAATAACGTTTATCATATATATATATATATATATATATATATATATATATATATATATATATATATATATAATAGTAGTCACTAAACCTGTCAATTTTTGGAAATTGGTCGTTGATAACTGAAGTCTTCAATAATAGTTTGGTCTTTTCCTGGAGTGCGTCTAGTAGCGAATGCATTCGTAATGTCAGAGCCATGCCTCAGGAGTACTACACAAATGTGCAGAAGATGCTCTTTTCATTGTGACATACGGTTTAGAAGCCATTGGTAGTACGTGCGATAATAATGGATGGGAGATGCAGATGACTCCCTCATTTGAAGCGAAGCAGCGCTGGTTCTCTCCGGAAATCATTTGGAATAGCTTTGGTTAAATTGTAGCAAATGTCTGAAAAGGTTTTAAAAATCATGATGACTTTGTTTCATGTAATGACTATTTCCGTGTATACAACCCTTGGTGTATTATGTAAAATCAGTTTCTTGTTTGGAGTTTCTTTGACCCATCTCAAATTATCGAACTTCGTAAAGATGTGTCACTGACTGCGATCATCTTTCTTTAATCCTAAGCAATGTATAGAATGGTCATCAATATCTTCTCCCCTAATGTTTTGTTGACGGATTTACTGTTAAACGTTGACATCAACACCGAGGGAATATATCGACGTGATGATTCTTGTTTAGAACGTTAGTCAGAAAGTATTTTGGGGGAGGTAGAGACATCAGTGTGAACCCGATCTATTTTTTAAAATTGTTTAATTAAACGAGCGTTTCTACTACAGTACATGCTTTCTCGCATTATTTCTAAATTGACAATTTTCGACTATTCAGAAAGTTCAACGAAAATGAGACCCCGCGCCATTTTTTAAGCATCTCTTCTATCCATGGGAACAAATTAAAGAAAAACTTTGGAGCGGTTTTTGAGAAAAAAAATGTTAATTTTTTCAAGTTGCTTATATTTCGCGTCAAATTACACGAAAACTACTCACATTTTCGAAAAATTGAGCAGGAACTTATTTAAAGGTCCTTCTTTAAGGGACAGATTTAATTTAAAAATAAACTCAATCTTCGATATTAAAGTTCTAGGAACACGCCCCCCCCCCAAAACAAATTACACTGTTGCAATTAAAAAAAACAACTGGCGTTTCAAGAAGCATGAGACCTGCACCATTCTCTTAAGCGTCCTTTGCGCTATCCAAAGATACATTTTTGATCAATACATTTGGTGCCCTTTTTGAGAACATTTTGGAAATGTTTTTGAAGCTTCGTCTAAAGTACCTTCAAAAATCAAAATATCTGTTTGAAATTTCCAAAGCTTCGAGTTCATTCAGATCGATTGGGGAATATCAATTTTGAAGCAAATCGGCTGAACGGTTTATGTGCCAGTGTTCACTAGACAGACAAATGCTTGCCGTCAATCGATTTTTCTGAATTAAGGACCCACAAAACATGGAATCTGACTATACCACGTGTTAAAGAAATTTTTTCTATGTCTAAAAACATAAATTATTCGCTTTTTCATTACCAGGGCCCGGCAATAAGTTTTTCTGCCGATAATTCTCAGTTTTCCGGCGCACGATTACATAACTTTTTCGAAGTATTGATAATGAAAAGGAATTTTTGAATCTGACGTGATCATAAGATGGCGATTGTCGTAAATAAATAGAATAAAATTACAAAAAATTGTGGCCTTCGGGATCCCTTGGATTCCACAGTAGGGACGCGACATCGATATTGATGACTTGATGATTTTTTGACTTTTACTTATTTAAGGTCGCTTTTCAGCTACTACGGTCATATAGCAACCATTGTAAGTAACATTTGGGGATAATGGTAACAGTATACACACAACATCATTCCCCAGACGGGTTTCGAACCCGCGACCCTTCAGGCACGAAGCAGCTACAGCTCTTTGACCTTAGCGACCTCGGCTATCCAGACCGGCTTTGAATGTTTTCTTTTCTTTTTTTCAGTTAAATTTCAATGAAAAAAATACTAGAACATTCCATAAATGACCTTCGCGTGAACTTCAGTAGTTACTAATGCAGTTTTAAAAACCTCGGTTTTATTATCATCTATGTTTTGATGAATGTTTAGAAATATCGATGTTTCTGACGATGTCGCATCCCTTTTCCACACCGCTTGATAGTGGTATCTCTCGGCGTTAAAAAGTTGGTGGTTCACAAAATTAAACCTTAGTGGTCTGTGAAAGTGTGTCAGGATGGTCTAGTCACCTTCAACGAATCCAGCCATACGCAAGGGCACTGTAGATCTACACTGTCTACTGCATATATACTGTGTTTGAGGTGAGGTGAGTTTGAAGTAAATCAGCTTTGACGGTTTCACCCAATCGGGAGTTTAACGTTACCATTGTGACATCACTGCAGCGACATACAAGCTCCCGATTGGATGATACCGTCAGCAGTTGATTTACTTCAAACGCACCTCTAAATAAATCCAATAATAGCTTATTTGAAAAGCAGCCAATACCCCCCCCCCCCAATGATTTAAAGGACAGTGGCGCTCACTCTATCACGTAGGTCATAAAACCTAAGTTTTCCTTAAAATTTTGTAAGATGAATAAAGAATCACAATTGAAATGTGTTCTTTTAACGTAAATTGACCTTTATGAAATCGACATTCATGAACGCCGAATGCTCTAATTCAGTTTTCTCGTGAAGTTCGCACTCCTCTGCGTTCCATGGGTTGTTGTCCAACAGAGAACTCTGCGAGAACGAAAGACATTTGATAATTTTTATTTATTTAACGTAAAAAACTGTGACCTACTATGCGGAGAAGTCTATTGTGTCCGTTTTCTTAAATTTTGGGAATTTAAGCTTCTATAAAAGTTCAATTACGAATAGTGGTGGAAACGATAGTTTTGGCACCATTTGATAAGAAAGTATTCGGGTAGAACTTGTAGATGAAATAGAAGAAATCTTCCTGATTGTCAGTTATGAAGTCAATAAATCAGTCAATAAAAAACGTATCTACTGCTTTTATGACTATCATTTATTGGCAAATAGTTAATTACAAAGATTAAACATTGTATTCGTCTTAATTTTTTTATGAAAACTTTCAAATATCTAAATTTTAAGCAAGAAAGAAATAAAATACCCCTCGGTTAGGTTTATGAATTTTATATCATTCTTACGTATTTAAAATTTAGACATTTGAAAGTTTTAATAAAAAAATATTCTTAGGGTGAATGCAATGTTTAATCTTTGTAATTAACTTTTTTACGTATGAGACAATTTGTAATACTTTCTGAACTATATTAATTTGAAATGTAGATGAGGTTAATGATTTCTGTCTTTCCCATAGTTTTTAGTTACCTGATGATGTTACGAATCAAGTTATGAAACGTCGTCCTAAGTGCCAATAAATGATGGTCATAAATACAGTGGATACGTTTTTTTATTGATTTGGAAGAAAGTATTTGCTCCCGTGTAATAAAAACTATTTGCGGAGAAAAAGAGCTACAAATTCTGGCTCTTCTCCCTCGTGTCGTTTGTGAAGGAATTGACTTGCTGCCGCGACATCTAGAACGGTAATCTGAGTAAATATTTTCCCCACAGAATCCTAGGAAATGTGCACAGAGAGAGAAGTTAGATTTATAATTGGAAGCAAAACAAGGAACCATTTCAACATTCGCTCAAAGGATCAGGAAAACTGAACGAAAATCTCAACGAGACATGGGGGTCATTGATCTCCGAACGTATGTACAATACTTGTTACAGACGTATTTAGTATTTTAGAAGTGCATAGTTCAAAGGGTAACTAATACATTAAATATCTTTGCTAAATTCAATTTTTATTTTGTTTTTGATGCTCCGTACAATCTGTTTGTATAGAAACATTTACCCAACAAGAGATTTTATATATTGCAGACAGTAGTATCCTTCTCATATTACAATCAAACAATTTTGGTCTCAGTTTTTTACAAGAAAAGATTTTACTTGGGACTTTTTGTGAATCAAATTTAATCGTTTAACGTCATCTGGCAATGTTGTAAAATAAAAGGCCTATACGTGTATTATATGTGGATTTTGTGTAGTGAGCTGTTGTTACGGACAGCTGGGAATATGATTACTACGTCGAGTGTAGTAGCTAGACCTTTCGAAATATGTTCCCATCCCTGAGTAAGTCATGTTTGCAAACAATCGCTGATTCATAAACAAGAGGCAAATCAATGGTAGAATTCTTAGCTTAATAAAGAGAGCCATAGGAATCACACGGGCGTGATTTGTTTATTATTCGTACCATCGTTTCCTGTAATCGAAAAGTTTGTGAGATACAGGATATGGTTCCCCAGAATATTATGCCATATCTCCGGCGGGAATGAACATTCGCGAGATCTACATCGCCCGGTGTTGCGACGAAATAAGGCGCACCTACAAGCCCCCGCTCTCACCACCCCCGGCCTTCTCGTGTCCCACCCCGCACCCACTCCACACTCACCGCGCACTCCTTAACCCCGGCGAACAGCTCCCAGTCACCTCCCACCACCAGTGTCCGCGCGTGGAATGCTGGTACGATGGTAGCGATACATGCGAGGGCCGCGCCGCCGAGGGGACGGCCGCACTAGATTGGTAACCCGGAAGACACTTGGTCAGCCCTTTTCAGTTGGTTATGGACCGTCCACGAAAAACGCAAGAAAATGTGACATGGGTGGGGGAGATATACGTAGTATTACTAGTAGAGTTTAGGAACCTACTCTGCACCTTCATTGCGGAAGGAAGAAATTTCTTATTGCCATGTATCTGTGTGTAATACCAATTTAAATCTTTTCAAGGAATTTTCAGTTTTTACGTATCCTTTTCCGTATACATACGTACATACGCAGTAATATACATAGTACAGGGAAAGTTATGTAATGATGCGGAAAATCGACTTCGAGATTTCTACGGAAATACACGTTTTGGGGTCCCGTGATACCGGAAAACGTTTCAAGAACGTCTGTCAACACGACTACCGCCTAAACCATACGTTGTTGTTCTCCATAGTGATAATGTTCTTCTCCATAGTGAGTTCTTTCAATAAGCCCCCATTCAATAAGGTCATGTACATTTTTTTTTGTTGAAAATTTTAGTATTTTTTCGCGCAATACTGCGTGCAATATTAGCAATTTTAAAAAATAACAAAAACAACTTTTCGCAAAAACAGCTCCATTTTTTTTTTCTTTTAACTATATGTAGGGATAGTGTCTAATGTACTTTATAACAGGACATAAACGCCATATCGCTCTATTTTGTTTTTCAAAAAAAAATTTTTTTTTTGACTTGTCTCTCACGTCGTTTCTATTATGAGTACATGTGCTTTAAATAATGTCATATAAAGTTTCTCGGAAACTGAAGTTTTCTGTGAGAGCTAGGTCAAAATTCCGCATTTTCAGAAACGGTCAAACGCTTCAAATTTATTCTTCAAACTTTTCGAACGGATAGTGCTAATTACACTATATACACAATTTGTAAACAATATTGTATTTGTGGGGTGTATTTTAAAGTGCTTCAAATGACTTCGAATGAAGTTTTCGAAAACTCAAAAACTTTGTGTGAAAACTCTTCAAATTTCAAATATACAGTAGCGCTTAAATGCCATTTTATTAAAAACGGCTCCAAATATTTGAATGAAAATTACCATTTAGGGCGAGGTTTTACTGTTATTTAATATTCTTAAAATATTATTTCCGTTCTACTATTAGGAAACCGAAAAATTAAGAAAATGTCAAAACATGTACTTTGGGCGGCGATAGATGGCATGTGGCAAGAGTATGTGACAAGTCCAAATAGCTAGCCGAGACCGAAGGAAATAGAAAACTAATACGGGAAAGTCTTTGCCATTCTTTAGCACTGCCAGTTCAAAATAGTAGTACTTTTCGCTTTATGTTTTTTGAAAATAATAGTATGGGGACAATTTTTCAAGTAAATTGTTAGAATCAGAAACATGTAGGAAGTGTTCGAAGCTGCTGTGCGTATTTTACATAGAGCAACTGGTGCTTAAAAATTACGGAGGTGTTATTTTCGGCGAAATAACGGAGATCAAGCAGATTTTTCATATTTATATGGACTGAAGCACTTATTTTGTAAAGTTAAAAATATTGTAAAGTGTGTTTCACGAGACATAATATTTTTTAAATAGGTTTTGCCACCTTGCTTTCTTCTCCAAATACTAAGAGTTCATTATCGTTGCCCCTGTTCAGGGACGGAGTTGGACCGACGTTTTGTCATGGAACAATTTTTCGATGGGTACAAGCTAAAGACCCACAAAACGTGGATTCTAAGTTTACAACGTGTCACAGGAAGTAATTAACAACATCGATTTTTTCCCCTAGGGCTTAACCGGCTTGTCGACAGACGGTTACCCTTTACGACCCGTTGGGACGCATATTCGAACAAACACTTGGACAGCAACACATTTCCGGGCTTCTCTCATCTGGGGTCAGCAGAACGCGAGGCCCTCCCCGATAACACGTACATGAGAGACAAGAGACTAACAACCATGTCAAGGCGGGACTCGAACCTGCGATCCTTCGTACCGAAGCGTTGAGTCTGTATACGCTCTTAACCACCTGGGCCATCCAGGTCGGCTTCTAATAGATGAACAAGATTTTTATCCACTTTTTCGGTATCAGGTCCACACAATACAACTTTTTCTGTCGAAAATCCGTTTTTGCCGCTGCTATTTTACAATACACTACGTTAGTAGTATGGGTGAAAGTAAAAAATCAGCTCCAGAATTTAAACGCTTGAGAAATTTTTATAAACATTTTATAATCATGAAAATAATACTTCTGCACCTTTGTGAGAAGAACATAGAAGGCTGTTGTGTAGATAGAAGAATGTTTGTTGTTGTTGTTGTTGTTGTTGTTATTATTATTATTATTATTATTATTATTATTATTTAAGGTCGTGTCAACTACTAGGTCATTAGCAACCACTATTGGGTATAACGTTGTGGATGAACCGATAGGATGACAAGGGGTGAAAGGACGAACACATACAATCATGCCCGAGGCGGGACTCGAATCCGCGACCCCTCGGTTCGAGATCACTGCG
The DNA here is from genome assembly GCA_031308135.1 of Acheta domesticus. NCBI lineage: Eukaryota > Metazoa > Arthropoda > Insecta > Orthoptera > Gryllidae > Acheta > Acheta domesticus. Next base: position 17,372,390 of record JAHLJT010008446.1, on the reverse strand, counting down.
ACACTACTTCTTTAGCGATCTCGGCCACGCGGCCGACAAGAATTTGTTTGTTGGACGCCATTATACATCTAGTGGGAAAGTGAATAACGACGTATAACAATTTCTTTTCATTATAAGGAGTCGACACCGAAGAAGTTCACAACCTGGTTGTGAAAGTGGGAGTTGCGAATGTGAAGTTAATCTGAACGTGAAACCATGGAAACGTTGTGACTTGCGATCTTTAGATGAACTGGTGTCATGTGTTCTCATTCCGTCACATTTTATGTATATACAGGCAGAGATAAAGAAACGTTTGCAGATAGTCGTCGCACATCTTTAAACAATGTGTAGGAGGAAATCTATCCTGGTTATCATGTTCCCATGGGCTTGGGAATAAGGTGAGAGATTCAGTCTTCTGTTTGTTGTTAATCGCTGACAACTGGAGAACTCCTTTCTTGACTCTTCGACGGTTTATTTTGATCTGAAGATCAGCAGCTGCGGTTGAACATTGCAGGATCGTGGCAGATATATCAGTGAATTAAAAGATGACCGTAAGGGAACTTTCAGATAATCCCTTTATGTTCCGTTTAAATTGTGCGACTTGTGTTGACAGAAATGACCACTAATAGCAGGATTGGAAACGCAAGATAACACGAAAATTACGTTTTTAACTAGAAAAAGTAGGAACATGATTAGAACAGATAATTAAGTTAGTTTCATGACTATTGTTAGTAAATATTTTGCGAAGATCGTGTCGAGAGAAATCTGCGAATTGGACCTAAGACATTCAATTTTCACCCTTTTTATTGTATTATTAACGGAAGACTTCGGCAGATGTTGTGTACCGTCTAGATGTGCTTAATCTCGACGCCCTACCTCAGGTCCCTGGGAACTAATAATGCCAACCGGCTAACAAGTGCAGAGAAATAAACATCCCCAGTCGATATGACTAGTAGTTAGCATTCGAAAATTTCACTACACGCTTAAGATAATCCGATGATCCTAAAAGCCTAATGGAAGTTTTAAATTCCATTTCGGTTTTTTTTTCTTCTTCACTACATTAAACTAACTGTTCTCTACTTTGTTAACTCTAGTTCATTAATTATTGTTAATTTAGTATTTACGTATTAAATTTGTTTTAGTGTACTATTTTTATGTTCTATAAGATGTTGTCACATCTTATCATAGTTCACATCGTGTGTTAGTTTCATGTTATTCCGTCACATGTTTATTTTCAGTTTACTTTGTCGTAACCGAACCGAAAAATTTACAAAACAAAATAGACTTCAAAGTACTTGAAATATCTAATGCAATTTATGGGGTGGGATTTTAATTCTATGAACCGCATTAGAAAACGAATTAACCACAATTACTAAAATGGACTAAAGTAACTCAAGGATCAACAAAACATCTCAAACCGTCAGTCCAGTGTTGCGGGCACGATCAGCTGGTAAACTTGGCCGCCATTGGCTGTACTTTCATTGGTCGAGACATTTCCAGTTCCCGGGCCAAGATGAACGATGACCGTTCTTCCCGATCACGTTGTAGACGTCGGAGGGGGGGGGCACATCCATCTTTCATCTTTCTTTACGGACAAGTTGCCATAGGCTTTCCCATTCGCGAGCAGTTGTAAAGCCCTTACGGGCACTTCCGCCCCGCTCCGCGACGTACAGCCCGCAGTAGGCTTCCGAGCACTGCGGATGCTGGCTGTGGCGCGGGCCGCTATGCGCTGCGCTGAGCGGCGGCGCGGCGAGGGCGACGCGGCGACGGCGACGTATTCCGGGCCCGGGAACTGGTTTTTGGCCGCACAGCATCAGTGACCCCTGCCGCCTCGCTGCCCCTTCCGTCCTCGCCCCCAGCCGCAGCGCATCCCTTTTCCTGTCCCTGGAGCCTTCTCTCCCCGCTCACTGTGGCCTGCCTGACCCCTCTGGCCGCCAAGCGTGCCCCACTGGCCTTTTGATCACTCGCCGGAATGGAACGCATTCCAGGATGCATTTTAATAGTAATAATGGGCCTCTCAGGTTTAAGGAAGATTTTATCGATATAAATAGGTTTATTAACGTTCCCTTTGAGCTATAGCTCGGTGGGAAACGTAATTACAATTAAACGTTTATAAGTGCAAATTTATTTCTAATTGTTTCTAAATTTGTATTTTGCCTTCTTTTACTTATACCTTGTCTACACATCACTCCATTATATATGGGACATTATTATTATTATTATTATTATTATTATTATTATTATTATTATTATTTTATTTCACTCCTTTTTAATAGAGGCCAACATCTTACTCCGGGACTGTGTAGCCAAAGGACGTAAGATTTCTGCATGACATCTTGCCCATCTACTCTCCCAGTATTCGTCGGACAATACTGCAGTTGTCCAAGATGACGGAATTCTGGAGGGATATGTACACATCACGGTGCAAGTCTAATATGTCAGTACTGCTGTTTAATGTGTTGGGAATTTCGCCTGTAGCGCCAATAACTACTGGTACCACTGTGACTTTTGCCAAACCCTACATTGATTTGATTTCATCTGCCAATGGCAGGTATTTAATTTTTTCCGTGTGCGTTTTCTTCAGATTGGCTGGTAGAGGGACTGCAATATCGATGATGAAAGTTTTTTTTCAGCCTTCAAAACCAGTACAATGTCCGGGATGTTGTTCGAGATTTGTTTATCCGTTTCTATTGGGCGGTTCCAGTAAAGTTTGCAACTTTCATCTTCTCTAATGGGTGGTGGTTCATACGAGTAGTACGGCGCCTGCTTCTCATCTCCAAAATACGTTTGCCTGACAGCCTGGTGTATTATCTTGGCCACACGATTATGCCCTTTGTGAACTGGCATTATTATTATTATTATTATTATTATTATTATTATTATTATCATCATTATTATTATCATCATCTAAAGGAAATTAAGTATATTTTTAAAATGCTTTTCTCATTCATTGAATAGGAAGGTCAAAGAGTAACAATTGATCAAAACAAAAGTTTGTTATTGAAGAAAAGTATGTACCAAATGAAACAAAAATCATGTTAACATGACTTAACAAAACCATTAAAAAACAAATAAACCAAAATATTATGAACATTTTAATATTTGGTCACCGTTCTTAAATTAACAATTATTACATGGTATTATTATGTCTGTACTTGGTTGGGTAATTTCTGTGAAATCAATACTTTCAATCAATGTATGAACTGGCGATAGATACCCATTCTTCCGCCAATCCTCTCTTCAAGACTTCTCCTCTGTTTGTTTGTAATCAAGCTTTCAGTTCACACCACAGATGCTCGATTGTGTTAAGGTTTGAAGATGGCGGTGATGTTTCCAAACCCGTGGGGCAGTTTGTAGAAATGCCAGGTGCGTACAATATAGGCTGGGTGCAAAAATTCCTTAAGAATACGGAGATATCATCCATACAAACACCAATTCTCTATTTCACTACGAAAATATGCACCCCCCTTGATTCTGCATCCGCCGTACTTAAGTCTGCTGCAGATTGCGTTTTTTCAAGTGTTCGTTGACTTGCGCCGTACTCTGCTTCTGCCATCTGATTGCCACTTGGTAAACTTGCTCTCGTCAGCCAAAATAACATCCGAGCACCTCACTTCACATACTGCTTCGTGAATTCCAGCCTTTCCTAGCCACTCTTCCATCAAACCCTTGTTTGTTAGCACCTTCTTTCTGTATTCTAACAACTCAGCCGCAATTTCCGATGCACTTAACCGAGGATTCTTTCTCACTTTCCTCCATCAGGCATCTCTCTCTTCTTTAGTAAGACTGTGAGGACAACCCTTTTGCGGCTCGCTTTCTATTATATACTGCGATTTTTCTAACATTGCCTATCAAGGTCCGTCTTCACAATGGAATATGTCACGGTATTTCTCGTCTTTCTCAGTCTTGCCGCTTGATATCGCATAATCGCGACCGTATCAAGCAGTGCTTGCGATCATGCGACTTCTAGCGGCACGACCGAGAAAGGCGCGAAATGCCGTGTGACATTTCATCGTGGCCATAGGGGCTCGAGAGGCAGAGTTAGAAAAATCGCACTATATTCTCTCGTTCCTATTGCCTTACGATGCGGAGTGTACTTTGTCGCAGATTGGCCGTTTTGCCAATTTATCTTGTAGAATAGCCTTTTTCATGATTAAACACAAGTTATTGCTGGTTGAATGAAGTAATACAACATTTTCGGCCTATCGTCGTTTCTTTTCAACCCACAAGAGGAAGTGACCCGAACTCTACACTAGAATGTCAAGAGATGTGTAGCATCGCGTCTCATCTCCTTAACGCAGATAGGAAACCTAACAACGAATTATTTCCCTAGGCGGCCGAATATTAAAGTGGCAGGTTTTGTGGACATTTTGAGCAAACTTGCGAACGTAGAAGTTTTCTTCCGCGATCTAAACATTCAAGATGATAAAATATTCCATTTGGAGTGTTATAGAATGCATGTACGTGACGTTCGCATTTCAACATCTTATTGTCGGTAAACTATTCCAGTTCATTTACAGTATATAGGATATTAAAGATTATTAAAGGGAGACTGTATCCGCCCATGCTGGTTTCCCTCTGTATGCTTTGTTCATTAAATTTAATTACCCCCGTTCCCTTTAAATAGCTGAGGGCTGCCATACTATTTCTTCATCAACTGCACGCTCCCGGTTTTGAGTTTTATCAAATGCCTCAATTTGAGGATTCCAGCATTCCGCTCCGTATTCTACTAGAATGGGACGAACAAGTGTAGTATATGCTAAGGATCGGCCATTTTGAACTAATTCTTTTTAAAATACGCATTACAAAATGCAGCGCTCTCCAGGATTTTGTGGCCGTATTGTTAACGTGATCCGAGGAACGTTAAATGGTTTCGGAGGACCGAACCCAAATGCTTTGTTTTTTACACGTGATATAACGTTAATTTCAAACTCTTGGAATGTTCGAGCTCAGCAGACTTAATAGAACAATTGAATTTACTCTTCTCCGCGTTTAATTCCTTTTTATTTCGACTCTCCCGCTTCCATGTACAATGTACTCTGTTGTGTAGAATACTTTCATCCTCAGAAGAGTCAATACTCGTATCTTACGCAGTCATATTCGAAGTCTAATTTTCTATTCGATTCCAGTTGTAATATTCTTAGCATGTATGTAGCGCCAAAAACAACAATGACCCTAACACACACACCTAGGGTGCCGCTGATGTTGGAGTGTGCTCCGTAAAGAAATTCTTTATTCCACTGGATTATTCTATGGTCTACTCTAGTTTCTGTCAACATAACAATTAGGACATGTGGGAAAAGATCAAAAGACTCACAAAGCAGTAGAACAGCTATTGTTGCAGACTTGAGGAAAACTATTCACATACAGCCAGTCATTGGAGACTCTAAGTAGGTTTGACCGCGATAATTGAAGGGTGTGAACGGGAACGGCTGTTATTTTGCTTCTCCTTCCCGTGTCGTGTGTTGCCTCCCACTGGCCCAACGCACAGTCGGCCTCTGTTTGGGAGGTAACTCGACGCGCCGCAGCCCTCGCGCACCGCCCTGGCCTTTGGCCTCGACTTCCGCCTCTTGCCTCCGCCGAGATCAGAGAAACTGGAACGCCCTGCAAGCCGGAACATCCAATTAACATAATTTATTTTTCTTTGTGGACAAATATATTCCTTTCTTTTGTAATTAATAAACAATTTACATTTGTTTCTGAAATGCAAATTTTTCCATAGAAATACACACACACACACACACACATTTTTGCATAAATACACACACACACATATATACAAGTATATACTCATACATACACTCAAAAGAATTGTTGGGTAACAATGTTTTCCTCATTTGGATTGAGCATACATCTTTGCTAATTTTATCTAAAAAGAGATGTGCCCGGATGAGGCGTGCTTAACATGCAACGTACTAAGTCTGGTGAGCATTGTGTTGTCTCTAATAATACTATTCGAGTTCAGCAGACCTTATGAACAAACTTATGAAAAATTTCACAACTTTTGTACTAACTTAAACAGTAGAGATCTGAGCTGCAATTATTTTTTGGGCCATCACTAATGCGGCATAACAATCGGTCCCGAATCAGCGAGAGGAGTCAGCAGATGAACAGTCGCTTCCGATCGTAGATAAGGGGCCATGTGGGTATTGTTGCCCTCCACTGGCGGGGTTGGGCAGAAATGTCTCGCAAAGTGGCGTTGAAGGTACGAGCAAATACACAAACAAGGAGGCATTCGCAACAACAATTACAGAAAGAAAACCATTGCTAACCATGTGTAGATGATAAAGCTATTGAACCAATTGTTTCATCGAGGACAGTTTATATGGCAGTTTTCAATGTGACCCTTCTATGATTATTGAAAGTTGAAGTGCCTTTTCTCGTGATTCAGAATGGAGAGTGCGCTCTTTGACCACTTTTACAAATGTGTTCGAAGGTATGAAAAAACAAACAAAAAAATTAAAACGTTAGCTCCGGCTATGTTATTTGATCAATGAGCTTGACAAGGTGAATTCTTTAAAGGAGACAAAAATTGTTTTCAAATCAAAAATAGAGCCATAGAATAGGAGAGCTCGTTAATCTCTGCTATTCCTCCTCGGTGCAGGCGACGGATGCCACAACCGTTTGCGCCACGGCCGGATTATTATTATTATTATTATTATTATTATTATTATTATTATTATTATTATTAATGAATAATGAGATGATAGGGTGATGGTGGGAGGTGATCGTGGACTTTGGAAACTATCCCAGCATTCGCCTTCTGACCGAGGGAAACCACGAAAACCCCCGGCCGGGATGGCCGGGCCGGGGATCGAACCCGGATCTCCTCACTAAGAAGTCAGCGCGTTACGCACTTCGCTCTGTCGTAGAAGTAATGTGTATTTAAAATTCGATATGTGATAGAATGGAATATTGGTGATAATTACACAAAGGTTCAATTTTCTTCTTAAATTCGGTTCCAAATCGGTGTAGATAGTTGGAGCAGTGTCTCAAACAATTTCATGTAGGTATTCAATTTAAGAAGAAAATATTTGTTCAAATTTAATTTAAAGAAAGCTACTTTGATAGATAGATACAGATTTTGTATTGCTATTCCAAAGGATACGAGAACGTTTTCCTCTGTTAGAGTATCACTACTTTGATATGTGGGGGAAAAGTAATGTCAACATGTGAATAGTAACGAAAGCATGAACTAAACAATGCCTGTCGTCCAATGTGTCAAAGTCGTCCAGTCCAAGCCTGACGCAGGGCCTCTTGCCCTGCGGCACCATGAGGTGCCTCCGTTCCAGCAACTTGCGGGCGACTCCCTCATCGTGGCGTGGCGCATAGTGGACGGGGACATAGGATTTTCTGCAACTCGCTTTACGACCGTCCTGTTCATCCGATTTGGACGGTTGAAATGGTGTTAGATTCAGGAAGCATGTCGCCATCTGGCTATAAGCCTTCATTTTTTAATTCTTTGCGAAAAGGCATTCAAAAGCGAGTTTTGTCCATTTTTTTGGAGGGGGATGGCTTGACATATTCTATACAGATTCCTCACAGAATTCTATTTTAAAAATGCGTCAAATACTGTTTATAAATCAGAAATCGGATCATTTATTCCGATAATGTCCCTTTCCCCTTGATAGTGCTGCGTTCTATTGAATTTCCCCTACAAGTATATTTTAGTACATTTGGCCTTAAGCAAGTGCGTGTTAACGAACAGTACCAAACCCCAATAACCAACCTTCACATGAGCAGAATGTAGTGCAATGTGTGCATTGTGATCCATTTGGGGCGGGGCCGCGGCTGGTACGGAGCTCCCGAAGGCTGCCGTTCCATGTCACTGACACATGCGGCCGGCGCGCTTATGCCAGCCCCGAAGAATGCGGCGAAGAAGCTCCGCCGCCGCCGCCGCCGCTGCATGCGCGGTATGTCGAGGGCCCAGTGAAGAGCCAAGGACCGGCGCGGCTCCGCCAAGGGCCGAAAAAAACCGCTCCTCCTCGCAGCTGGGCATGCGACATCCACGTTCAATATTGAAACAACGAAATAATAAATCGCTCCAGAACCATCGATGTTTGTCAAAGCGATTTAGCTACCTCTAACGTCAACTGACAAAAATAGTGGGAACAATAAACGAAACTGTCTGAAATCCTGAGCGTTCATGGTCATCGGAAAGGATCAGAGCGTCCTCAGTTTGCCGTAGAATGTGGAAAGAAATGAGGGGCCCTATGTCTACTGCTCGTGCGTCGGCCACCTCGCCGAGTGCAAAATGCAAGGAAAAGCGTAGAAATACGTAAGATAAACGTATCACATGGATATAGATGTTTTCACTCTGAATTCAGTGGTGGTAGCAGATATCTTGTAGTACTCCATATTGCGAATTAAGAAATAATCAACCCAAAGTCAAAATTTTGTTCTCAAAGTCAACTTTCGGGAACACTTCTCCCGTCTTCAGTTGCTTCTTTACAAGGAAAAGGATATATAAGAAAATAACAAAGTATGGAAGGACAAAAAGAAATATAAGAAATATTAGATAGAAATGACTACAAAAATTCAACCCAAGCAACGTGGATCTGCTTCCAGAACATTGTCTAGCTGTTGTGTTCAAGTGATTCTTCCCTCCTCTGAAGGAGCGCACGCAACCCACCACTGTAGTGTTTGTATAATTTCAAGCTGTGATATTCGTTGGGATACACATGCAGTAAGAAATACGAAATGGAATAATGCCACTTCCAGACCAAATACCCGCGTACTCCACGAAATGTTTTGTCACTCTCAGAGTTTTGTTCAGTTTCCCTGATAGATAGCTGAGATGGCCCCTTGTTTTGCTTCTGGACATAAATGCAGCTTCACTATGCGCACGTTTTGTTGAGCTCTCCTTTTGCTTGTAGTGGGAGGAGTAGATCTGATGTTCTTTACTTCGTTACGTTCGTTAAAATGTTGGGAAGGGATTCTGGAGCTCAATAAAACGTGCGCGGATCTCCTCCCGCATACGTCATACAGTTTATTGACTAAATACATCAAATTAAATCTGCCCCAATCGGCACAGTTATTAATTATGCTACTGTTTCGAATTTTTTAAAAGTAATCTGGAAAACTTTCGTTTTTTTAAAAGTATTCTTGTACTCGTACCAGCTTGAAGGCTTCTAACGATTAGAATAGTTCATATGATTCAAGCGTTTTTCGAAATTGTGACAATGAGAATTTTTCATTTACAAACAAAACCTCGAAAACGTAAAAAATCGACTTTAATCTATCGGTGTTTAATGCATCATCTTCGCAGTCTCGCTCATCGACAACAAATCATCGATGTTCAAAATCAAAACATCAATGTTAATAATACATTAACCATAACCACAGATCGATGTTTTCAAGTTGGTTTAGTAACCTGTAATATTAAATTCATGCGCAACAATAATTTAACAATGGGGCGCTAATGAATTTATAATTAAAATTTAACTGAATACAAAGTTATACAACTTCTCTCCATGTACGAAATCTAGGAAAGACGAAAATACCAGGCCATCATGATCATGTCGAGCAAGGGATGGTAGTCTGAAGCTCGATGAAGATAAAACAAACGGCGTTAGTTTGTATAGAATACAAACAGATGTTGGTATCGCCAGTTACTGTTTTCTATTTTAACTTTTACAAAATTGTGGTTACAGGTATCTTTCATCCACGAACAACACATTGAAAACTTCGAACCCAAAATATCGATGTTCAAAAAACATGTTTGAATTCATCGATTTTTAAAACATCGATACTTTTATAGAAACACCAATGTTTTAAAAATATCGGCATCGATGTCGCATCCCCACTCCGGAGGAGAAGTGAAGAAGTGTGTTTTGTCTCCCTAAGCTTCCTTTGACGAGCGATTTCAGTTTGCACGAATGCGCGCTTGCGCCGTGTCACTTCGGAGCTTTGAGAAACCACATGTTCCTGACGCGTGTTCTCTCAAACTCCGGAATCGTTTTACATAAGGAAGCGTGGAAATCGGGTATATCTGTCGGAATTTCGTATCTTGCTTGCTGGTTTCTTGATTCACGCCATCAGACGCGCATCGGCTGGGAAAGTACCTAGATCTTCGGCGGTTTGCGTTAGACTGCAAAGATAGGTGAATCCAAAATCTCATGAATCCTTGTTGTAGTGGTACATTCATAACGCGTGGCAGTTTTTTTAGGAATGCAGAAAGACGAAAGGAGGGAAGGTCAAAGTTGAGACATTTACTCGTTTAGTGTGTCCGTCCGCTGCTACTGACGGTGTTTTAATGAACACGTTAATTTCTTTTGCTGCTATCGTAATGTTGGAAACTGAACGTAGCGTTTTAATTGCGTCTGGAAACGGCGAAGCATTGACCGCTTATCTTATCTAGTTGTATAAATCATTTTTTTATGTTACGTTGTTAATAGCTCGTCAATTTAAAAGACAATTACCCCGTGTTTATCCAGATTCAACATGAGAAGTGACCATTCTATTTGTGCGTCATTCCAAGACTTCTTTATGTTTCTACAGATTCTAAATCGCCATCGGCAAAACATCGTTCTTCCTTTGTCAACCCGCAAAAACCGAAGTATGAGAAACGTTCGGAAATAGTGTTAGGGGAGAGTTGCGAATGCAGGAAATAGTGTTGCGGAACCTGTGCGAATGCATCGCGACGAATTTCACGAGACTCCGATTATCCTGGTAACTTTTCGAGTCGCCATAGTTATTTAGCTAGTCATCTCTGCCGATTGGAAGCGATATGGGCGTGGGAAAATAGATGCTTCCGGGCTCGTCAACTTCTACAGTCATCAGTCCTGTAAGTGTAATGAATCTTTTATGCCTGGGGTGGCGGTGCTCCTTTTCCCCGGGATGGTTGGACTCGGCGCTGACCTACACGACGGCTTGCGGGCGAATCCCGTCCAGGTATCTCCCGGGGCACCGCCCCAGCCGAGCCAAGGTCTAAGATCTCCACATATATGGTAGTGTAGTGCATGTAAATAGATAAGTGTGTGTGTAAGGGGAGGGAATATCTTGAGCGGCCCGTGGCCCGTTTATGGTGCTGGTACGTTTGCGTGTCATTGATGGGAAAAACTACCGATCAGAGCAATTGGCCCGAAGAATTCTTCTCCAAGCGGTTTATCTGATCTGGCTAGTACGCAGGAAGGGTCGAAAATGCGGTACTGCGCGGCGGCGAGGGCAGGTCTGATGAGGTCGCAGCACGGCCCGCAGGCAGCATGGCCCAGCACGCCCCTTGGGCCGCAACGCGTGCGGCTAGCTTCCTTCCTACAGGGGAAGTAGGGGCGGTGTGCGATGTCTGGTTACGCAATTGGAATTGTCAGTGGTGATGATGCACTCACTGCAAAAATTACTCACTGCTCGAATGCGTTAGTGCTATACTGCAATTTTTGTAACTTGGTCCCTGACAGAAATCAGCTGTTCACGGTTTCATCCAATCGGGAGCTTGAACGTCACCATAATGACGTCTCTGTCGCGAAATATAAGCTCCTGATTGGATGGCAGCGAAACAGCTGATTCCTGTTAGGAATATCACAGTATAATTTGCACACGGAATCCCCCCATCGTCCGTTTGTGATGGTCGTCGTTTATTCTGGGCCTGTGATTGGCATGCGTGAGTATCCGGATAATCGTATTTTTCGACCGTCACGAACGGCTTCTTTTAACGTTCTGGAGAGGCCCGGATGCTTTATAGATCATTTGACGGCAATGACAGATGCGGAAGACGAAAAGAAGATTCAGGATTATCATGGTGATGAGTGGAAGTCTGAAGTGTTAGATCATGGTTCAGGCATACGAAACGTGGGTTCTCATAGGTTGTCATAGGAAGGTTGTGACAATTTTTACGCAGTTTGTCCTCGCGTGTTTGTCTGTGCACAATCGAATTCTCCGCCGGTGAATAAATGGCGTTCGCCTTTTTTTCTACGGGCTCTGTGCAGTGCTGCCGGGAGCCGAATATTTGAAGATAGCCTCAGCTTGCCCGAACTGGAGTTCGTTTATAATATTGAAATGTTAAAGTACATCATTAAAGTGAATGTGAGTGTAAAGTCTAACATTCTCGATTTAAAAATGCAATATGTATTGCTAATTTGATATACACGCATAAATTGAAGTGGTGGAGCCTCCGGTCATTCAGGGGCTCGCGAAATATTCCAAAAGAAAGAAAAGGTTTCGATTTGGACTGAAAATGCAAATATTTGATTGTTATTCCGCCTATCTTCATACTGCGCGTTTACCGACTGAACTATCGTACTCAGTACCACATTGCATATGACAACGTTGCGACAGCAATGCTCCAAGGAAGAGGCCGCTGACCATTAAGTATTTGCTATTCACGTGTTGCGTTTTGGAACTTTTTTTTTGAGCAGTGTGCGTGCTATTTTCGGGAAAAGTATTTCGCGTGGTTTTATTCAGCAGGATTTTCGCTGCTGCAGCCCACGAATTCTACTTCTTTTTTTCTTTCTTGGCGCACGGGGGTATGCCAATAAAATAAAATATCTCACGATATGTCGCGTCGTTCTCTGTTGTGCCGGTAGGAGTCGCACGATCGCGACTGTATCGTGCAGTGCTGGCGATCAAGCGATTCCTAGCGGCACAACGGAGAACGACGCAAAATACCATGAGATATTCCATTTTGATGACAGCCCCGTGCGCCAAGAAAGAAAAACCGAAGTATATTTAAAACGTGAGTGAGGCCCTGGGTGCAGTACTTGGAAATGCGGCCTGGCCGGCCCGGCGCCCAGCAGAGCACACGCGGGCGCCGGCGAGCGCGTGACGCGGCGCGGAGCGGCGCGCGAGAAGTCAGGGCCATGGGAATGCTGACTCGCCGCCCGCTGACGTAGGGAAACCTTGCCTCGCCTCTCCCCTCCCCTCCCCCCCCTCCTCTGCACTCTACTCGATCCCCTCCCCGCCGCTTTGTAGCATGTTGGCGCGCTCGCTCGCCGCCGCATGGCCAGGCACGGACCGCGGCGAGCTGGCCGCGCCGCGGCGCAGGCAAGCAAATGCTTGGCGTGGCCATTGCCGCTCTTTCCTCTTCCTCTGTTCCTACTCTCTCTCCATGCGATGCTCTGCGTGCTGTGCTTTACTGTTATGAAGTAGTATGGACTTAAAGCACAGCGTGGCGTACGGCATTCGACGGCTGTAGGGAGTTTTAGCGCCACGCGTAAGGTTGCGACGTTATGCACTAACAGTCACGTGACGGACCTTGAAGTCGTAACGTAGTCGGCTTTGGTACCAAATTTCTACGCCGTTGGTAGTCGAACTACGCTCTGGAAAGTCTCGAAATTTAAGTTATGCTAGACACCACTGATTCCTCGATTGGTGACTGTTGGGGAAACCATATTATTAACGGCACCGTGACCCTGGTCGAAGAGATGGAAGGCATTGACTGACTGATGTTACGAGACAAAACTGGATATTCAGATATACGCGCACGTTTCCATTCGCCTTCGAAGAACTACCCCCACTCCTTTCCTAACATTGGTTGAATTCAGAATAAATTATAGCAAGGAACGTCGTTGACGTAATATGATATCCAGAAATGCTCGCTTCCGTGTAATTTCCATGTAGTGGGTTTTGTAAAAGGAGCTACAGATTTGAAATAAGTCCTGTTGACCAAACAATCAAACCTCCCACTCGTCTCGCATATCGTAAAATCAGGGCTCTCAAAACGTGCGCGGATAACAGAAATATACGTCCAATATATAAAAATATGAGCCAAAAAAGAGTTAAGAGACAGTGTTGCGCGAAGACGCAAAAACTGGCCGAGAACTAGCGGAGCTCGCTAACCCGCCGGATGTAGCCGACGATTTACATCGCATGCTAATCGATCACTCGTCGTGCTATATCGGAGTTGTTCCCAACTGTGACTGCAGTGTACTGCAAACTGTATATCCTCCTGATGCAACATGAAGTTGGTGGCATTAATCTCTATCTATGTAGTATTATTTATATTTAATATTATCATAATTATATAATAGTAAGCCTATATATTCATATCAGTTGTTGCTGGGGAGCTCGTGCTGGGCAAATGCGAGTGAAGAGGATGGAGCATTATGGAATATAGCACG
>JAHLJT010008446.1:17320595-17352073 GCA_031308135.1 Acheta domesticus | reverse complement strand
GGAGTGACGTGTGAACTGCGAGTTGTGACCTCTACACCACAATCGACACAGTCACACAAGAATGTAAGGAGAAGTTTGTAAATCGCTGACGATAAGTTTCTAGCTGGAACGCCAGGATCATCTAGCTGAAGTGCATACTTCCATTGAACCGTTTTCTAAATGGTCCAAGCTATTGAAATGTTATTTTCACGAAGTAATAGTAAGTAGTAATGCAAGCAAGTAGTCGGATCCACAGCTTTTTTCATCATACTCTTCTTTACCGAGATACTGAACAATTTTTGTTTTCTGAAGAAACTTTACATTTTTACACGCATTGGAACGTTCTTGATACGAGGAATGCGGTGATATAACACACGGCAGCATTTAAAAACCACTTCAGTGCAAAAGGGCCCGAAAAACATATCCTAACGTCATGAGATGGCCATCAAGGGTACTAGGCTTGTAACATTTAGACGACGGCCAGGACTTTGCTGTGACCGAATACTTGTGTTTCTTGATTGTATCAACACCGCTGCAATGTCACGCGGGGTTTATATACAGTGTACTTTTGAGAAACAAGATGGGAAAAGGGCAATAGAAATACAAGAAATGAATGGTACAAGTAAGCAATAACAGTTTCATCATTTTATACTGATGGACTAATGTAGCAACATTAAAAATTGTAAAACAAAAATGAAGTAGTGTTGCTTTTATGGCTTTGGTAAAACATAATAAAAAAATTCCGTGAAAATAAACATTACAGAAAATTATTGTCAATCTCAAAAATGCAATACCATCAGGCTGTCACATTTTAGAAAGGTATTTTTAGATCGTATGTTCATGTTCTCCTTGGACAGGAATGCACATTACGTCTCTAAGTGAGCGACGGACGGGTTGATGTGTCCGTGGGGTGTGGCCACAGTGCGTCCCTAACACGTCCTCTCGCGTCGGTAAGCGCTGTCGCATAGACTGCGTCTTTCACATTACCCCAGAGGAAAAAATCTAGGGCGTTAAGGTCGGGAGGGCGTACTGGCCTACTTACAATTCCAAACTGTCGTAACCACGTATTTGGACTAGCTTCATTGAGAACGGCCCTCGTTACCTATGATAAATTCTTCAGCCAAAAGAGTTTTTTTTAATTTACAATATTTTGTCAACTTAAAATTAACTTTGTAATTGAAAAAATACGAAAAATAAGATAATAGCTTATACTATCAAAAAAGTATCTTTTATATTTTCTCGACCGCCAAATTGTGACGAAAAATCCCATTGAAAAATGTTAAAATTAATATTTTTTTACTGCCTTAGCACATAGTAACAGGCATGAAAAAATCTCAAAACTTCTTTAAAAACATCGGTAGTTTGTGAACTTTTTCTCGTATTTTTACGATTGTTGGCCTTTAATTAAAAAAAAACTATTTTTACTCTTTTCCGCCTTTAAACCCACTTACGACTTTAAATAGACTTTGAAAATTAGTGCAACAGTTCTGTAGATTTATTTTAGTCTTTATTAAACATTTGAATATGTTGTTGTAGCCCACAATTATTTTCACCGTGGAATTTGGTTACAAATTATCATATTTTTAAAGCTATATTATTCTTGGAATAGGATATCATATGCCAAGGAAAGATTATAGTTTTAGGCAGGTTGGTAAGAAACTATCAAACACAAAAACTGTACTGCTATACAAAAATAAATCTTTTATAAAAATAAGCTATTACGCTGTCACGTTTTTCCTTCATAAAACATCTTTGACAGAGTTATTTTACAGTGTTATAAGGGCCCCTTCAACGATCCTAAGTAACTTTGATTTGTGGACTGTTTATCTTCCTTGCCCACATATTTCTGAGGTGGGATTTTTCCTTGTTAACGAACGCGACTGGGGTTTAGAGGCGGGGGGGGGGGGGGTGATCGTCGTGAAGGGAATTCCGCAGGGCAAGGCGGGGCAGGGCGGCGCAGCGTCGAACAAGTCGACGGCCTCGGGAGAGGCGCGGGCGCGGGGGCTCCGAGCTCTTTGTGCTCGGGCAGGTCGCGGTTGCGTCTGGTCGGGCGGACGCGCTTCTTTCACGGAAGCTCGGCTGGGCCTAGCAATTCACGTCGGGCCCGCGTGGCCCGCGTGGAGCGGAGCCGAGCGGAGCCGAGCGCCCGGAGCGCTTGCTTCGCGGCGGAACAGGTATACATGACGACGGGACGTGGCGGTGGCGGCGGAGGGGGCTGGCGGGCGGGCTGGCTGGCTGGCGGACAGCGTGGCACGGCACGGCACGCGCACGACGGGACGCGACTCGACGCGACGCGTGAGCTGTGCGAGGGGAGGGGGAGGAGGTCGGGCGAAGGCCAGCACGCCGCCGGCGCTCCCACCGCCCCCGCGCCGCCTCCCCTCCCCACCCCCGCTCGCCTCTCGCGCGCGCACCTCGCTGAGTCAAGGGCCTGCCGCCTTAGTCGCTGCAGTCGCCGCCGCCGCCGTCTGAGTCAGGCAGGCGCGGCAAGGCGAGGCGCGCGGCGTGTGGGTGTGTGTTGCGCGACAGCGAGGGCCGCCGGACGATGTGCACGACACCCACGCACCCACCCACGCCGTTGCCGCCCCTTTCCGCTCCGCGTCTTTGGCTTCCGCTCCTCCTCTTCCTTCTCAATCTGTTTATTAACCCAATCATTAACTTTTAAATTATTTTGAAACTTGTGCGTCTTTTTATTTGTAAATTCAGAATTATTAAAGTCCACCTCTTTGTTCTTGGACTAGATTTTAAATAAATTATCTATTTGAAGTCATTCATGTTCATAAATTATTTTTTTTATTAAAAACCTGTTATTGGTAAAACGTTTCGAGGCGCGGTGTCGCCTCATCTTCAGGTATATCTAAAATGATGTATTACATAATTATGTATAATCCTAATACTATAAAATTAAGATCTATTAACAATTTAAAACACCTAAAATTATCTGACAATCCAATGAAGCTCTAGTAAAATTAAATCTTTAAAAACGTTTTTAATAAAAATAATAATTTATGAACATGAATATATTTTAAATAAATTATTTATTTCATTTAATGTCAGCCTGTCTAAAAACAAGGAGGTGTACTTTAATAATTGTGTATTAATTTTTTTTCGTGGAAATTTTTCCACATTAATGGAGAAGTAGAAATTGATTGCACTCGTTCTCGTATAAAGACATTTAGTTCCATTCTTAATGTGGAAGTGAATCCATTTGTTCAATTTTTTATGCAAATTCTTTCTCGTTTAAACGACGAAATATTTACAGTTGCACGGGAAGGAATATTTAATTTTATATTTCGCCAAATTCACAACGTTGCTTTTTCAATTCCTAATTCAAGAAAACATTGAAAATGTGTGATGTGAGAAATCGAAACAGGAAACTTGCACGGATTGCAATTCTCCCGAATACTCCACAATGATTTTTTTTATAGAAAATAAAATGAATGAATAAAATAAAATGAATAAGAGTTCAAAATTTATTTGCGACCATTTCAACTCCTGTCGAGCGGATTTTGGACACCTACGATGAAAGTCTGAAGCCAATAGGCATGTTTTTTCTCATGATTTACGAGTTTCGTCTGTGTTACTGTAACGAAACACGTTATGGTGTACTTCATACCCAAGCAGTCTTTTGAACACTTTACCTTCGCTCCGGACGAACACAACATATATTTGCCATGGCGAATGAAGTGCGCTCAGTTGATAATCCGCATTTCCTCTGCTGGGGAACCGGAAGTTTTATTTACAAGCTTTTTAAGATATTTGCCTTCAAGAACACTCAAAATCCTCATGACTTCCTCGATTTTTATCTCAGTATTAATAAGACAGTTTTCTGTCAAAATAAATTATGATGCCATTGTTTTCTGCACATTAACATTAATCAGAAACGGAATGTCCTAGCAACTGTTCGTTATCATGCTCATGGAATATTTGTTGTGAAAACGTTAGTTTCGTGTTTCATACAATTCACTTTTGTATTTCCTATTTCCATTTTTGACTTTTCATCTATTGTAACTCATGCACAAGTAACCTGCGTTTCCGTCACTGAATGAGAATTCTGATTTTTTTGGAATTTCTAGAGTGACCGATCAGACTTTTCAGTCCTCGTTATACCATGTCCTCATACATTTTCCTATTTATTGAAAGGTAAGCGCCCAATTGGGAAGACGTTGCTGAAATTTTGCGCACAATGTTTTATATCTCTAGGTTTGCTCTTGATATTTGGGAGTTAAAGCTCATTTCGTATGGGGCTTAGAATTTTTCCGGAATTCTACTGCTTTTGTGTTTACCAAGTGCTGAGTACTCCACTCCTGCTACTGTTTGTCGTGGTGATGTGCCATGTAGGTGTAGCGATATTTTAATTCGTGTGCGCGTCCTTGATCGCCCCTCCTCCACGTTCGCTGGCGCGAGTGTTTAGTGGCGACATGTGTGGCGTTGTGAGAGCAGGTCGCACACTTGCCCTTCTCCTTGCGGGCTTCGGGTCCCCCCAGCAGCTGCCGCCGCCGCCTCCGTGGGCTCCTCCTCTGGATTATTCATCACCGCCCCGCCCCTCCACGCCCGCCCGTTGCATCATTCGCGCCCACTCCCACTCCCACTCCCGCTTCCGTATATACAATCCCGGCCCCCGCGCGCACTCAAGAGTCGTGTTTTTGCACGCAACACTCACCGTGCTGGATACTCGGATTGACATGAAATTGTACCAACTTGTTCACCACCTTTCGAAACTCATGTATGTTCATTTAATGTGCTACGGAGCATCGTAAGTGGTGTTTTTTGCGACAATTGTTATTGAAGACCTTTCATGACATTGCTGCCTGTCGAAACGCGGAAATCGCCACACGCCGGCTGTCCTGCGGTCGTTACTCGTGCGTCGCACCGCCGCTGTCAGCTTGGTCCGAAACGCACGTTTTTCATTTTTTTCCCAAGTATGGTTTTTTCGAGACATTAGTTTTCAAGGTTTTGAAAAATGGGACATCAACAGAAGTAGACGCGCAGATGGTGGTACGACCGCCTTTCCAACATTTGGCAAAAGGTTATTAATAACGGAGGCGAATTATATGAAGGTATGTAAATGTAATTACCTCTGTCAGTAACGTCATATTCATAGAAAAAAATTCTCATTATTTTTTATCCAACCCCTGAATACTGCGATTTTTCTAACTTTGCCTTTGAAGGCCCGTCTACGGGAAGGAATAAGTCACAGTATTTCGCGACGTTCTCAGTCGTACCGCCAGGAGATCGCGACCGTGTCAAGCAGTGCTTGCGATCATGCGACTTCTAGCAGGTCAACGGAGAAAGACGCGAAATACCGTGTGATATTCCTTCGTGGCCCCAGGGGGCTTGAGGGGCAGAGTTAGAAAAATCGCACTATATTTACGTTGCTCTGCCGGAACTAAGTTTCCCTGATCCTGATGCAATGCTGAGATGGTCCCTTGTTTTGCTTCTGGAGATAAATGTAACTTCATTATTTCTCCACATCTTCTGAATTTCAGTGGGAGATATAGTTATTCAAATTATCGTTTTCAATATTGTGGACGGCAAAAAGTGAAAGTTCTTTCATGAAGAACATGATGAGGGTTAAGGGCACAAATTTATGGCTAATTTACCTTTGAAAATATATTTTATTATGTAGGAGCGAATATTTTGTCAACAAAACGTGAAAAAAAAGCGCTCTTTTTCTGTATTCAAAATTCGACTACAATATGGTTTAGGATAGAGATCACAGAATTATGAAACGTGCACAAATTTCACTTCTCCCCATAGTTCGTCACACACAGTTTTAAACTGTTTTTTGACGTAAATAAATAAATAAATAAATAAGTGCTCCTTCCGTGTTCCGCGCGGCCACCGCCGT
Organism: Acheta domesticus; assembly: GCA_031308135.1. Lineage (NCBI taxonomy): Eukaryota > Metazoa > Arthropoda > Insecta > Orthoptera > Gryllidae > Acheta > Acheta domesticus. The sequence continues at coordinate 17,346,246 of JAHLJT010008446.1, read as the reverse complement.
GCCGTTGTCCGCGCTGGGCTGTTTGTCGGGCGCGTGTTGCGCGAGTGTCCCCGTGCGTGTCCCCGCTTCTGGCCTCGGCGCCCCAAGTACGGGCCTCGGCTCGCGTCTCCTCGCGTTCGCCTCCCCAACGCCGGAACCGCGCGCGGCGTCTTTGCGCTCCTTTCGCAAGGGCAGTCGCACTGCGCAACGGGCCTTCCTCCACCGCCGACGCCCCGCCCCCCTTTGATTTCAAGCTGTGCTCATATTAGGGAAAGGATTTAAAGTGCCAAGTCGTAGGCTTCCGCGGCCGGAATCGTGTGCATGATCTTGGCTACCCCGACAGCGAAGATTTTAAAGTGCGGCGCCTATTCAAAAACATAACTGTTTTCATCTTGTTTGTTTAATATATGTATTTGGAGGGGATGAAATGAAGCGAAATAAACAATTTGCTGCACCTTTTTGCACCTTTTCCCTGTTTTTCATGCTTCAGCACCTTTTCTCCACTCTTTTCTGCGTTTTTAAACGATTGGACAGAAGTGTGTTTTTTTTCTCTTCCTGAACAGCTTTTTAAAAGCTCATTAATCAGAACTCAACAATATTAAATATTAAAATATATTTTACGTAAACCACCAGTATTTTATATCCCAACAACAATAGTCGATCTGCAGCTCTAAAGTCAAATTTAAATTTCAACAGTGTTGCTGCAACAATTTAACCCTTTCCCGCTGGATTAAAGTGCTGCCTCAGGCAAATCGGGCATTTAAATAGGTGTGCGGAAATCCACTTGCATATAACGTGAGGGAAATGTTTACCTTGCCATCACATGGTCGTCATTACTAAAAGAGCGCTGGCGAAGTTTGTGGATTTGGAGGGGAAAGGAGAGGGGAGTCAGGGAAGTTGCCTGGGCACCGAGGTTCTCCCGCATGCAAGTGCTCATGCGGGTGCAATTTGACGCGCCTGCGAAGTTCTTTCTACTGCGCGATCCGCGGGAAAAATAAGTTTAGTCAGTACTGGCAATTGTTCAACAGCTTTCTATCTACCACCGTGTAGGATAAAGTGAATTACCTCTTACGGACTCTATAAAGAACGAAAAATATGTGGCAAAATGATACGTATTTTCTAGAAACTGAGTTCACGGTACTGGTTTAAACCTTCATACAGTTCTTTCACCAGCACCTTTTTGCCAGTATTTTAAGAACCTTCCTCCCTCCCTTTACGACCATAATTTGTATCTCAAATTCTTTCCTTGGTGATAATAAGCGTTCACCCTTGGAGCTTTTCAGTTGTTCGGAGCCAGTCATTGTAATCGAACATAGGGACTATGGTGACTATGGCAACATCCCTTAAACCAGTAGTGTCGAGGTCTGCTACTGGTGGCAGTGGCACAAGCTGTGGTATCGTGCCATGCCACGAGCTTCTCTGCGCAACTAGTATCGGGAAAAGGAACTATTATTAAACCCGCCGTTTTACAATAGGGATAGCGTTGGGTCTGGTGGCGGGGTAATGAACTGCATGGAGGGGCGATTTCGTCGTGGCATTCGTGCCACGGACATTAGCATTAGACGTAAAGGAATGTGGATTATAAAGAGCTGGAATGTATATTTGCAAATAATTGATGGAAGGATTTTAAATTTTAGTGTCTTTTGTCTGCAAGATTGCGGAGGAAGATGATGTGGAAAGAAATTGCGTATACGAGGTTCCGCGGGCTGGTCTTTACGATATATCGTGTATATAAGGTTGAAATGGAATCCGCCAGAACTTTTTAGATTTGAAGAGAAAAAGGGATTTTTGGTGATAGGTGTGAGATGGTTTCAACGGCTAAGTGGGTTAGACTCTTATTGCTTACGTAGGCGTTTATTGCTATTCTGAGGATCTTTTAAATGGGAAGACTAAAATGTTGATGTTGGCGCGGCGTCATATCAACTAGGACAGTCGTAAGTAACAGTCCTGAAATACGTTTGTATATCAGGAGAGCAGAACGTAGAGCGTAATGGAGGACTGACGTTGAAGTACTTGGGCGAAGGAGCTTAGCCGTTCCGCTGCAGCGGAGCGGCGCCGACCGCGCTCACACATGGCAGGTGGAGCCGCATGGGGACTCTCCGCAGGTGGCTGGCGAAGTGACGCGCACCTAATGGCATTGGGTGGCTGCGGGAGGGGGGAGGAGGGAGAGAGGAACTTGGGGCGCCGAGAGACTGCTGTCAATACAACATACTTGTTGCGTCTGTGAGGTTCGGCGGGGCTCGTGCGTTGATCACTGTAGGTCAAAAGGGAAAACTCAAACGTGGATTCGCAGCCCCCCCCCCCCACCTACTGTACTGAACAGGCCCTTCACACAGTATAAATTATTTCAATTATAGAAACGCTCCTGCGTTTCTCTCTTCCGTTAGACTGTTCATGCTTAAACAAATAATTAAACCCCAATTGTATTTCCTCCGACATCGGAAACAGAACATTTTGCCAATACACAACATATTGGCAGTCCATATATCCTAAGTGCTAAAAAAATGTGACGTATCGATATTCATCTTTTATTTTGTGCGATCAACGAGATCAATCTTTTACCTCCTCATGTTGATTACGATGATGACGCCCACTTGGATGAATCCGTCTATCGGCTGCTAATCTTCAAAATGCAGTATTTTTAAAGCGTCCACTGGCAAATCGGTTTGTAAGGGCTACCTCGATTACTCCTGATCTTCCGAAATGTATGTGGAATGACGTGGCCAGCTGCAATCCCTCTCTAGATCGGCAACAGACGGATGTTTTGGACCATACCGACATTATTGGCTTCGGTTATTGTAATTCGTGTAGTAATGCCGGGAATTGGCAATTTTCTCCTCAGAGGCACATTGATCATTGATCCCATCTCGATCAGGTTTTTGTCCAGTTTCCCTGATCCATTGAGCAAATGCTGAGATGGCCCTTGTTTGCTGCTGGACGTAAATGTAAGCTTCACTTGTGCGTACGTTTTGTTTGAGCACTCCTTTTGCTTGTCATGGTAGGAGTAGAATTGATGTTCATTACTTTTTTGTTAGGCAATGCAGAAAAAATCAAATCAGTTCATTTACTGGTGAAATTGATTTTCCTATAACTCGGGAAACAAACATTTTTCAAATTTTTTTAATTTTTCTAAAATAATAATTATTTTCTAAATTCTTGTTTCTAGTTTGTTTTTTGTTTTTTTAAATCTGGTCACCAGAAAAGTGTGCGCAGATAATCTCTTTACCCCTACACGTCATATACAGTTTTTACTGTTTTTGACCAAATAAACAGATCACTTCGGAAGGGGGCGCCGATTGCATGAATGGAAAGTGCGAAGGATGCCCTCTTCGCATTCTTAAATTTGAACGAATGCTAATAATTGCTTTAGAGAATGCTTCCTTGTCCAGTTTTGTGTCGTTGGGATTTCCGTCACTGGACGCTTCCGAGCCTGGAAATCATACATACGACTCATAATATTGGTTATATTCCTGACTATGATAAAACAATATATTTCCAGCAGGTGATGTCCCATGGGGGACGATCCCTGTCATCATCCCGTCATTTCGCATCCTCCGTGTAGTTCACGGCATTGGGCGTAAACATCGAAAGAAAAGCCCGGGCTACTGAACCTTTATAGCGAAGGCTAAGCCAAGCAGATTATGGCGCGCTCGGGAAGGGGGGTGGACGCGGTCGCATAAGGCGGTTGTTGTTGGTGGTAGTGATGTGACATCCACAACAAAACATCAATGTTCAAAATTAAAACTTCGATGTTAATAAAACATTACCAAAAACCATCGATGTTTTAAAACTGGTTTAGTAATCTCAAACATTGACTTCAGCGCAACAAAATTTAATTTCACAGTGGCCGTGTGTATTAATTTATAATTAAAATTTAACTCAAGTTATTAAACGCCTCTCCATGTAAAAAAATACGATGAAAGATGAGGGAAATAAAAGATAATCAGGGCGAGGGATAGTGTGCTAGATGAAAGTAGTACCAAGTCAGCAGAGGTGTATCTAGGTATTCAGGCGCCCGTGGCATACTTCGAATTTGCGCCCCTGTCAGGGTACTTCAAATTCCAATTGCTGTTACTTGTTTTCAACGGGTATACTTTAATAGCGCCTCTTGAGAGTGGCGCCCATGGCACGTGCCATGTCTGCCATCCGTAGATACGCCACTGCAAGTCGGTTATTATTTCATATTTAACTTTTACAAAGGGTGTGAGTATGAACATTCTTCATCCATGAATAAAACATTAAAAAACGTAAAAACAGCAAGTACATAATATCGATATTCATAAATTATCGGATTCAATACATCGATGTTGAAAACATCGATGATATTATAGAAACATCGATGTTTTCAAAACATTGACGTGGATGACTCATCCATACATGGTAGTGGCGGTGGTGGCGTAAGCGTCCTTGCGCACCGGCACGGCCATGTGACGCGTCGCTCCGCTCGCGCGGCGCGGCGCGGCGCCGGTGCATTCTGCGGGCCACCAGCGCGCCCTCCGCCCCCGGGCCATAAAAGTGACTCGGTAGGTGGGTGCTTCGCGCCCGGTGCCTGTCGCTGCCGCGCGATACCGTGCTTTTAATCGCCCCGGATTGATGCCGCCGCCCTGCGTCGGGTTTGCCTTCGCACAGCGCCCGCACGGTGTCCTCCGCGTGGTGCTTTTTGGCCCAGTAGACTGTTTTTGGCGGCTTCTAAAAACTGTTCGAGACCGAATACCGCGCGTTGTTCTGCGAAATGTATTCTTTCCCACCAGTCGTAAATGTATTCTTATACCTGTTCATGCCACTGACGTGTCAGTTCAGTGCGTGTAGTAAGAGGTTAGTGGTCGTTTACACAAGAGGTATAGAATGATCTTGTATTGGACCTTGACTGAACATATAGTAGTATGGCGGGCCGTCAGAGATCCAGTTCGTGGATTGGGTGGATTTCGGAAGAGTGGATATCATCAGAGTGGCGTGTCACGCTGGTGGCAAGCTAAAAGCACCGTGACAGGAGCCTGGCAAAAATTCCTCAAACTCCCGCATTCTCAATGCTATGAAACAGAGGCGTAGCGTAGTGGGGGCTGGAGGGGTCGCAACCCTCCCCGGGCGGCACTTATAGGGGGCGACAAAATTTCACAATAAACAATATCTTGTAAAAATTTGAACCATTTCATTTTTGTTTTTATCGCACCTACGATTCGGGACCGATTAAAACGAGCGCGTCAGCTTTCATTACTTTTTATGTGACTTCTTTAAATGAATGTATAATATTGACATCTTGTTCATTGTAGCGACTGACAACACCGTTTTACTAACTTAGGAACTTCCCGCATTTTATTTTGTGCTTGTATTGTTTACGACTAATATTAAGCGACAATCATTCTATTGTACAAAGAATAGTTATTCAATATTGTATAACAGCACCTGTAAGTTAGATTACAGTCCGGGCAAGTCCCTTGAGAGAACTCCGTGAATGATTACTTTGACAGTCCAGACAGTTCATTGATGGATAGTCAGTCGTCCAATTGACATGAAACGTAATCTTATAAATGTATTCTCTCCCCAAACTGTGATTTGAACTTTGATAACAATTTTTTTGTTCGCGTTCGTATACATTCGACTATGTGTTGAATATGTTAATTACGTTTTTTTATTTATGTAATTTTTATACAACGTATATGTTTGACTATCTGCCTACGTAGTTCAAGCTTGTGTATTTTAGTCTTTTAAAACTGTAATACCTGAGGAAGCGGGCGAAATTTTCCTCCGCCCCGGGCGGCTGAAACACACGCTACGCCACTGCAGTGAAATTTGAGAATAATCGTCGATTACACATAATTCGCGAATAGATACAAAATCACAAGGTCAGATCGGTTGCAATCCCGCGGATTGCATACGCCCACTGGACCATGATTTCATCCATGTATTTATACCTCCGATTTGTTTCGCAAATGTTCGCGATTTGCCCTTGGTCGCCCTTGGTTACCTAGTAAACAGTGTAGAGGACTCCCAACAGGTATTATTTGTGTGTGTGTGTGTGTGTGTGTGTGTGTGTGTGTTTTGCTGTTGAGGATCTGGAATTAACGACGCCCAATATTGGTTTCTGAATGCAGAAATAATGGTTAGGATGGGCGTTAGACGAAGTGCACTTCGGGAGAAGATACTTTTGACAAAATAACTCGTAAAGAACATATAGTGCTCTGGAGTCTTTCTACGTTTTACAAGGGACTTTTCAACAGGTTCAGGTCAAAATCTGACCTTATTTGTTTTCTATTGAAAGATATTCACTATCTATATGTGCTGATAGATGTGCTAAAATTAGCTGCCGTTGGAAATTACTGAAAAAAAAATCCGTCAGTTTCCGCCACGTTGTTTTACTAACGCCATGGACAGCCCTTGCTGCGGCTCACAACGCAATGTTCGACCGCTCTCTCTTTAATTCTTACGCAGTGTAGTTAATATTTTAGTACACCATCCGTCCATTAAAATACTTGATCCGTCGCAACCTAGGTGTGACGAAATGCTATTAAACACGTTTCATTACGAAGAACTGCAGACTTGCGTGAATGTGTAGCGTGCCAACGTGCCCTTCGGAGAAACATGCAATTGACCTCCAAAATACGTACCGATTTAATACTTTTAACATAATGTTATTACGCTGTCCACATGTCCCAGTCTATCGGTGCGGTAAGTCGGAGAATAAGTGTGCTGAACGCGGTGACACATCCGCTACCTTCCATTTCTCCGCACACGTCGGCTGAGTTGGCTGAAATTTCCGCGTCACTGGGCTCGCTACTATTGCTGGGGCAGAAGTACCACGTGCACCTGGGAGTTGGGAAACACTCCCAGTGATTCACCGGTGTCTCACTCGCGTTTGATTTTAACGAGCGAGGCTTTCACACTGTACCTCTGCGTGTTGCCGTCTTGTTGCACTGTTCGATATGGGATTTAGGTTAATAGCAGATGCGTCGAGCTTCGTCTCCACCTCTGCTGCTCCCTTCCCGATTGTAACTGTAGTACCAAATGCCTATAAATAATTAGACGATGGTTTTTAAAACTCAGTCAACACTTGTCGCTTGTTGTGCGTATAATTCACGGAGTTCCAGAAAAGACTTTTACGGGATCTGTATGTATAACATTTCTTCGGGAATGTGGGTTTGTTCTGGCGAGTCACATGAATGCTGCGTGGGACTGCAGTTTCCTGCTAACCTAGAAACGAGAGGGCGGGCGGCGCGCCCGCAAAGCGAAACGTTTGCTGAAAAAATGTTAATGCAACGCTCCGAGCTGGAGGGGCGGAGTTGTCTGCTCATCCAGGAACGTCAAATATCAGCGAAGACGATCACGTGCGATTTAAGCGTACAGTACTACTTGAAATGGAAAAAGTCCGATTCTCACTTTATTTTTGAAGTAATAGACGCTATCATTTATTATATTTTCGTATGTATTGGTTTCGGATAGTAGAAAATGTTTAACAGATTCAGAAAACGAAATGTTTGTTAGTCACCACTGTTCGACGAATCTCGCGTCTCGAGTCTCGCGTCCTCGCACCAAGGTGCGATGCGATTTGGGGCGCATTGAGGCACGTTAATTCTTAACAGCAGCCAAAGGATTTATGAAGGGTTGGGTAACCATTAGGGATAACAGGGATGCAAATACATATTAAATATTTTTGAATCCGTATTGTAAAGCGTTTGTAATGTCTAATTTTGAAGAACATTTTAGCGAGAATGAAAAAAATATGTAGAAAAGCTCTGGAGATTTCAGCGGATTGGACGAATTGGAGTGTTGAAAAACTCACAAGATTAGGTTTTGAATTTGTTTCTTTTACATGATTCAGAGGATCGAATGTCCGTCCCAACTAATAATGTGAGAATGAATGTGTTGAACACATCGTTTCTTGTTATTTAATAATTGTGTTTTTATGTTACGGACTGTGGTGGTACTCCCGGCATTTTGAGTTTCAACTTGAATTGTCCCGAACACCGAAATATGAGCCTTTGAGAAATTCTGCAGAGTGGGAATGAAAGAAACTTGAGACTCATGCAGGACATGACTTCGCTTCTACCGCCAGATTCCGTAGTAACACAGATTTTTTCTCAGACTACTCAATAAAATTAATAAAACTCGGTATATATTAGTCTACAAAAACATTTTTTATAAAAAATTTTGTTTTAAAAGTGTCATAAATCTGTGACTTACAGGCTCTTTCAGTGGCGGCTGTTAGGAATATACACGTTCATTTTCGTGACATTCAGTATATGGCAGCAATATGGATGAATATGAAATTAATTTGAAATCAAAGAGCGTGCAACGAGAGCTCATCGCTGATCCTTTCCCAGACAGAAGGGCGAGGGGTCTGGCCACAGCGCGACGTGGCGTCCGACGGGAATACCAATGTTTCTTCTGAAACAGCCGCTATTTAATTTTATGAATTTCGCTTGTTATTGAGAGTACATATATTGAGTTGATTATTGATGGTATTAAATGCATTATTTATGAAGGTTGCGTTTTTTTATTTTCATTCAATGCTAGGTTTGTTGATTTAAAATGCACATTTCGTAAGTGCTTTGTGTAAAGTTGGCCTGTTGGCCGGGTCTGGAAGAAAGTCCCTTTTTGTCCCTCCCGGTGTGTGCTATGATCTTCGCGGAAGGTCGGCAGTGGCAGTTAGTCTATGAGCATCGTTACTGAATGCGAGTGTGTATGTGGTGAAAAGTTTCAATATTGCAGTATATACCAGAGTAGTGAAATTTTTGAAATAAAATAATGAATTTTCAGCAGCATTAGCACTAGTAACAGCAACAACCACCAAGATCATAAAATGAACTACTGTAAAACTTGTCCAAACAATAGTGCTTGTTGTAAAGCGCTGGAGTGGCGATCATCGTATTTTCGAAATCCAAGTTAGTTTTTCTTTTGTATGAATTCTATTTCCATTATTTGTCTCAATGCAGATCTAATAATAAATTTAAAAAAATAAAATAAAACAAAAACAAAACTCGAGAGCCCACTGGAAACCAAAGCTAGAATCGTATGCGCGGGAGATGAACATTCCTGACACTATGCATAAAATTATGTAATTCATGGATGTAGACTTTTTTAAAATTAGTGTTAATTAATTTACACGAATTGCTTACATTTTATTATTTTCGCGTTCTGAATTTGGAAATTACATCCTCAACATTCGATGGAGGTACAACGCTCAGTTTGTTAGGGTACCAGCTGTCAGTGCTCTCTTTTACGTGCTCTGAGAGAAATGTAGTAGAATGTACTAAATATGTTTAGTAAGCGATCGCGTAGTAAATAAAATTATTCATGTAATTAGATTCACTAAATTGATTTGGTTTCGTTTAGTAAAGCAGACGATTCGTAATCGTGATTGAACAAAGAACATTATCAGTGGTACTATCGTTGTTTCGTAGATAAAAATAATTGGTGAGTTATACGTTTCATGTCGCCACACTTCCTAAACCGTGTTTAGTAAGCGCGCTTTCTCAGCAACCTGACTAAAGCCTCAAGCCGCCAGCCAGCGCAGCGTCCGATGTGTTCTACTTGGCGAGGGGTCTGTTAGGTATTCCAGGTTAAGGAAGTACGAGTCCACGGGGGTCGCAGGATGGGTGACCGCTCCGGAACCCCAGTTGCGACCTACTTGAAGGAACTGAAAGAGAGTATTTCTTAAATTTTTTCGTTTAGTTATTTTTCACTGCAATGTATTTAGTAAATATTACTAAATGTACTCGTTTAGTTTCGCAGTGATTCGTTTATTTTTTTTCTCCACTAGTTGTCATTCGTCACGGGGTGTGACCTGTTTAATGAACATTAGTATATGTGCATTAATGTGTTTAAATAGCAGTTTTGTGAGCGTGACTAAGCACTTTCTTCTACCAAAATATACTACACCGTTTAATGGAATCTACTACGTGATAATTGTATGAACTAAACATTTCTCTCCCATTGTCCCGTTCCATTAAAAACAAAAAGGCTCTTTCTATTATAATCGAACATCCCCCTTTTATTCGGCCATTTTAATGAAACATACTCAGGGATCCAGTGGAGGGACACGAAATCTTGACGTTGAGACTGAAAATTCCAGTTTTATTCGAGTCGGCGCTTCGCTGTTCGGCCGCACTCTTCAATTGTTTTGAGATTTGGAAGAGGGCCAGTAGGTTCGGAGTGGTCGGCAAGTATTGCGCGTTAGGGCTTCGGATTGATTTGATATTTCGGAGCACAACTGCCAAGGTCATATTACCGTCAGTGTAGTGAATATATTGTCCGGGAGGTGGCAGTGCTCCTCGCCAATGCATGGTGAGATCCGTCTCCGGCCTAAACGTCGACTTGCTGTTTACCGTCTGAGGTATTTCCCCCTAGCAGGGGAGGGCAGCCAAGTCAAGGTCTAAGCTCACGATTTGTCTCCTGACGTACGTGGTAGTGAAGTATGTAAATGTCTGTAAGGGTAGAGGATAGGACAAAGACGAGGAAGGAAAGGTCGAGGGCGGTCTGTGGGCTGTTTGTTAGAGTATTTCTCCAGCATTCGTCCGCTATTAATCAGAGAAACCAAGAAGTACCGATCGGAACAGCCGGCTGCTAGAATTATTTTCCTTACAATAGTTGAATTCCACTTAGCTGTGTAGCTAGTGTGGAAATCCCGTCATTGTCGGGACTGAAACCAAAGGACACTGCCGTGACGGAGCTCTGTGTGCGGGCTGAGGCTTACGCCGCGGCGGGGTGTGCGCTGTTGGCCTCGAGAAGAGAGGGCGGTGGGTGGTGAGGAGACGAAGGAGCTCGTAACTCACGCCGGCTGTCGCTCTCCGTCCGCGGGAGCGGGTGGTCGTGGGACGAGGGCTCTCGGGAAGGCGGTCGCGGCAGGGGGCTGCTTCCTTGAAAATCTGCGCTGGCGAACGAAAGGCAAAGTGCGCGAGCCCATGCATTGACACAATAGCTTATTAGGGTTCTAGACCCCACACACGCGGGACATAAACGACTCTTCTGCATAGTGTCAGCGTATAAAGCGACTCTTGACAGTTCTCTCGCCACGTGCTGTGGTGGGTCACGTGACCTGCTGGGAAGCAATCAGCTTGCCAGGATTTGTTTACTTTCGCACACCCAGGATTCAGCGTTGCCGTTCATCTGACTCGCACGGAGTTGCTCGAGAAGCGCTCAGATTCCTAAAATCAGCAGTATCAGTGCGAATGATATCTCGGCCGGTTCGTGCCAGGTGAGTTGGTGTGTGACTTTGAGCGCTTCAGTGGCTTAGTCCGAGTCGGTTTTGTGATGGCTACGTCCCACACATCCCGCGAACGTGGAGTAGTGTTAAAGAGCCAGGCTCGTGAATTTGTGTATCGTTTATGCTAATATTTCGAGGGAGAAAAGGCGAACGGCAGGACATGATTAGCTCTCGACTATGTTGGTGGGTAGAGTTGCGGGGCTGCACTGCTTCCCAGTCATTAGTGTTTTGATTTTCAGTCTTATATAATTGATTTTTATTAATTAAATTAAATTGATTTTTTTCGTAAATATCCTAATTAAGAACTGTGTAGCTACATGTTGGCGTAAGCTTCCGAGGCTCGAGTCCATGACTTGGCTGTCCGGGTGACGCCGCGTGGTTGGCAGAGGGGCCGACGTTTCGCCTGACATGTCGCAGGCTTCCTCAGGGCAGTGGAGCCTGCGACATGTCAGGCGAAACGTCGGCCTCTCTGCCAACCACGCGGCGTCATCCGGGCAGCTAGGTCAAGTGTAGCCAGATGCCATCAAATCTATGCCAAAAGCGCTGCACAATTTGCATGCCTTTGTTTAGAGCTCAGATTGTTTTACTGAACCGCGTTCTTCAGGTGTGGTAAATCACCCAGGTTTTTTACTACCCACCTCCTTCCCCGCAGAAAAGTTGCGGACACCACACCACATGGAATGTAGTGAGAAATTAAAATTACGCAGAAATAGAAATGTTAGTGCAAAGAAGTGTTAAAACCATATAACGTTCTATTTATAGTACGTCGAAAAAAACTATGTATACCTAACATTAAGCACTGTAGTTATTTTCTTTACATTCTGTACTTTCTTTCTTTACATTTGGAATCTTAAAATTAATAAATGAGAGTTTGAAACTCTGACGAGATATCAGTTTATACCATGCCACTCATAATATCGAAAATATATCTTAACATAGATCTTAAACGTAAAATCATCAGGTTTTTATACCATTTTTACGGTTGTTATATCTAAAATCTTTCCTTTTATCCACTTATACCACAATCTCTTTTTCAATCTACTTCATTTATGTAATGAACTTGGATAAAAAACAGCATTATTGGAATTGTGCGTGTTACACTAACAGTACATAAAGACCTGCTAATTTACCCCACCGTTACATATTCTGGCCCCACCCCAAATGATCATCCCCACGCAAACACGGCGAGCGCATGTTCATTCCTAGGCCAGAATAACAGATAACAGTCGACTTCGAAATCATTACGGGTTGTCTTCGTAGCCTCCAGTGGAGTTAGATTCAGAACTCGGCAAACGTAGGCTCAACGCGATGTCGCAACTCGCGCGTAGAGAAATCACACTGCGTCCGGGCTCTATGACACAGATGCGTCTTCTTGAATGATGAAGTGCTGTGTCCGAGGACGTACTTTTAAGAACCTTGTCCTTGATTTTTCTGTGCTGTTAACACTTGTTCTTTGACAAACGTATTCTGAAATGATGTCTGAAATGAGAAAACCTTCATTCAGGCATTAATCAGGGAGAGTTAAGAAGCTGAAGCTTCTCTCGGTATAAAAATCCCTGTACAATTTGAATGTCCTTTGCCCGCTGTAAATTACACAATAGAAAATTACGGCAAATAATAATTGGAATAGTCTTTTACGCCTCTTGGATTTGACAAGCTGTTTGGTGGAGTGCCAATTGTTATTCTAACGTTGTCTTGCCAAGCTTCCTCTTTCCCACAGACATAAAATTCATCATTTCGGTTTCAACCGCCCAACACAAAAACTCGCATGTAATACTTCATTTAAGGACACATTGCCAAAACTCCATTGAACAGAAAATCGATAACACATTGAATTACCAATTAATATCGTTTCCAGTGCACGAGTGTTTTTTTGCAGTTGTGACTATACGAGTATCAAAATGGAAAACAAACAATTTATTATAATAATATAATAGCAAAAGAATTATACTATAATATAGCAATATAATATCAATAACAACAATTACAATAATAATAATAATAATAATAATAATAATACAATATTTTCCATTTGTATTAACAATTCTAAAGAGGTGAAAATGACTGCAACGACTGTTGTGATGAGCTTTTGGTTGAGCGCATTGGGAGATGGGCTTGTGGTGTCATGGCCAGCGCAAGTTCTTTCCTCCTCTGGCGTGGGCTCCGACCCCGCCCACTCCACATGCAATTTATGGTGGACAAAGCGAGCGTGCTTTTCACCACTTGTCCCGTTTCCCCTACCACTCATTCCCACCACTTCTCCATCATGTACTTCATCATTATGGTATCATCTCGCAAGGGCCTCAGTGACCGTTGTAAATGAAAGGCCACTAAACAATAAAAATAATAGTAATAAACAACTTGTAAATACAAAAGTTTGGAAATCATGATCGTCCGAATGTGGGGCGTAAAAGCACACGTAGGCTCGATAGTTACCGGAGCTCTGGGATTTGTTCCTCCAAGTTTGTGTAATAACTTGGCTAAACTCCCCGCTCATTCAAAAGACTGAGAAGTGCAAGAAATTGCTTTACTTGGAACAGCCCACATTTTGCACAAAGTATTGTAGAGGAACCGACAGTCCCTCGATCTGCTCCTTAGGTAGCTGGTTGCAACCTGAGTAGATTTTATATTCAGTCGACTCATAACACCTTCAGTCGTGATGTAGAGTTACAGTAATAATAATAATAATAATAATAATAATAATAATAATAATAATAATGCTTATCCTGAACGCTAATGTTGTTTGTGTGCGTCTCTGTATGTTTGTGTGTGTCTATTTCATTATCTATTATCATCATCATCATTTCACTCCATCCCCCAAGGCTAACACTCCTGGAATATAAAAATGGACTATAAAGGTGTACTTACCTCAATACTCATGTCTGAGCCCCTGTGGAATGCACGTATCGCGTGGCCCCGTGATGGCCGATTCGCGAAGCAAAAAATATTAATAATAATAATAATAATAATAATTGATAGCGTTTTTATTTGATCCAAAGATAAAAAGCTGGCACAGTGCCTTGCTTCACTTCTGCAGTCTGCAGACTACATTTATCTCTTCTCCCAACCAGTGTTCACATATAGTTTGTGTTGTTTTTTATCGTAGGTCAATAAATAAATACAAAAATAAGAAATTTCCATCTGTTTCGCTCACCCTCGATCGTTTTTGTCTCAGCGTTAGCCCCCCCCCCCCACCAAACAGCCAACGAATTGTTTGAATGGGCCCGTGGCGTGGTCCGCGCGCCGCCCAGGCGCTGCGCCGAGGGTTCGGAGAACGCGGCGGCTCCATTAGAAGCGGAGGCCGGGCGCGTGGGCGGTGCGTTAGCTTCCTCTCACACGAGCGCCCGGGACAACGGTGCTCCCGCGAGGCTTCGAGGTCAAGAGAGGAGAGCGTTCCCACCGCCCGCTGCCAGATTCCGCCGACGAGACCGACCTGGCGCGGCGCGGCCAACGCACGGGAAGCAAAACATGGGCGTTCGCACGGCGAGGGGAGGGGCCGTGTTGCCCCCAAAATTTCGAAAGGGGCCTTCATTTTCTTTTCGTAAATAGGAGAAATTTCTGGGGTTACCTTTTAACACGGGCTTGCGTAGTAAAGAGAAGGTATTGTAAGGCTGCTGCTAAAATCGACCTCCCATCCCCTAAAAAACCAACCAACAACAACACATTGTGGGGCCCTGGTAAAGCAAAAGTGGATTAACCTTGCTCCGACATGTGGTAAATTTCTTCATTTAAAACGTTGTGTAGGCAATCCACATTTTAGAAGTTCTTTTCCTTGTTCCCTTGGCCCCTCTACGTTCCATTAAGAACCGTAGCCTCTCACAATCTTCCTCCATTCCGCTGTGTCCTCCACTCTTCCTCTCTGTCTTTACCCATTTCTCTTAGAACGTTCTGAACATCATCCAGCTATCGCACTTGTCTTCCCACCCTCTTTCCATGTTTTTTTTTCCTTTAAATTTCAGCTAGCTCTGGACCATCCTTTCTCCTAATATCTTTCTCTCTGCATCTCATTTTTATGTCTATTGCTTTGTTTAGAACATTATAAAAATGTTCTGTATCCATCTTATACCAATTTTTGAGTTATCACCCTCCTTTTTAGGGTCTACAAGATTTTTTAGGATCTTCTTTTTCCATATTCTCAACATATTGCTGTCCTTTGCTGATAATATCCAGGTTTCTGATCCGTATGGAGCACTGACCATATAACTCTTATAGATATTTTATTTGCCCACGATCGAGATTTACTTTTCGGGATAGGTAGTACTGAATAATAGCATTTGTATCTCTTTGGTATCCTTGACATAATTTTTTGTTATGTTATTTTTTTCACTTAGAATAATGGTATTCAAACTTCTCAACCCTTTCAAAACTACTCTCTTATAGGGAGTTGTCTAGTTGTTTCCCCATCTTTATTTCGGCTGCATATCATGAATTTAGTCTTATCTTTGTTAATCTATGACCGTATTGCTACCGCGCCTTCATCCAACTGTTGAAACTTTTCTAATAGATCTCTGGTTCCTCTTCCTATCCTTGTCCTCCCCCTCTCACCCCCTTCCTTCAGATCTTGTGGTTAATCACCCAACTAGAAGCTGTTTTACTGGAATCGGGTATACTACTATGACTTGGCGCAATGTGAATGTGCCACCACCCACTAGACGCGCGTCAACGATTCGTGGTTTGCCTCTATGCTACTTTTAACAAGTATTTTCTTAAAAAGTTCTAAATTTTCTTTAAATTTCGTCCTCATATGTATCAAAGAACTGTAAAAGAATATGGCGCTACTCTCATTTCCGGCATGTACTGTGTAATATTCGAAAATTGCAAATAGTTAACATTGCAATCCGCAGTCTCCAATTTTTTTCTTTAAATTGTTGCCAGGGATAGAGCAATGGATTCTTTAAAAAATGGCGCAGGTGTAATTTCGTTGAACTGATTGATGGAAACCCCGCTAGCCTGTATCTCACCATCTAGTGGGGAAAGATCACCGCCAACTTGCAAGTCAGTACACTACACGGGACTAATGACCTTACCAGTTGACGCGCCCGGGATCAGTAACAATCAATCAACCGTCCGTTGTTGCGAATACTAACGCCAAACTGTTCAGCCGATTTTTTCCAAAATTGATATTCCTGGATTCTTTTAAATAAACTGGATACTCTGTGAGTTTGAAACGGATATTTTGATTTTTGGGTACTTCACTTCAAGCCACGTTTTAGAGAATCGTGCAGTCATTTTCTTTCAATTTTGTAGTTTTAGTCCCTTCGCGAGATCTACCGCAATTCGGAAAACAGTATTTGTTGAGATTAAGAACTTTGACCAGATCGCTTACCTGTCTGCATTATCCTTTAATACATTCTCTACAATCATTCGAGACATATTGTTTCTGATATTCCATATTAGTTAGTTTTGTTGTTAACGTTCAAAATATTAGGGTCATTTTTTATTTTCATTATTATTATTATTATTATTATTATTGTTGTTGTTATATTACCTAAGGTGAAGCCGTGTTCACGCAAATGCGACTTTACTCTTTCTAGGTAGGGTATTGTAATGTTTCAAAACGTTTTCATGGACATGTGTTGATAGATAGTGCTGGGAAAGTATAAACTTTATCCGAGACTCAGTGAACAAGGTGCAAATTCCTGAGATATTGTGTGTTCTCTGACGCTTGGAAGTTGCGAAGTTGCCTGTTGACCATTGCCTCAATGCTTTGCCTTGTCGAGGAGCATTAGGATGGAAGTTGTATAGTTGCTGGAACTCCACGTGCTGCTAGTAACACGCACGCGTCATAGGAGGAGAAATTTGAGGCGAAGCTCTCCTTTGAAGAATTTGTCGTAAGCCGCGTTGGTAAATAGGAGGTTTGGTCACGCTCGTTGGCACGAGGAAGTGAGTCAGCGGTGTTTCGTGTCGCGTCCAGCGCGGGAAGTGCGTACGCCATATGAGCTCGGCACGTGGGCAGTGGCAGGCCTAAAGCCCGTTTTACACGGTCAGTTTTTCGCGGTGCTGTTTCAATATCGAAATTGAACAATGCGGTTCAGATAAGGAAATACGGATTTATTTCGAAAGTATTCGATATTTGAAATTTCTGGATTTGCATGTTATGTCGTAACATATCTATCTTCATATAAATGATTTGAGCTTTGTAAGTGACTGTCGCGGGGGCATTCGTGCATTGCAGGTGTTGTGTAGCGTGAAAGGAAATGAGGCCTATTTTGTTACAGGTATAATAAAACAAAGAATTTTAATAAACTGTAAAATTAATGTGTCCATATATTTCATTTACCGCCAGTGTCGGCTGTTCTAAGACTACTCCCAGCTTCGGACACACCTTTTTTTCCAAAGAAATCTAAAGGTAGCAAGAAGGGAACACTAACACAGTAGTTATAGGTGAATGTCCATTTACTGTTCTTCAGGTATTAAATTTGATTGATCGATACACTGTGGCCTTAGTTTCAATAGTCAAATTTTCCTTTTCGAAAAATGTACAACTTTTGATACAATTTAATTGATAGAATTTGATTGATGAAATTTATCACTCTTTTTCTGTTGGCGATCGTTTTGACAGTCGGAAATACTTTACCGGTGCGTCTCGCGGTGCCATGGGTTGCTACCTGCAGGAGGAAGCTCGCATCGGGGGATGGACCGCGCGTTGTTCTCGTGCGCTGGACCACCATCTTTGTGCGCGACCACGATAGTGGTGCTACTGTTAATCACTGTGTCAAACTTAATCCTGGGCCGAGAGTGGAAGTAAGTGCAATTTGCATGTTGTGTGGTGGTTGCAATAATAATTTATAATCGAGCAAACAGTGCTAATGATGTTGGTGTGGCCAATGGACTACGGTACCACGCGAGTTGTGGTTAGAATGGGCACATGGATCAGGGCAGGTGGGTTTGCACCAAGCTATTGCGTCATCTCGAAGAAAAAACAGCAACAAAAACTAGAGGTGCTAAAACGTGTACTTTCTCGCCCGTATTTTCCAAACATTGTACATGACCTAATTTCAAAATCTATCGTTAAGGAACAGATTGTATTGAGGGAAGAAATATCTATCTTCATAATTGTAGTCGTAGGAAGTCGCCGAAAAAAAGTTTGAATTGGTGCAATTTTCGAAAAATTAGTTTTCAACGAAAATGGGGCTTGCACCAATCTTTTAACTGTCCTTTACACTATCCAACAACAAAATGTTATAAAAAACGATGGAGCCATGATTTTGAAAATGTCATAAAGTCTTAATTAAAATACCCCCTAAAATTAATGTTTCAAATTCCAAGGGCCGGGACATCAGCCAGATCGATTGGGGAATATCATTTTTGGAGAAAATCGGTTGAATGGTTTAGCCGCTAGCGTTGTTTACAGACGGACCAACACACTTTTGCCGTCATTCCATTTTTCGGTATCAAGTACCCTCAAACGATGGGTTCTGCTTACACCACATGGTAGAGGATTTTTTTCCTAAATCCGGTTGGATTTATCCACTTTTTCGTTACCAGGGCCCTGTAATAAGAGTTTTCCAGCCGAAAATTCGCAGGTTTTTTCCCCGCAGCATTACATAACTTTCTCTCTACTCCGAAGCGAGAAACTAAAAACTGGAAGCTGCTCCCCTCCAAATCCATGAGCTCTGGGGGAGCTAACGCAGCTCTATAGGAGAAACGTCGAGCTTTTTCAGTAATTGACGCTACACGACGGACCGTAGAGACGCCACCTGCGGAAAACTCATTCTCGTCATTGGAGACTCGATAGTGAGACGTGTTGGTAAGAACGACAATGTATGAATGTTTTATGCCTCACGGGAATCCGAACCGAGCAGCTGTGAAGCTGTGTAAGAATAAGGACCTTGGAACGCCAGTTACGGTTATTTTACTTGTTTGTACTAATGATCTGAGGAGGAGGAGGAGGAGAAATCGTGCCTTCGTCATGGGGGTCATCAGAGAGATCTTATGATGAAAGTGCAAGAAAAGTTCCTGAGTCCTACGATCTATGTTAGAGGCATTATCAGGCGAATTGGCATACCTTGGAGACGAGTTAATGTAGCCAACCACATACACTGATCTATTTTGTAGATCCAGATTCGCAGTTGCAGGCCGGCAATTTCGATCGCGACGGGTTGCATCTAAATCACTTGGGTCTGCAAAGTCGGGTGGACTCTTCTCTCGCGTAGGAGGTCCGCAACAAGCCCCTGAGACCGCGTGGCGGTGGCGGGAAGGGATGTCGAAACAGAAGATAGTTTGCGAGGAATGTCGGTGACAGACGGCAACGCGGTGACGGACGGCGACGCGGGAACGGTGGCGAGAGACGGCTGCATTCCAATAAGGAATTACGCAGAAGGTCAGTCTCTGCTTCTTCTGCATATTTATTGCAGGAGTATTTTCTACAAAACTGATCATTTGTGGAACACGGTTGAAACAGTGGATGCATGGTTGGATGGTGAATTTGAAATCATAGGTGTTGACATTCGAGATACAAGTTTAAAAAATCGGTAGGAAATTAGGATCCACGGCACGATGGATACGAAATATTTTAAAGGCTAAAAGATCCCGCGTGATTAGGAAAGTGGAAAAGTCATTATCGTATGAGACCTAAATTTACCACATGCTACCTGGAAGGGGTATGTGGGGCACCGCCCAACGCCTCATAAATTAGTTGATTGCGGACAATAGCTTAACTCAGGTAATAACCAAGTCGACTCGCGATAATGCCTTATTGGATGTTTTCCTTACTAGACCGGTGACCGGTATACTTTTTTTTGCTTGTGAACTAATTCCTGGAATTAGCGATCCCAAAGGTGTACCCCCCCCCCCCCAAAAAAAGGATAGAGATGGTAGCGAAATGATCCTGTAAAATAAAGACAAGAATTTCAGTATCGTAGAACAGATTTCACAAAACTGGAGGTATATTTGAAAATAAATTTTCCAACTTCGGCTGCTAGGGATGTACAGTGTAAGGGATTGGGCAAATTTTAAGAACATAATTTCCGAATGCTTGGCAAAATTCGTTCTTAACAAGAAAAACAACTTGGTAATTCAGATTATGAGCACTACAGTAGAATTAAGACGACTCAAAAGGCGAGTTATTAAAGCGCGTTTTAAACGTAAGATGAATACCAAAGAGAGAAATATTTTTTTACAATTATCTGTAGATTTACAAGCATTAAATTACAACCCACAAAAATTATATCAAATCCGATTCAAACGATAAATTGGACTATTGGCAAATTTTTCTCAAGTATGTTAGACCTAAGAATGGAAACAAAGTATCCCCGCGATCTGCGGAGCTGACGGTTCGTTAACTACAGATGATAGTGAAACATCTGTTGTCAAACCGAAGGATCTAATCCCAACATCTGTGACAACACCCTCAATTGAAACTGAGCTAATGAATATAGTAAGTATTAGAAGAAGGATCGCTAAAATAAAATATAGAAATAAATTTATAGGTCCTGATTTAATACCAGGAAGAATACAAAACATAGAAAGGGAAGCCATGATTCCATAGCTTGCGCGATTAATTGACGTCCTTAACATAATGTGGTTCCTTAAAATTGGAAAGAGGCAATCATAGTACTGATTCACTAGTGGGGAGACTGGACGATTGTTAGCAATTGCAGGGCTATAAGTTGCAGCACATTGCAACGTGTATTCTAAAAAGAAGTAGGTCAAATGGCCGATCCTTAGAATATACTACACATGAGAGCGTAGGCTTCCGCGGCCAGAGTCAGTACTTACTTGGCTATCCAGGAGACGCCGCGTCCAAGGCACATGTGCCAACGTTTCGGTCGCCATGTTGCGACCGTCATCAGGGCGTAGGAATCAGGGCATTACTACGTTAGGGGTCGTCCATAAATAACGTAATGCAAATTTGGTCTATTTTAAATACCCCTCTCCCCGTGTAACGGTCCTGTAACGCGCGCTAGAACCCCCCCCAAATAATTACGTAACGCTTGCAACATCCACCCCCTTGTAAATGTAAGAAATAAAAGTAAATTATAGTGCAGTAAAACAACTTGTAGTTATTTTGTATTATCTACTAAAACGTATGATAATTAGTCAGAATTAGTTGGCGATTCTGACGGTACCTAACAATAAGATTGGGGGCAAGTTTTGAGTGAAAGAAGCATGCATAGGCGAGAAAATTTCTGATCACAAGCCGTGCACATGCCGTCGTGGATGGCGCATGGGCGAGAGTGTAATACTCCAATTTAAATGGATTCTAATATATACTACAGATGAGGTTTGAATTTTTTTTAGTCTTGCAGATTCATAGAGAAGTGTGGGAGTTGTTAGCTAAGAGAAGGAAACGGACGTATTTCTATGTAATGTAAAATGCATTCAGAGGGCACACGTCGTGGGCGGATGTCGGTAGAAGGTTACAGAAACGAGATTACAAAAGCAGACCGGGAGAGGTGGTTCAGAGCATCATCTAATGTCATTGCAGTGCCTCTGAACGTAAGTTCCTGGGTTCGAGTCCCCACGGTGGTAGGATTTTCAACACAAGCTAGAGAGCTAGGTCGAATTCAATCGCTGTCTGGAACAGAATTCTAACGGCCGACTGCTCTGATCGGTAGTTTCCCGTGGTTTTCTCCGATAAATACCAGGCGAATACAGGAGCAGTACCGTAACAAACGACACTCGGACGTGACCTGTACTATCCCATCATGTCACCCCTTACAAACACCTTACATGTGGTACGTACATATACACACACACACACGCACATGCCGGGAGACCTTTTTCTTTCTGCCCCCCTCGTTCTCTTTCCCCTTTTGCCCCCTCGTTCTTTGTCGTTTTGCCCCCTCGTTCTCTTTCTCTTTTTGCCCCCTCGTTCTCTTTCTCTTTTTGCACCCTCGTTCTCTTTCTCTTTTTGCCCCCTCGTTCTCTTTCTCTTTTTGCCCCTTCGTTCTCTTTCTCTTTTTGCCCCGCTCGTTCTCTTTCTTCCCCCTCGTCTCTTTCTCTCCCCTCCCCTCGTTCTCTTTTTCTCTCTCTCCCCTCCCCTCCCCTCGTTCTCTTTTTCTCTCCCCTCCCCTCCCCTCGTTGTTTTTCTCTCTCCCCCTCCCCTCCCCTCGTTCTCTTTTTCTCTCTCTCCCATCTCCCTTCGTTCTCTCCATAACGTCTGAAGTCGCTTGATCTTCGGCTCTTTCTGGATTTTGAATCATTTTTACGCGCTGTAACGTGGTCCCAGAAAATCTCACTTGCGTAGTTGAATAAATGGATGTGCTTATTCATGAATGGAGTGTTTTACGCTCTCTTTGTTCATTCATTCGCGAGAAATACCCTCGCCCCGGCTCAAATTACAACTGATTGAAATATGAAGCATTCGAACGAAAAGGTAGTATGACTAATAACAGCTTTGAAGTTGAAGATTCTCTATTGTGAGTATTTTATTTTCTCCAGAGGCTCGAAGGTATCCTATTATTTTGTTAGAAACTATTGGAAATGATTTAAGCCCGAATCAATTGTCTCAATTCGAGAAGCTCGATAAGATTATACGCACATTGCATGGACACGTCAGTAGTGACTCATTGGAGTCTTGACAATTTCACCAGCCACCCCGGTTTCTGCTTTTTCATATGATACCGCTATTCTTCCGAAATGCTCGTCAATTCAAAGTGAGCTACTAATTTGATAAGATTATTCCATGTAGTATTCGTCCGTCGGTTAAGGCGGCTCCACACCTCAGCATTCACCGAGTAGCGAGTGACTGCTCGCCCAATCTTGAACATCTGATGTGCTTGGCGAATGTTAACTTCCTTTGATGTGTGCAGAAGACCGACACGCGATGGGTAGGGCGAGTACAGAATGTTCGTCGCGCCTTTACGGTTTGGCCTCTTCCGGTTCCCTATCCGGTGCAAGTGAGGTGTCATTAGATACGTCTCGGTTTACTGAAGGAAACTGTTTCTTGTGGTCCTTCGAGAACATTTGAAAAGAATTCGATTCAGGCGATATTTATCACGGCTCATTCGATTCATCAGGACTAGACAAATCCATTGACTTTGTTTTCAGCCGGATCTTTCTAGATGTAGAACATCCTGGAAGAATTTTCCGACCAATGAATCATTTGATCCTTTCGACTCGATATAATTGAATTTAATTTTGTAATTAAACAAAATCAATAGTATTTATTTGGATTGTTTTTTTTCAATACTCGTCATGGACGAACCAGATTTTTATGAAGTCCAACACACATACGAAATTTTAATATTTACATGTGCTATGCATCCAGGGAACGAATCAAGAAATGTGTGAATGAAAACGGTAATTTTTTGTATCATTTAGTGAAATGTGGAAGCCGTGCGCCGTTCGTAGCTCGCTCGTGCTGCGTGGAGCACCAAGGCCGAGCGGCGTGGCGCGGTGCGGCGCGGCGCGGCGCGAGAAGTCGTCTGAGAAATTCCGAAGCAAATGGGCTAAAGGCGCGTGGCGTGCGCGTGGGCGGCGAGGGGCTGGCGGCCGACGGCATGGCCGCTCGGCCACTCGGCCGCTCACTCGGCCGCGGCGCTGCGTAGGAAGGCTCCCGGCCGGATCGGAGCGGCGCGGCGCGACCATGGGGAGGGTGCGGAGGGGAGCGGGGTGGTTCGCGGTCGGCGTGAGCGCGGGGGTGTGAGGCCACCGCGTCGCCTCTCTGCATGCCTGCCTGATTATCTATTTCCCTGGCTGTCGTCTGCCTGCCTGCCTGCCTGCCTGCCTTTCCGTCTGTCTGCCTGCCTGCCTTTCCGTCTGTCTGCCTGCCTGCCTGCCTTTCCGTCTGCCTGCCTGCCTTTCCGTCTGCCTGCCTGCCTGCCTTTCCGTCTGCCTGCCTGCCTTTCCGTCTGCCTGCCTGCCTGCCTGCCTTTCCGTCTGCCTGCCTTTCCGTCTGCCTCCCAATGCTAGACTGCACCGGCAAGACGCCGCACCGCTCCAGCGTTCAGAATGTTAGTGCGATTACCATCTCTGAGGGCCGTCCCGCATGTTATTTTTTTCGTTTTTTGGAAACCGGCACTCCTGTACACCACGTCGTGGAAGCTCATGGCAATGCATGTACATGGCCCACGGCAGTTCTCAATGCGCGGATTATAGCAAATATGCATTCAAATAAATGCAATTCTAATGAAATCCAATTTCGGCACTATTATGACAGAAGTTTCGTTTTCCGAGAACATACCCAAAACGACCATTCCGACTGGACGTCGATCTCAGAATTATTAATGACAAGTACAATCATTCGTTATTTAGTAGAATTATTGGGGCTGAGGTTCAAATTGAGACATTGTGAGGTGTAGTCCCCTTTGATTTGAGCGCAAACAACATGAATTGTCTTATAGTAATGCTATAGAGGACCTTGACTTGTACGAATTTATAAAATGACATGCGTTTCTCTTTGTGTCTAGTGAAGGGTTGACGAGGACTAGGCGAAGGGAGTAGTGATTGGTATAGATTCTTGCAAAATTTTTCTTAATGGAACAAAGTAAATCACTCCCGAAAACTAGGCCTAACCCTCTAACTAAACGCTCTAACCTAACACTGGGAGGCATTAGCAGATTATCTTCGGCGAAAACTCTTTTAGAGCCTGCGAAAATTAATTGTAATCTTCTGATATTATGCACATAATAACATATAGGGATCCTTGGAATGTGTGTGTGTGTGTGTGTGTGTGTGTGCAGTCAACGTGAATCTTTTATTGTTATTGTGCCGTTTTTTGGAGTCTTTTTGCGTCGGAGTCTAATGTTGTTCGATCCCAGTGAATTCTTGAGAGGACGACTATAGTACAGAAATTGAAGTCAACCTGCTCGGTGACTTTGAACATGTTGACCTGTTGACTGGAAGTTACAAATGCTAATTTTGAACAAATGTGAATTAGATCGTCCGATAATGATGCATGTAATAGCCCGGCAATTTCTGGAAATGAAACGCGGGAAGATACCTAATCTTGTGAGTAGGGCCGGGTTGTCGATCTGTCCCCTGCGACTGGCTGCTGCACCCACGTGTGTGCACCCCTTCTCGTCGGTGTACGTGCCTTCTTTCACGCCCTCCCCTCCTCCGTCCGGACCGCGCCCTTCGTCCTCCCCTCCACCTGCCTCGCAACACGCCCCCTCCCCCGCGCCGGCGGCATTCCTGAGGGCGTTGAGGTGCACACACCGTCCGTGTCCCGCTACAGATGGCACTTATTTCTTTATTAAAAAAAGATTATAAACTGAATGTAACGTATGGGGGAGATCATCTGCTCACGTTTTCTTCAGTTTCAGAAACTCTTTCCAACATTTTAAACTATAAATAGTTGAAAGATGAATAAAAGTTAAAAATTAAACAAAATGATAATAAAATTGAAAAAGCGCGAGATTAGCAACGAAAAACTAGAAATTTTATTTTGTTGTTTCTAAGGAATTTGTAACTTCTCTGTGTGACACTAAGAGTTTATTCCTTCGACGAGAGAATACTCGATTAGGAATCCAAGCAAGAATGGCATTATCATTCCAGCATTCAAATGTATGCAAACGTTTCAAAAAA
>JAHLJT010008446.1:17208187-17319595 GCA_031308135.1 Acheta domesticus | reverse complement strand
GAGGGTATCTGGGGCTCAAGGAAACGTACACAGATTATACTTCTCCCCTGAACGTAACATTTTTTTTCAAGAATTAAATTAAATTTAATAGTAATTGGGACATTAGGAGATAGCAGCGGCGACCGGAAGGGAGGGGGCAGCTGAGGCAACTTGTCTAGGTCCCAATTTTTTTCTTTCAAAAGAAATAAAAAAATGTATTCATCCCTAATCCAAATTTAACGCTGTAAGGTATTTCCGATGCATGGAGAAATAAATTCTGTTCATTGATTGAGGGATGGGGGCATTTTGTGTTTAAAATAAGGGGCACTCGTGGATCAACTGCATCAGGCCCCTGGTTTTCTCTGGCGCCCCTGGCAGAGAGAATGTTGAGAAGAATTCATCAAGAGACGAAATACGCCTTTAAAGACTCCGCTAAAGACGGGCTTCAAACAAAGCTTTAAATTTTATATTAGTTCATTGTCATTAAAAACAGTTAATGTAATTTTTAATTGCATAGGCACTCGTTTTCAGGCACAGTTGAATACTGATAAGTTTTTCCGTGTTGTTAAGGGTCGCCATAGATCGGTCATGCTTAGGGCCCCGTATGTCATTAATCTGGACCTACACTCGCCCTTTTGAGTTTACCGATGGATGCAATGAACACTTAGCTTCTGTTAGGGACTTAATATACTTTTATTCATTTATGTTTCGTCAAAAACAGTTGAAAAGTGTATGTACCGTACTAAGGGGAAGTTGCTTACTGTGCAAGTTTATTCAAATTCTGGGATCCCTACCGTAACCCAAATTCAAGGTGTGTTATGAATACAGATGGAAATGAGTGTTTACATATATGTTTGAAAGTTAAACAATATCTAGTTCCCGTCGAGTGGGTTGGTCCACTTTCTGGCAGACCCCCGCGAAGAACTGCGATGTTTCGAAGAGGGTTCCCAACACAGATTAGCTGACGTGTTACGGCAAGATAACCCCAGCT
The DNA here is from genome assembly GCA_031308135.1 of Acheta domesticus. Lineage (NCBI taxonomy): Eukaryota > Metazoa > Arthropoda > Insecta > Orthoptera > Gryllidae > Acheta > Acheta domesticus. The sequence continues at coordinate 17,318,625 of JAHLJT010008446.1, read as the reverse complement.
GCAGCACGAGAATGTCGGGTGCACAACTTCCAGTGGTGTGAAACTCGTCCTTACTTCCTAAGTGGAGAAAACATTGTAATAGTGCGCTAAAAAACTGCGAATTTTAGGCAGAAAGAACGGGCCAGGCCGTGTTTTTGAAAAAGTGGAAAAATTTTGTTTCTAAATATAGTAAATTAATTCCTCTATTACTTTGTTTTGTGATATTCCATGCTTTGTGGATCCTTGTTACAAAGAAATCGGTTGGACGCAACACTGCCTGTCTGTTTGCCTTCCGTCCGTCCGTGGTCAACGTTAGATTTGCTGAAAAAAAACGCATTTTTTCATTACAGATTTTAATCAGAGTGTAGTGTACTTAGTAATATGGCTTAGGTTCTATTACTTTCTCGCTCGTCTTAAGAAGAGAAACTGTTGTAATTGTGCGCCGGAAAACGAGGTTTTGGCGGAGAAACTTATTGCCGGTTCGTGTTAAAGAAAAAGTGGATGAGTCGTGTTCATATGTCTAGTAAATGACTTCCTGTAACACGTTGTGTATTCATGTTTTGTGGTCCCTTCATGCCGAAAAATAGATTGACGGCAAAATGTCCGTCTGCCCGTTCGTCCGTGTTTATGAGAAAATACATGATGTGCGCTGAAAATGAAACTAGTACCACATTTTTTACTGATCTTTAATATATACTTCCTCTAGAGAAATTTAAAGAAAAGTTTAGAGCCGTTTTAGAAAATAGTTTAAAAAAATATTGCGGATATTTCACACAATTGTCATGACCAGGGAGAGAGACAAGTCTATTTCTGTGGGGAAAATCCTTCGTTTTCCGGCGCCCGATGACAATACTTGGTGTGCTTACAAATTGCGAGAAAGTGAAAAGGAAGATGGGTCGCTCGCTTGTTGGAAGGCGTCGAGTGTGAGGAGGCTCGAAGGACTCGTGCGAGCGAAGCGAGAGCGCGCGAAGCGGGGAGTGCGCAACGCGCGGCGAAGTGGGTGGGAGCGGGGGCGGGGGCGGAGGCGGAAACGCGGTGTATCGCGCCATGCAAATGAGGACTTATCTGCGCGATAAGCGGGTCGTCCGCGCGCCGTGACCCGCGCCGCGCCTTATCCAGGTGCGTGGAGAGCGGCCTTGGCGATTAGGGCGGCGCGCGCGCGTCGGCGGCGGCGGCGGCGGCGGCGCGGGCAGCGCGAGGCCGCCCACGGGCCACATGTTCAGCGAAGACACTCCACTCCTCCAATTCTTCCAATTCTGTCCGTCGAAAACAGTGCCGGATGCAGGGAGGGGGGTCATGGGGGCCATGGCCCTCCCAAAAGGTCGAGGGTTTTCGTTTCTTACGTTTCATTGTATGACACAATCGATTTAATATTTATTTACATTAAAATTATGTAATTATTTACGGAATATTGTGTATTATCATATATGCCCTACAAAAATAATATAAAATATAATAAATATATTTTTTATTTAACAAAAATCTATGATCCCCCCCCCCCCCCCAAATAATCTGGTGGATCCGCCCTTGGTTGAAAAGAGGTTGTTTTTAAGAACGATTACGACGCATTTAGAGCATTATCATTAGAGGCAGACAACGTAGGCTGTACCCCTCCATATTGACTTTCCGTAATTGCACTTTCCCTATTTTTTGGTCGCGAATAGGCCGACTCGAACCACGCAGACATGCACCTGCACTTCCTGGAGCTCAGTATATATATATATATATATATATATATATATATATATATATATATATATATATATATATATCTATCGGTGGCAGGTGATTGGTCAGGGGATCAGCATAGGCTGAATCCGATTTTTAATCCCCCAGGGTTGTTAGTCCTGGGGGGATGGAAGATGGACTGATGATAATGAAGGGTGAATGAACGACACACACATAGAGATACCAACACACCTATGCGCTAGGTGGGACTCGAACCCGCGATCCTTCCTTCCGAAATGGCCACGGCGCTAACGGCTTAGCGACCTCGACTTTCCGGACCGGGTCTTTTAAATTATTAATAAATAATAATTAGTAATAATAATAATAATAATAATAATAATAATATTAATATCATCTCCCTCTCTCAAGGCGAATGATCTTCAGGCCCGGAAATACATCAAAATCCACACCAGGTTGCATCCAGCTTCCTAAGGTGTAGATTCGGTGATCTCATTGGTTCTACAATACCTTACGCAAAATGTGCAGTATCCTAAATTTCGTAGTGCTTACTGCAGCCTGCGATCTTAGTCAGGTGCTTCGTAAGATCTTCAGGAATGGAGTCCAGGGCACCTATTATTACTGGCACTATCTCTGTTCTTACATTCCACATTCGACTGACCTCGATTGCAAGATTTTTATATTTTTGATATTTCTCAGCAGGCTTTGCTGTTATATTTCCATCACATTGGACAGATACACAAGTTATAATAATAATAATAATAATAATAATAATAATAATAATTTGTTTACATTATTATTATTATTATTATTATTATTATTATTATAATTATTACAGATTTTCTGTTACATTAATAATCTCTCGTTACGTGTACATTTCCTCTCTATACTACAGTCCGGTTGTCAGAAGATTGGATGTTAAACTTCAATGCCAAGTTAAATTTTATTCAATATATTACATTTTTGCAAAATTGTATGCCCTCTTGAAAACTGTGAGACTGTTGTAGCCTTGATATTTTCTTACCCTGGATAAATTAGTCTCTGTTGACTTTTTTTATACGAATTTATCATCTTCAAGAAGAAGAATGTTATTATGTATGTATAATGGGGAAATGGAAATCAAAAAGCTCACAGTTGAGCCGAGATAAATTCGTATAATTTATTTATTATTAAAAAATTAATAAGTTAGAAAACTTATTATTTTTTAATTTATTAATTTTTTATTAAGTTTCCCCGTTAAACATACATAATAACATATTTCATAACAACTGCCTGTAACTTACTATTACATTAAATAGTAACAAAGTGATATATAGTGAAACATCTTCATAACGAACACACTCCGGACCGAAGGAATGTCTGCCCGCTTGAGGGTCTTTCCTTCTCAGCTTTTCTTCTTCGCCTCCTTGTTCTTCTTCGCCTCCTTCTTCCTCGCCTCCTTGTTCATCTTCTTCACCTTCTTGTTCATCTTCGCCTTCTCCTTCTTCTTTTTTCGCTTACGCCTTCTTCGCTGTCCTGTTCGCCTTCTTCGCCTTCGCCTTCTTCGCTGTCCTCTTCGCCTTCTTCGTCGCCTTCGCCTTTTGAGATTCGAATATCTGAATAGTAGGAAAAGTACCTTTCTGCCATGTGTAACTGTTTTCAAACGACAGAACGGTGATCCGTGCTTGTTTCACCATCGCGCGCTTCGCATCCGGAAAGAAGACTTACGTGGCGGATATGAAGAAGGAAGTCAGAACTATAATCAGCATCGCAATGTAGCAGTAAATCAAATTCCAAATGTAGCAGCGGAAATGCGAATCTCTTGTGCCCGCCGCAAAAGGGTGGGGGAATCGTATGGAAATGATGGGAGTTACAGAAAATAGGCGCGTGTGTGCGTTACAGAATGGCACGCCGCCCGATGGTTGCCACTGAGCGTCTTGCTTTATGCTTGGGTTTTGTAGTTTACCCTCTTCTGCAGCACTTGGTCTGTTCTAAAATTGTGACTAGACGTTAATGTATACGCCATCAAGAGCGAAGAGCTGACATTGTCAGTTTCTGTCTGCAATGACTATAGGATAGGGAGGGGCCTGGCGGATAATGTGGGTATGGTGGGTAGCTATACCCACTGGAAAACTCCAAGTGGGTAAACTACACACGTGGATTTTGAGTGAGAGAAATATTCTATAAACGCCAAATTCCAGAAGTAACGCAATTTTGGGTATTGCATCAACTCAAAACGTATATGCGAACAACTATGTTGTAAGTTCGCCTCAACATTATTGCGATTTTACTTGTTTATAGCAACATGACGGACAAAATAGATTTCCAAAAATTGTTAAATGAATTCGTATCAAAAAAACGTCAAGAGCAGCGCTGTTTTTGCGTTGCGTAAGTGAACTCTGCTGAAGCTGCATAAAACAAATGTGGTAACAATTTGATAACATTTTAATGATAAAATTGGCTGTTTGAAAAAAATCTGTTTTGTATTTTCCCCTTCAAATACATTTTCGTTGGGAGGGGGTGTCCCTACTCGTGTCAAATACCCACTCGGACATAACACAATCGTCAGCCCTGGATAGTGACACATTCGTGTCCATCTCCCGTCTACCTGGTAATTATTTAACCCCCGTGGCCTGCTGTGCTGAAATATTAGTCGTGCTAGTGTAGGCTGAGTGAGACGCAGGGCAAAGCAGACGAGCATATGATAGAGCGGGGCTGCCTGTGCGGTCAGTGGGTGAGGGCACTGGCTGTGCACTCCGCTGTGCAAAACGCCCCTACGGCCATTCACTGACGCACTTATTTTCTGCTGCTCCACGTACGCGGCGCGGCTCGTCCTTGGCGAGTCACGTTCTCGTTAGATTCTTTAGGAACATTTTTATTGGGCCACATAAAACGGAAGACGAGGTATCTTGAACTCGGAGTGGAACTGAAGAATGTAGGGCTGCATTTGAACGATTTCCTTCACGGTTATATAACATGACTTTCAGGATCGTTTGGCTAAACGTTTTATTTCCCGTTCTGAAATTTCAGACGCTGGAAATGTAATGAAATTTATTATTTTTGTGTTTTCGATCAAATATTTACGATTGCCAGGAAATTATTTTAGATATAATGCTGCGTCAGCCAAGGAAATGATTGAAGGGGCGCACTCTTTCCTCCCTCGGGTGACTCACGAGGAAGTTTCAGGAGGTGTCCTTAGGCTGATAACTTGGCCTTGCGTTGTAGTGAAGAGATAAAAGCAGGATCTTTTTATATCGACGGAACCGACCGTTGGGGTGGGGAAGGAAGATAGTGACATTTCAAGCGAAGACTTCTGGGGAAAATGTCAGCAACCATATTGTGAATTATATTCGTACAAATATGTAAGGTTTTTGAATCAACCTTAGTGTCCTTAGGGAGTAATTTCTGACTGTTTTGATGAGTTTGCTGTGGGTTTGTGCTTTCCTTACTTCTGCTTAACAGATCATCAATTCCACCAATAGAGTTCATCCAATATGTGTAGAATCTAAAGTCTCCTGGCCTATTTTACAGTTGTTGCATTGAAAAGTATTTCCTTCTAAATGGAAACGAAAGTATGTTCACTTAAATCTCTAACATATGGATGATATTTACTTCTTCGGAATATATTTTTCCAGGTAGGGTAAGCAGTAGTAATGGTTTGTATTCGCTCTGCTCCCTTCTGTAATGTGGGGACTTAAACTTGCCATTCTATGTTTGAACCCTGCCTTTTCCTAAGGGCTTTGAATGTAGGTCTCTCCGGTAGAGTGGATTAAACATCAATCCTGTGACGGGTGCGGGACGAAGCGGGGGCGATGCGAGGCTGCGGCTGTGCAGGTAGCCGGCCCGCAAGGATTCCCCTAAACCAGCTTTCCAACTGGCGCATGCGACCCTCCGGTCTTTTTGTGCGGCCCGCGACTGCTTTGAAAAATTGTATTATACCAACCAAATTACAATTCAATTTCACATTTCATTTTATTTTTATTTCTTGATATATTAATTTTCTCGTTGTATGTACATTAATCATTAAGTGTGTTGAATAAAAGTCGTGTCTAATATATATTCCTTTCAGTATATTCTCAGTAGTTACGGTAAAAACCCTCTTAAATTACGGTGCGGCCCGCGGCTTCAGTATAGAATCTGATTTGCGGCCCATAAGGCCTTCAAAGTTGGACAGACCTGCCCTAAACCAAATGACACATGAGTATTGCACTATAATTCTAACGTAAAAATATTTTTGAAAGGTTTCTTACCCCCGTCCCACCACCCAACCCCTTTGCAGCCAAAACCTTTTTTTTTAATTTATTTATTTTTTCAACGTAACACATATCTGTAAGAAAAAAATATGAAATATAAGAAAATAATTTATACTGTCAAAAAAAAGCATTTTTGGTATTTTCTCAGCGCCAAATTCAAACGCAACAAAAAATATACAAAAAAGTAACAAAAATTAATTTTTACAGTATCGTAGAACGCAAACGGGCTCAAAAAATCTCAAACGTTCCTCTCAAGACATAACTAGTTCAATTTTTCATATTTGTTCGTCTGCTGGGCTATAGTTAAAATAATCAACATTTTTATCATCTTCCTGCCTTTAAATCATTTTGACTTTCAAAATTTTTCCCACATGTCCCCCCACTTATCCTTCACCTGGGACTGAATTTGTAACTACATTCCAAAGTAAAAATATTACTGGATGCTACAAGAATGTATACAGATGTCTAATAAAATGTAAAATAAATGCACAGAATTGTTACAGTCATTTTCAAAGAATTTTTAAAGTCAAGGTGATTTAAAGGCTGGAAAATGGTAAAAATGTTTAACTACAGCTTAGTAGTCAAAAATATCTGAAAAAAAATTCATAATTTGTGTCTTGAGAGGAACTTCTGAAATTTTTCCGAGCCTGTTTCGGCGTCGTAAAGCGCAGTAAAAAAAATTTTTTTTAAACATTTTTTTGTCGTTTGAATTTGGCGCAGAGAAAATATAAAATGTTTTTCTCCTAGTATAAATTATTTTTTTTATTTTTCACATTTTTCATTAGTATGAAATAGTGACGAAAAAATTAAAATTAAAAAGGTTTTGGTTGGAGTGGAGTGGAAGAGGTAGGACGGGGTTATGGAAATTCAAAAATATTTTAACGTAAGAGTTAGGCTATAGTATAATTACTCATAGGTCATTTGGTTTAGGGGAACTTTGTACCGTCTTATCGGGGGTATTCTTTACGTGCGGAATTCCGGGCCGTAATCGGCTCCTCTCGGTCCCCGCCAGCCAAGCTCGCTAGCGACGTTGCGGCACCTCGCGCAACAAGACACTAGAGAAGAATTTTCTTTTTTTATTAATTCTCTTCAGAGTTTACTATCGTTGTGAATCATCGAATGTGTGTTTTCCACTGTTCAGATTCCTGATGCATCATAGTTGATGTTCAAACATTGCAACACTATGGTCGTGAGTCATGGAAACTGTTAGTATCAATAAAAAGTCAGCAGTGTGAATCCAGTACACACATTTGGAAGCTAATCAAATGTAGTATTACTCAGAGGTATCACAAAATTTAGTTCAGTTATATGAGCTTCCTGGGAGGAACGCGAATACAAATATTTTTTAATAGATAGAAATAAGTTGCTGTCTATGTTCGTTTTAAGAGACTGAAATAAAATTCTATCGAGTACACGGCTTTAATAGAGCTTTTTTATGGTAATAAACTGACATTATTACGAGTACCTTATATTTGCGGTTACACATGTCAAGTGAAAAACGTCATCCGTGCTCTCCCTTGAGACTTCTCACTATACTTCAGCACGAAGTCACACCCACCTTTTTCTTGCGAATCATCTTGGAATTTAATCACTTGGCTTTTGTTCGTTTCGTACAGAACTCATTGGAATGTTTTATGTTACAGGTGAGTGTTCCCTGAATGTGTGTTACTGCCTGAAGTGGTGAGTCAATAAATATAAAATTATTCTGACAAAACGGAAACTTAGTGAAAACAAAATGAAAAAAAAAAAAATGATTGGTACACAAGTTTAGTGCCTCATCTCAAAAATAGTTTTTTTGCAATTAAGTAAAGAAATATTTTACAAAAAATATAGACATTTTTCTAGAAAAAGATCATGTTAGATCAAAGACAGCTGCTGTATGAAGAAAAACTCTTCTCTTTTGGCCGCAAATGAACGAGAAGAAAACCGTTCCCCTGAAATATGATAATGTTGCAGTGTGTACCGTCGGTATAAGTTTAAGTCCAGGAGTTCATCACGGGCTCACTGTCGACTTTTGGCGGTCGATTAAATTAGAGATTACTGGGTATAATGGAGACTAACAGGTATAATCAAAATCAAGAGACCGTTGATTGCAACAGGATATAATCGAAGTTGACAATTAATTGTTTTCGTATATAAACCATCGATCAAAAAATCGAACTTTTGTACTCTTTGAATCAGTAATTCTGTTGTTGAAAACTCGTTTATATTTGTAAAATAAACATGATAATAGTACAAAAATAATCATTGATAACATTTTTTTCAATACTTTAATTCATATTATTAATATGTCTAATTGTTATCTTTAGGTCATTTCTGCGTGAACAGGGGCCCAATATTGTAAGGGTCCCGGCTGGGGCGGTGCCCTGCTGATAGGAGATAACTCTGAGGAAAATTATGCAAGTCGATATTAGGTCGGCATGGCATCTCACTAGCAAGCGGGTGAAACACAGCCACATCTCATGTTAAAACACCTATAGGTCTAATGATCTTAGAAGTTCCGTAATCCGGCCCAATCTGTAATCCAATCAATACGGTCTTCGTCGCGGCGGTGAGTCGTGCGTGGGCGTGGATGGTATTAGGGTGCCGAGTTCACATGTTCTGGAATGCTGAGCAATTTCTAGAAAAACGGAGAGAACATTGAAAACGCGGGAAAATCAAAGCAGCAAATCAACAACGGAAATGGATATAAAATAGATATATTTTGATACGAGAATCTATTACCTCTAAATAGGGACATTAAATCAAGCTTTCATAAACTCAGTTTCTTTATAGTGAAAATAAAACCTATTTCCCAGTATTAAATTGTCTATAGTTACCTCTAGAATCTAAAACCCGCGGATTACTTATACATACTCCTGCGGCATTATGTGTTATGGAAACAAACTATTACGATGTGTAAGTGCTATTAATTTACATTCCCCTTTTTATATTGATTTATGTACTCGAGTGCCAACGCTCACTTCATAGCAGAGAGAACGGGAACTACCGAGGCTAAAGGCGGGAAAACAGTGGCATTACTTGAGTGGGAGCATCCATGGCAACCCTGGCCGCCACGTTGTGGGGGGGGGAGGGTTGTCTGCTAAAAAATGGAAATGAATAGGCGTATTTTTCAAACTTTTATCACAATATGTAGACGTTGTTTTTGTAATGCAAAATGTACTGGTTTTTTTCTCGCTTACTACGTACTTACGTAGCAAAGTGAAAGTATTGCAATGCTGCAACGGAAAGTGAAGATTTTTCTACCGAAAAAACTTGTGGATTCTTGATAGCGAAAATAATTATTGTTCCTATGTGTAGTAATGTAAATTTCTCCTAATGCGTTGTGTAGGCAGAATCCACCTTGTGTGTGTTCCCTGATGTCAAAAATTTTTTTACGACAAAATTGCTGACTCTCTCTGTCCGTCCTTGGACAATACTAGCGCCTAAACCGTTCAGAGGTAATCTCCAAAGTTGGCATTCCCCAATCTATTCGGCCGAACCCCAGACCATGAAAATTTGAAACGCGTGTTTTGATTTTTGACAATATCATTTTTTATTGTTTTTTTAGAAATGGCTCTCTCTCTGATGTTTATAAAATTGCAACAGTTCAACTATTTTCGACTTCTTCCTACAACTGCAATTTTATTATATATATTTTTCTCTTCGTAAAATCTGTTCTTCAAAATTTTAGATTTTTTAATAAGGTCGTGTTGTATAACCTTTTAGTAATATCAGTAGTATTCGCCTAATGTTTGCTTGTTTCTTTGTGTAGAAAGAAAGCAAATGTGAATGGAAGAATTGATCAGTTTCCGTCGGGAAAGACGAAAACTGCGAGTTAAATTTATTTAGATTTTATATTTTAAATCAATTTCGACCTTTTTTCAGTCTTTACAAAATTGCTGTCGTTATATTTAATTTGTTCATGGTCATTGTAATTTAATTTCATTGTATTTTTCAAGCTTTCCAAAGTTTTTGTAAATAAGCTAAGAAAAGGAAACCAAGGGCATTTGCAATTCTTATTGTTTAAAAATAAAAGTATTGTTGCGTATTTATTTGTTTAATTCTTGTTCATTTCATTTCGAAAGATAGTGTCCTTGCGAAACTGCACCTGCGACGTATGAACCAAACCTGATTGCCAGAAGGGCACTAGGGGAAGTGTCGCCCTCTGCGCCATTTTGCGTAGTTACGCCACTGCGGGAAAACAAATGCAGGTGAGCTGCGGGCACCCTGTCAGATAGACACTTTACTATGCGCACGTTTCGTTGATCTCTCCTTTTGGTAATTGTGGTAGGAGTATTACGTAGGGTCTGGGTTGCTATTTTCTTAGCAATCAAATCAAATCAAATCTATAGTCGTTAACCCATGCAAGTATGCAGTACTCGTGTAATATTAGGGAACAAACAGTTCTGGTTTTCAAATATTGCTAACCTCGCTTTGATGATACTTTCATTCATCATTCAGCTGTGTGCAGTGAAAGGGGGCGGTAAGGATTCTGGAGGTCAGGGAAGTGTGTGTAGATTACACTTCTCCTACATACGTCATATACAGTTTTTACTATTTATGAGCGAAAATACGTCTAAACCTCTTTCCTCTCCGTAACAGGCGTCGAAAGATAGCGATGAGAGCGAATGCACTGTGTCGAAACAGTTTTTACTTCCCCTGTGTACAATCCACATCCCCATGAACGCAAGTGAAAATGAAACTATGACGTTACAAGATTTACGATGTTGTTCTAATTAGTCATGTTTAAGTTATGATACGCGAGTTCAAAAATTATTTGGAAGCTCGTAGAAAATGAAACAAAATATGCACGCAAGCATAAGAATCAAGAAACAGAGCCACTTACCGTAACTTGTATGTAACACATTTATGAAATTAATCTGGATTGAGGAAACACGTCCACAATACATAGCCTTGTATATTCACAATAATAATACACAAATTTACATTCCGTGCATATTCTATCTTTATGCTTAACTGTATCAATATTCCAGATGCCTGGAAAAGAGCACGTCTTTGGTTCGAAATGATTCATGTTTATACAAAATCATTAAATTTGGTTGTAGATTTGTATAGAATTTTTATTAAAAGGTTGTCTCAACGAATATATTGGACACAATTAAATGTAATATACAATGTATAGACTGTCACATAAAAATAATGAAAAATAAATTACAACTGATGTTTTGGCTTTCGCCGCCCTACAATGCTCGCTGAATTCCGATAGAAACGTTGACTGAAGGGATTGCTTAGTAAGGTGAATGCAATCGACGGTGCTCTGGCGGTGGGGTGACTGCAATGTTTTGCGTGATCCTTGGCGTTGTAAAACGAGTTCCGATATTATTCAAGCTTGTTTGAGGGAGACCAGAAAATTGTTTTAAAGAAGGATGCTTGAGTGCAATGAGATTGGGCCACATTTGTGGCGATCTAATACTAGCAGTAATTCTTTAGCATTGGTGGATTGTATGATGGTTGACCATTGCATCGGGCAAAAAGTGAAAAGTTACTGTGGAGCGCCCCATATTTCAGGAAACATCTACAGAACTTTCGTTTTCCTTATGAAAATGGTGGTGAAGCTCTTATTAAGCTATTCCATAATTCGCTCCGAAAAATTCAAAAATAAAAAAAATTCAAGTTACGTGCGTTAGTGAGTATTTCTTTTGTCATTCTGACAGTATGACTAATCGTATGTCAATTACTGCTGAAATATGTTACAAATGTTTGACCCTGAGGGTCCATAGGGTGATGGCCCTTTGATCTATTTTAGGGGTGTCCAACGTGCAAGACATCAAGGGCCGAAACTAAATACTTAATCTGGTTGCGGGCCATATTTTTCATTACTCGGGTGATCCACACGTGATCCCGTATTGTTGATGTCGGCAGTTTGCTGGGCTGCTCTGAAACGGGGGGGGGAGGGATGGAACCAGGCATGATATCAGGCTCTACCATGAATAAAGCAATAAAACACTTTCGGGTGATTTTACCAATTATTATTAGAAACAAAATCGTCAATTCTAAACTTAATCTACTTTAACAATAAGGGGTGTTGAGCCCGGCAGGGCGCGTGCGCTAGGCGCAATGTTCTCCCCCGACATGGGTGCAAGGGATTTTCACGTTTGTTTTATAACCTTTCGTGGGCCACAATAACTGGCACCGCGGGCCCCCTGTTGGACAGCTCTGTATCTATATTATGTTATCGCAGTATTCATGAAAAAATGTTTTTGTTACAATAGTTAATTTATTGTAGCGTTCCACGGGAGTATATTATTTGTTGTTCTGGAGCAATGAGCTGTAAGCGTCCACGTCGGTGAATGCAATGCGGTGAGTAAAGGTGTAGGGCAAGTTGCCTCCATCCGTTTGACGCCCGACATGGATGCAAGGGATTTTTCACGTTTGTTTTATAACCTTCGTGGGCCACAATAACTGGCACCGCGGGCTGACAGTTGGACAGCCCTGTTTTATCCACAGAAAGCTACTACTACAGTACCGGCGCGGAGGCGAGGGCGGGGACCGCGGCTGGTGAGGCTGGGCGGGGCCTTCATTGCGCCCTGGCGCACGCTGGAAAAAAGTCTAAAACACGCATTTCCACCTACATGTGTGTGGTCATGTACCGTTGAAAAGAGGACAATATTCTGCATTGAATGTTAATTTTGAAAAACTGACAGAGGCTGTGGGTTTACTGACAGAGTTTTGACATCGATTCGAAATTACCTGAAGTTCACTTCTTGTGGGTGTGATCACGATGGCTGTTTGCAAGTGCGCACTCTATCGGCCATAACTACGTTCAATGACCATCAGTGACATTTGGAAAAGTCTGTATTATTTATGTAGGTGTGATTTGTCTGTTTGGTAATTGCCTTTTCGTTTAAATATCTGCCGGCAAAAACGTTGTAACCCTCAAAATGCAATGTAGCGGCATGCGAGTTTCCTCCTCCATTATTACAACGTTTATGCACCCGTGCGACTCGTGGCGAAATTTAAAAAAAAAGAAAATTGGCGCTTAATGCTCATGTTGTTTAGTAACATACATAAAGTTAGTTATTGTTAAGGTAATAAAATTGTAGGGAAACAAAAATATCTCAAAGTAGGTGTTTGGTGGAAGACACATTGGGGTGTCGAAACGCAAGATATAAGTTGACTTCATGCTCTGAACTTATAATTTTACCTGAGAAGAGTATGTTATTCTATTCTTGGAGCTCTGTTCTATATTATTAGCAATTATCACTACGTTTGTTTCAATTGGTAATGTGCTAATTCCTTTTACGAATTGCTTTAATTATATTTACACTCGATTTTTTTTGTTTCGACAGTATAAAAATTAAGATTACAAACTTCCTTCGCAGGTTTTCAGAAAAAAAATTCGTGTTTTTAATGAAGTACGTAACAAATACTGCTAATACAGTTGTAGCGCACTAATAACTACAAATAATTAATAACAGATAGTTGAAACGTCAAATGTAAAAAATATTGTTACAAAATGTTGAAACCTCATACCTCCAAAAATTGAAACCTCAAATATTCATTTAATGAATTAAACACGAAATTAAGTTCATTATGGTAATCATTCTGAATTCATTCAAATTCGGTCAGTCTCTTGCAGCTTTTTGCGTGAAGTCTGGAATTGTATATTCTTCCCAGATATGCACAATATTCTGGGGAAGCTTATCCTATAGTATCCAGACTTTTAGATTGCAGGAAAAAATACGAATCATAAGCAAATGCCATCCACATGATTCCTTGTGGCTTTCAATCTTGCCATTGCCTTGGCTATTTATTTACGAATCTGTGTTTTTATCCAAACTGACTTAACGGTGAGAACATATTTTCTTGCAATAATAATATTGAAAATGACAACACACGTCATAAAAATCACGCACATCATGTCTCTGTAACAGCTCACTACAAGATATCTACATATAATGCATGCACGTTACTTTACAACACATTGCCAGAAGACATTAAACAATTAAAATCGACGAGTTTAAAACTCAATGAAATTTTTTGTTCTGGATAACTGTTTCTATACAATTCGAGACTACACTGGCCATCAAAACGGATCAATTAATTTATGTTAACAACGAAACAAATTTAAAATCATACAATAGATAATGCGTTAGTTTCCAAGTACTTAAAATGCTTCAAATAGTTATGTGTTTCAGCTCTTGGGTCAGTGACCCCAATCGCTATCAGGTTCCATTCAGTTTTCTTGATTCATTAAGCAAATGCTGTTTCACTTCAGGTCATAAATGTAGCTTTACTATGCACTTCTTTGGCTCTCTTTTTGTGATTTGTGATAGGAGTAGCGCTGGGGGTAGTGCTACTACTTTTTTAGCAATACTAAAATCTGCAGTTCCGATGCATATAGGTTTTCTATTACTCGGGAGCGACAATGTCTAGTCTTAAAACGTTCCTAACTTCTCATTGTTGGTACTTTTATTCATCATTCAACTGGTTATGGTTAAGAAGTCGGGAAAGGATTTTGGAGCTCAAGAAAACATGCGCAGATTGTACTGTTAAGATGTCGGTCTGAAAAGTTCCTAAGAAAACCACTCGAATAGTGCAAACCATTAAATTGATAAGTAAAAAATTTGATGTACTGATGTATTTTTCCTAGTATTGGTTTTTTTGAAAATGCACTCAAAATTTCATTAATTTATCATCAGGAAAAAAAAATTTTACGACTGTCAGCGCGACTGTTTGCTAGAGTAATAATCAAATAATATTGAATAAATGATGACTATTCCAAATATTTACGAAAGATGTAGCAAATATTATAAACAAAATATTTGCCCTAAATGTTAAATTTTTCAACCAGGAGATTTCATTGAAGTTCACTTGAAAGTTTAGTTTCAGGCGTAACTGGAGCACGTTCTTGCGTCTAGAGTAAGGTACCGTCAGTTATTGCATTATTCATTATTATTGTATTATTGCATTATTTATTATTTATCATATTGTCTGTCACATATTATACTTTATTGCTTATTTATTTTCATAAAACGTTTTGTTTCTTGCGCACATTCAGTATTTTCTTAACGCTTTATGTGCTTAATTTCAAGATTCTATTCAATTCACCATATTAAATGTCGCTACTGACCTTTAGGAGGCAATTTTGGCTACCGATTATTCCGTGTTCAAGAGGGAATTCGTTCAGAGTGTGCTTGACAGCTATAGCAATAAGAAGAATACCGGCAGACGTGGCTTAGGGCATCAACTGATCTCAGTGTGGTGCAGTATGATCGGGAGGACCTAGGGTTTGAGTCTCGTCATTGGCAGGATTTTAGACATTAACTGCATAGCTAGGTGGAATTCACCTGTTGTGTGGAGAAGAATCCTAGCGGCCGTCTACTCTGCTCGGTAGTTTTCCGTGGTTTCTCCGAGCACCTAGGGAATGCCAGGCGGGACCACGCACCGCACGCAATCTTTCCTTGTCCTTCCTTGTTCTATCCTCACTCCGTACTTACACACAACCACACATGCCGGCAATCGAGGGCTTGGAGCTTCCCCTGGCTGGATCGGTGTCCTCTGGTGACTGATACGTGTTTGGAGAAAATCCCACTATCCGAAATGTAGGTCGGCTCCGGATCTGACCAAACAGCTGGTGATCCCTTGGGAAAACATGCATTACACTTACGGGAATAATGATCGTAGCCGTTGACGCGCCCGGAAACGCGAATTAATCAAACAATTGAGAAAATATATTGCCTGAGAGTGAGTTGCCTCAAAACCAAACAGTTGTTTTCCGGGCGAGTGCAGGACTAGGGACAACGAAAAATGTCTCGGACTGAAATGATTCACAAGCTATAATTCATAGAAAAGGTTGATTAAGATTACAGATCAAGGTAACTTATTGGACAGAGAACTCTCTTGTAGAGAGCTTGTGCATTTGGCATCGCCAAACCAGGTGCTTGCTAACCGCCAGGAGCAAATCTCCCAGACTGTAGTAAAGCAACGCGTGTCGAATGGTCATGGATATCCGTCAGCTGTTGAATTTAATTGTCAATCCAATGATAGTAGTAGTCTCTCAAAAAACAAAAACAAAAACAAAAAAAAACAACAAAAAAACAAAGACAAATAGGTCTCTCAAAAAAACTTGTAAATGATTTTTATACATTTTTGTCTCCATTTCAGTTTTGAAAATTTTGTGAATTTGACTTAAGGTGTGGATTGTAGGATCCCAAAACCCGTATGTAAAATGTTTAACCCTCCGGCGGGCGCGTTCCATCATTTCCCACTAGCAGGCGCGTCCATAGTTATTACTTTTGTTATGGAATGTGAAGGAACTATTCTTTAGGTTTTTATACATTTTATTTCATAATAACTAAATACCAAATGAAATAACAATATTAATAAGAATCTTATCCCATCACTCCCTCCCTCCGTGTCTTGGTACGTGTTACATGAAGGGGAATGTATACAGTGCAAACGTGCCTTCTAACGTTTCTTCGGAAACAACGCATCTAAATTTGAATTAGTGGTTGGTACTCCAAATCTGTGTCATAAAGCTCAATAACAGCAGTAAATATTCTAATGGATAAAACACGCAAATATTATACTTACATGGACAAATGCGATACTGAGTGCCGCAACCGTTGCAGAGTATAAATTACTAATGAATAACGGTCGATCGGCAGTGTCGGTCGATCGCGATTTTAGCGTCATTCGGTTTCAAAATATAATGAATGAAGAATAACTATGAGCTCAATAGAGCGGCACCAATTGTATACACGAAAATCAACAACAATATAAGAATGCGGCACAGAGGTGCCGCTACGAACCCGCCGGTGGGTTAATATGCGACTGTCACCTTACTTGACTTTTGGCCAGCTTTTCGGGCGATTTCCCCAGTGTGGCGGCGTCTGGACGCGCCAGGCCGCCTCCGCCGTTCACTGCCCGCTGAGTCAGCGCCGGCACGATGCACGGCGACCGGGCCCGTCTCGACCCGACCCGACGCGACCCGACCCGATCCGACTCGGCTGGGCCGGCGCGTGGAATTCAGTTGCACCACACGCACCGGTCGTCTCGCTTTGACGCGTCAACGCCCTCCCGCCCCACGCTCCCCCGCCCCGGGTTGCGCCTCGGTCTCCCCGGCCCCGCCCGGTCCTGCCCCCGCCCCGCCACGTCACGCCACGGTCAGCTACGGTGCCTTGGACTCACGTGCCGGGTAAATACCGATAGCGGACACGCGCAGGCCAGGGCGACTTCGTCGTCGTCGTCGCTGCCGCCGGAACTGCACCGGGGCCTTCAGCGTGTCCCTCCTGCCGCTGCCCCATATTCGATTTAAATTCGTTTTATTTATTTTCGACAAAAACAGTAAAAACTAAATGTGACATGTTTGTATAAACTTCGCACATTTTCTTGAACTGCAAAAACTATTCCTATACGTAGTTGAATAAATGAATAGAAGTACCAACAAGTCTAAATAGCAACATTTGAAAACTAGAAATGTTAGCTCCCGAGTAATTAAAAACGTTTTTGCATCGATAAACGATCTACTGATTTGATTTTATGCTAACAGGGATCATACTATATGAAATGGACCTAGGTAAGAATAAAAGTGCCCTTCCCCTTTTTTTCGCGTAGCTTCACTATCGTCCCATCTGGCATTTGCGTTTCATGTACCGTCGCACAAAAATGGTTTCTCAACTCTTACTGATATTTTTTTGAAGAAGGGAATTGAACGGTTAAGTAACTAGTTTTAATGGGGATCATGAATGCCGTTCATTCATTTTCTATTGAATCCGCATTCACTTCATTAAAACTGCCCAAGGCATGTATCCTTTTCTGGCGAACTAAAGTCTGTGGATACTACTTACTTTCTCGCACCTACTACGTATTTCGAGAAAGTTTTGTAATGATGGCGGAAGAAGTCTGCGTTTTTTTTGTTGAAAAAATTGTATTGTGTGAACCGGGTGTCGGAAAGGTGCGTAAATCTTGTTCCTTTACGTAGTAAATTACTTCTTCTAACACGGGGGGCTCGAATGGCCCCCAAGATCTCGGTGGAAGAGGTTGATGCTAGAAAACCTTGCATCACCAATAGATCCCGCAAAGCCCTTCTGTAATGGAATCGCATCCGTATGGCCATATCAGCCTGTAATGGGTTTTGCCGTTGCACGGCCTATCAAGACCAAGTCTCTTAACATCCATGCTCTCGTCCCGGTAATGCATCTCGAGTTATGCACTTAACGTGCAGTCGAAAGAGATAGGCGAAAGGCAAGTCTCCTTAGAACGGGAGCATTTCGCCAAGGTAAAGAAATCCCTGACAGAATCACCACGTCAAGGACCGCTCGTCAAGGGGGAAGGCGGAAGGCGGCCGGGGGTCTGAGCGCATGCCCCCAACGTGCTCCTTGTATCGACGGACAGCGGACCCCATGAACGACTGACCCACCGTGTATAACTTCGCTTGGAATGGTTCGATGATTAGGATTCTCTTCGAGACGAGTCGCTACGCACTGTACCCAGAAAGAGGGTGCTGGCTATATGGCCCACCGATGTGAATATGGATATCACTATGGATCCATGGTTCGATTGATAGTGACGTCCCCCCTAATCTTTATACGCTCCAAATGTAGCAAGAGTTTACAAAGAGAAGATATCCGCTTTGAAAATTGCAAATGTTAAAATATTTCGACTTATTTCTACAACTACAGTTTTGAAGAGAGAATTTTTCACGTAACAAAGTTAGTTTTCCAAATGTTAGGGTTCTCCTTCTTCTCCATCAAGTAAACACAGACCTGTACTTAAATAATTAATTATTAACTCATAGATTACCCTAACCAGGAGAGGAAGCGCACAACAGCCGCAACCTTCCCGTTACATCTCTTTCTTAAGAATAATCTCTGCGACGCACGGGACGGGGCGGCTCCGGCCCGGCGCGCCCGCCCCTTCGGCCAACGCCACCAAACGCGTCCCCCGCCCCGAGGAGGGGATGCAACACCAAAGACAGTATGTTTAAAAATATTAGTAATTTTGGTTGAAATACACGCATTTTTTCTCAAAAAAGCTCCAATTTTTAATTTGTGCAGTGTTAAATTTTTTCGTCGAATAAAACAGAGGCTGCTAAAAATGAGTTTGGCCCAATTTGAGACAACGTCCTGTATTTCGAATATTAATAAAAAAATTGCAAACGTGCAATATTAATTATATTTTTTCTTAAATGAAATCTGTTCTAAAAAATTATATCTTTAAGGTCATGCGCATCAAAAACGCGTAATTTTTGCTTGAATATAATGCCTTAAGAAATAACTCAAGCGTCTCAAATTTTTTCTAACTTTTCCCACGGGACAAGCAAATGATGCTTAAAAAAATAGCGCATGATCCATTTTTTAGCGAATAATGTATTTTTTCGAAAATTGCAAACAAAAAATTAAACATTCCACTGCAATATTGATTGACGGATTAGTCATTATTTCACTAAACAAATGTTTAATTGATGGACTGGGATAACGAGTATGTTCAAAAATCACGGGCTACGAGTCAAAAAAAAAGTTCTTCGCTAAATTTACATTGAATGAACTGGTGTCTCTGTACATTTAGACAGTTGTTTGTCACTAGTACTTTTATAACACATAAAGGATAACGCTTGTATTATATTCAACCTATTCCACCTAAGTTCATCCTAAAACCAGTTCGGATGAACTGGTTGATATGCTACTGATATAGTCAAAGGCTGCTTCTATTGCGTGAACTCAGCTTTCAAACATAAGACTGTTCTTCACTAGGAAATTTGTCTTGAGTTATCCCGAAATCAGCTGAAACCGCCATTGGCGCTGACAGGCATCACAGGAACCTTAGATTGCATACCACAATGGCTGACATTACAACTTCTGAGCGAAGAAATCGAATATGTTACCAGGCATAGGTACTCAGGAAATCTGTGGAGAACCTTTGTTGCATCTCGTAAATATTATTTGAAAGCAAGTACAATTAAAATGGTATTAAAATCAATGAAATCAGCGAAAAATACATTAAAAATGATGGAAAAAGATGAAAAATGGCTTAATAGTCGAAATCGACGAATAATGCAAAAAAAAAAAAAGACTTATAAAAAATGGGGTCATTTCCTTTTGTCATAACATAAAATTAATTTCTAATACTAAATGGCATTTTTCTAAAGCGAAAAAGATGAAGAAAATGAACATTTCATTAAAATCCGCGCCGTAATGACGATCTTAATCTCAGTATGAGAATGGGCCCAAATAATGAGCCCTTGAAAAATAAATTTTATATCATCGCTAATATTGAAGCGAATATTTTTCTTAGCAATTCTTACAATAAACATTTACTTCTTTCTGTATTCAGAATTCAACTTGAATACGGATCGGGAGTACGAATCCCAGAATTAAGAAAACTGACAGAATTCACCTCCCCTCGTAACACGTCATTCTGAGTTTTTAACTCATTTTGACGTAAAGTGAATAAAATACTAAATATAAATAAGTGAGGTAGTATATTTTATGGGCCATATTTGAAGTGCATATTTTGGAAGATTTTATTGCTTAAAAAGGTCAATTTCATAGCTGATCATGGTTTTAAATCCGGTTCCTGGCTGTCACCCACGCTGCTTTCGCGGAAGCTGGGCGAGCTGAAGCCAACGCTGCGGAGCAACTCATGGGGCGGGAGGGGAAGGGCTGTCACGTGAAGAGCTCCTCGCGAAGAACGGAAGGCCGCCTCCCCACGCTCTCCGCCGCGACGGTCGCCCCAAACGAGTGATTACTAGAGACCGGAAAAATATGTAGTATGAAAAGTGAAAATATGTGCATAAATATATAATGAAAACCGTAAGAATATGTAATAAAAATGTAAATCGGATATAATATGTTATATTAAATATACTAATTATAAAACGAACATTTACATAATGCGAAATTATATTTATAAAATATCCTAAAGAAATTTAAAAACAATACATACGTTTTGAAAATTCAGGTTAAAGGTCCACAAAACGCGGCATCAGTGGATACTTTTCGCACCTACTGGTGAAACTGATAATGGCCACTGATGCACACTTCTCGCCACACTGAGTTTACTGAAGCAGGCGCGCCGGACTGTGTGAACACCCGACGGCGTCATCATGTAGCATACCTCGAGTAAACGGCACACAGTATAATTTAGGAAAATTGCTGTTTTGAAAATATTTCTTTTTCGTAAAAATACGTATAAAACTGAAGAAAATTGATATATAACAAGAATATTCGTGAAAATGGCAAAATATGTAAAATATGTTATTACATTTATACAAGTATTATACACATATTATTATATTATACAAGTACTAAAGTACTAAATAGGTAAAAATATGTAACAAACAATTTTGATATTGTGTTTAGAAAAGCGACGGTTCGCCAAGATTACAATTTTTAGAGTGGTAAGTAGAAAGACAAAAAATATGTAATTACATTAAAAATCCGGTCTCTAGTGATTACGGTGGAGGGTTACGCGCTGGCATAACGATCACTGTGAAATAACTATTACTCGCGCAAGTTTTCTAGATACACGAGCTCCCTAGTCCTCGCCCAGCGCTGAATAGCACGGCCCGTTGCGATACTTAGGTCGACCCGGAACGGCACGTAATTTGACAGAGCTGCCAACCACCACTTCCTATCTTGGAAAAAAATGTAGCATATCACGTGTCACGTCTGGGCGCGGCAAAACAGTTGGTAAGCCGTGTTGGTAGCCAGAACCCTTCTCTCCCCGCCACGCCACGCTGTGGAATGTCAAGAACACGTGCGCGTATAGTACATTACCCACATCCAGTGCGCGCAGATATTGAACGAAAAGAATACCGCCTCCGGCGGATGTAAAGGTGTCTATGGTTTCGATAGATGCCTAGGATCTCGAGAAAAATCCGCAAACAATGTTTAGTTTTAGTTTAGGTTTTGACTGAATAATACAAGTATTTGATTTGTTATACCGCGTATGGTCATTCTGTACGTTGCGTCTGCTTTCTCATCCTCTTTGCGTTACTGCTTTCAATACAAGGTTCCAAGGAAGAGGCTGGCCCACAGTTATATTGCGTTATGTACATCAATTTTTGAATATTACTAATATGTAAGAACGGTGCGCTGATAAAATATAATATACCATGTTATTACAGTATTCGTGAGGACTGTCCTCGTTAAATTATTTTATTTGCTTCAGCATTATACGAGGGTGTTTTATTTCTCATTCTTCAAGCAGTGTTGTGATACGTTTTGGAAAACGTTTTTATGGTTTTGTCAGCAGCATTTTGCTGCCCCCCCCCCTGCGGGCGCCACAAATACTTCATATTTTTTGGCCTCCTCCCTGTTTTTTTATTATTATCATTATTAACCGAAACCTGCAATTGCAAAAATTTACGAAGTGTACGAAAGCCGACGATAAAGAATGGGCTCCTGATTGATTATCGGCGGTTAAGTTGCATCTCTGCTCGATAAAGCCTCAATGCTGCTCGGCTCTAGAAATAGATCTTCATAAATCTTTCGGGAAGGTTCTCCTGGGTGGCCAGATTCAGTGCGTGCGTGCAGACCATGCTTGATTGTGTTAAATGCATGCGATTTTTTATCTGCTTGTGTCCCTTGGTGACATGGACAATTATCTACTGAGACCAACTGCAGTTCGCTATTAAATTTCTCTATTTCTTGTCGATATGATCCTTTTTGGGAATAATTTGCTTAACGGATGAGAACCTATCGGAGTTTCTTAAACCGAAGAAATAGTATGGACAAATTATAATTTAAAATGTAAGGAAGATTAGATAGTACGAATAATTTTTTCCGATGGCTTTCAAAATGCAGAACACGCTTATCTCTGCAGTCCCACGCATTGCACTCTCCCTCAATCATGACATGATCCGAACTCTAGTAACGACGCCGTTGTTTCAGATGGTCGTATTTACTAAATGGAATTTGTTTCCGATAAGCTAGATGATTCTCAGTTCTATCGAGACGAAGTTCAAGTATTACATTTCTAAGATAGTGGTGATTCCTGCCACGAAAAGAACGAACCGAGACGAGATCCACGATGCCCGGCCTTTTCTGGATGTGGGGTACTTGGGCCTATATATCAGGTGGATCAAACGTCCCGCATGATAAAATATCTTAGGAAGATATTTTGCGAGTGAAAAAAAATCGTATTTTATAATTTAAAAAAATCTTTTCGAAGATACCAAACATTGTCCCCTAATCCCACCCCCTGGAGGTGGGGCGGGGGGCAACTTCGAAATCCTTAAATGGAAAACCCCCATTTTTTTATTGCAGATTCGGAGTCTCCTAAAAATGTAGCAAGTTTTGTAAAAATTTTCTGAAACCGCTACCTCAACTCGTCCTCCGAAACTCGAAGTTTTTCTACGGAATAGGATATCCGTCATTAAATTAGTAGCTTCATCGCGTGTTACGGTAATGAAACAGCAGTTGTTGTTTTTTAATATTCTTGGTATGTAAGGAACTGTTGTGGGCTGCACTTTCAATTTCGTACGTTTTTCATAATTACATTTCGGTTCTTTTTGTCTAACTTATGACTACGTTCCTTTAACACAAAATCAGTTTATTTACACGTTATTTATATTTTTTAAACCACACTACTAAAAATC
This sequence comes from Acheta domesticus, assembly GCA_031308135.1. Lineage (NCBI taxonomy): Eukaryota > Metazoa > Arthropoda > Insecta > Orthoptera > Gryllidae > Acheta > Acheta domesticus. Next base: position 17,295,180 of record JAHLJT010008446.1, on the reverse strand, counting down.
CATACTGTGTGATTACTGTTACTTAACACGAACTATACACATCTTTACACTTATTTTAATATTCTTTTAATATAATCTATGTACTAATTAAATTTGTTCGTAACCTAAGCCGTATGTGTTTGTGTATGTGTGCCCGGGTGCTTGTGCTCTCTTGCACTGGTTTCATACGGTACACTCGTAGGCTTGTTGCAGACGGTTACTGTGTTATCGCCACCTTCTTCCACTGCCCCTGCTTCTTCGGCGGGTGCGAGGGCTCCACGGCCTTCTCCCCCCCCCACACACACACACCTGCGAAATGCCTGCGTCAACCGCTTCCGCCTCGCCCGTACTCCGTGGGGCGGAGGTCGCCCTGGGGCCGTGGCGGAAGCGCACGCGGCGCTCCCCGCGTTTGCTTCTGCTTTCTGCGACAAAAGCCTCTTCAGAAGAAACGCCGCGCTTTTTTCACCAGAGGGGAACTTGCGACCAGCGCCCCAGCGGATCTCAGAAGGGGCACGCAGGCGGTACGGAGGGACGGAGGCGCTCATACTAGCAGCTTTTCCTGGCATGTCGCTCGTCAAGTCAAGGGTTAAGCCACACATACCCACTCACACCGCAGTTTGTCTACGACCAGCCCTTACGTTCCTTGATTATACTGCGATTTTCGTAACTTTGCCCCTGACAGAAATCAGCTGTTGACGGTTTCATCCAATCGGGAGCTTGAACAACACAATAGTGACGTCACTGTAGCGAAGTATCAGCTCCCGATTGGATGGCAGCGAAACAGCTGACTCCTGTCAAGAGCAAAGTACAAAATCGTAGTATAGCCCTGGTCCGGGCGAGACCGCCCTCCTATCGCCTGGTCCTCTAGGACCAACCGGCCACCCGCTCGCGATTGCAGCGGCTTTAATGGGGGCTACGCACTGTATTGCGGCGCAGCTGCCAAATCGCGAACGGAGGGGCACCCCGAGATCACGTTTCATCGAGTAATTGGCTCCGAGGACGCGAGTGGGGGGGGGGTCGCCGTCCGGGCTGCTGGGGTGAAGCAGCCGAGAGAATTGAGGCACGCCGAATGAATGAATTTATATATGGGCGCCTCGTATTCATTCCCGACCGCAACAATACGAAGATGCCTTTCCCACCCTCTGTGCTGCGGTCGCGCAAATGCCTCGCTGCGGCTGTGCCCGCACAGGAATAGGCGCTGCAGTCGTCGCACTAGGAGGTGGCGCCTTCGTCGTTTGGATTGATCGATGGTTAGTGATTCCAGGGGCGTCAACTACTGAGGTCATTAATCCCGTAAGTGTATTGCATGCTTTTCATCGGTAGGTGGCGGAGATCTTCCTCCAGTGGATGGCGAGATCCGGCGCCAACCTAACGTGGACTAGCAGGGGATTTTCCCAACCACGTATCTCCCACCGCTCCAGTCGGGACAAGCTCTAAGCCTCCGACGGGTCTCCCGGCGTGTGTGGTAGTGCATGTTAGTGTGTGTATCTAAGGGATGAGGGCAAGACAAGGGAGAGATGGGAAAGGTCGGGCGCGGTCTGTGCCCGTTTGTTGGGTACTGTTTTCGGCATTCGCCTGGTGTTGATCGGAGAAACCACGGAAAACTCCCGATCAGAGCAACCGCCGCTAGGATTCTCCAGACGCACTTTCGTCGCCTCCGCCCAGTCCTGTGCCATGGAAGCTGGGCGCTCTGGCCTTCCCAAAGGGTGGTATTGCAGTATTCGCGAGACAGTTTTTTGTTAAACTAATTTGTTGGCGGATTATGCAGAGTTTTATTTGGCTGTTCTTGAGCATTGTGCGTGGTAAGTTTTGGAAAGCCTTTTTTTGTGGGTTTGTTAAACAGAATTTCTGCCGGTGTAGGGCTCTAGTTCTACTCTTTCCGAGGGAAGCCGCTGCGTTGCGTTGACTCTCTGGGCCCTAACATTTTCATTGTATCCGATGACAGAAGATAAGAGCGTTGTTCAACAAGAATCTGTTTTATGACTCGCTAGTTTTTTGTTCGTTTGTTTTTTTGTGTTCCAAAAGTCTTTCTCTGTATTCACGATGTCCTAGCTAGGTGTAAATTTAGAGTTTTCAATGTACGATACGTAAAGATGAAGTGTTCGGGTTGGACGAACTGCCATCGATGTGCTGAAGAAATTCCCTAGTTGTGCGTTCTCTCAGTCCCTTTTCTTCACATAAATGTTTCAAAGTAACTCAAGAGGCCGTTTACTTCCAACTCCATTGTGTTATATGAATTCGAGGAACTGAGGTTCTATTTTTCCTAGGAAGTTGTGTTTACCAAGGTCAGTACATCCGATGTTGAAGTTTGCCTATACCGAATCTTGTAGGGCATATCTGTTTATGTAAGCGAATCGGAGGCAGTGACTTCAGATCACTGTACCGAAAGTTCACTACATCCAGCGTCGACTGTAGTCCGTAGGTACATACAGTAACGCAACCGCCCCAATTACGTAATATCCTTTTTCCGATAGCCCTGTTAGACAGCAGTGAGGAGTTTGAAGTGAAGTGATAACAATTGAAAGCTCTATAAATATTTTGAAAGCTGTTAATATTTTTGTAGGTAGTCTCGTTGGGTCGGGTAATATTTTGAATCTGTTAATATTGCTTATAGGTAGATTGGTTCGATCGGTTACTATTTTAAAAGCTGCTAATATTGCTTGTAGGTAGAGTGGGTTCAATAGGTTAATATTTTGAGAGCTGTTAATATTGCTTGTAGGTAGAGTGGTTCGATCAGTTAATATTTTGAGAACTGTTAATATTGCTTGTAGGTAGTGGTTCGATCGGTTAATATTTTGAAAGCTGTTAATATTGTTTGTAGGTAGATTAGGTCGGTGAGCGTGAGCGTGAGCGTGGGCGTGGGCGGCGGTGGCGCGGGCGGCGGTGGCGCGCGCGCGCGTATGTGTCGGCGCGCCGCGTCGGCGTTCAAGCGCCGCGCGCCGCGAGAGGCCCTGGGGCCGCCTGGTCGCTTGGCGCGCTCTGTCCGCCGGCGCGCGCGTCTTGCCTCGCCTCACGCTGATAACGCGCGCGTGATAACTGGCGGGCGCAGCCGCGAGGCCGCGCTCCTGCTTCAAAACGAACAAAAACAGTGTTCGAATTGATTTACCTTGATTTTTGATCTGATACTCTGTATCTTGGTTTCAGAATTAATTGGGGGAGGGGGAGAAGACTGGAGTCAGTAACGGGATGCCCGTATGCAGGGCAGTTTAGCAGGCCTTCTGCAACTTGCTAACGCGAATGTCGAGGGACAACGCAACATTGAAAATCTCCATTCTCATTGCAGAATTCGAATCCTTCGCGCCATGTGCGAATCGCCTCGTAGAAGGGCCTCTGGATGATGGACGGGTATTCAGCGGTCGCGGTTGTCCCTGGGATGATCACTGGGTCCTACTACTCGCATAAGCCAGAATACTGTTCGCGAACTGTGCTCCTGCCGATTATGAGTAGAGATAAAATGGGGAAGGAGGTGAATAGTGGAATACCAAAAGAATGCTTTTCACTGTTGGTTAATTGGATGAAGTCGTACATTTTGCTAAATGCGAAGTGTTACTACTAGTAGTCTGCTTGTTGTACATTCTGGATTCATCATTGCGGTTATCCTATCTCAAGATGCAATTAGTGTCGGGGGACACGCAGGTGATCGCTGCTTATGGGAGAATGCTTATGGAGATTTACTTTCAATTAATCGGAACGGGAATTAGAAGATGGGGGGATCAGCTCGTCGTTCGCTATTGAGGGTGGTAAAGGAGGACGTGGGCGTTTTGGAAAGGAATGAATGAATGAATGAATGCGCGCGGGTCCGAGCCCACTGCTCCGGCGTCCTCCTGAAAGTGATCGGAGGAAGACACGGAAACAACCAAATTAGTGCTGGCTGGAATTGTCCTCCAGGCAGTGGCAGGTTTCGAACCAATGATATAGCTATACTTACTGACGCGCGACGACCCGTTCTTGATATTGTCGCCGAAACGTATTTCGCTCTGACGAAGGAATTGAACACTGGTCTCCTGACTCACGTACAGTTGCCCAGGAGAATCAGGTTCGATTACCTGTTGGAGCGGCAATTACTTGAACATATTTAATTATTACAATAGATTTGTTACACCCAGCCGATCCGGGTAGCCGAGATCGCTAAGTCAGTGGTGCCGGGGCGTCTCGGGGGCGAAGGATCGTGGGTTCGAATCCCACCTCTGGCATGATTTGTGTGTTGTCTATGTTTAATTTACTTGTCTGTCCTCTGTGGCTGGCGTCAGGAAGGGGGTTCGTCTAAAAAGTCATCGCCAAACCGTATTAAAATGGAGTGTACGGGAAATTAATAAAATGAGCCCGTCACATTAACGCCGACTCCGTAGAAACCGGAAAAGGCAAAAAGATAAGAAAAAATGCACTGTATCAAGGCACATTGTCACACATACTGTGCGCAATATAAGTTCCGACGGAATTGCTCTTCGGTAAGGTGACCTGTTCTTGTTAAGATTTACTGCTCTTCTGCTTCCCATTTCATATACCCGTATTGTACTACTGGATATTTCAATAAATTTTACTTTGCCAGTCCTGACCGTCAGTGATCTGAAGGTTTTTCTGTATTCCTGCTTGATTCATAAAAAAAACAATGCGTTGGCATCAATTAATGATTTATTCTTAAAATGTGTTGTTTTAGACAAAAGAAAATGAAAATACGCAAGTTATTTCTTCCCAAACCTTAAAGGTCTAAAAAATTTGCCTTATATTCAAAATGTTTTTCCTTATTTTATTTCACTATTTGTCCGTGACACATTTAAGTGTCTGACAGTTTTCACAAGTAACTCTGTTCTTTATTTTACAGGGGTTTGCGGTTTCATTGAATCACGCTAGATAGCGTAAGAATATCATGTTACGAAAAAACTTGCTTCCGAACGTTCACTGCCGGCCTTTTTAGAGAAGCAATATAAAATTCGCTTATAATATGCTGTACATTAGTCGTAAATAAATTGAGATGTAGACGAAAATATCCACGCTTTATTTTATTATTATTTTTATGTTGAAATGGCAAGGCTTACTTCCATTGCAAGCAAAGCACCGGAATCAAAATACACCAAACTTTATCGTAAATTGTTTACGGCTAATCGAAAACAATCAGACATTTCCACTGATTTTGTTTAATAATTCCTTGTGGGAGTTAATTTTCATTTCAAGTTAGTACAACCATAACTATTTCTATAAAGACATTCAATATCACATGACTTCTAGTAGAGTGCGTCCGGACATACAACGTATCAAATCGCAACACCGACGCGCTATTCAGTATAGAAGTAGAACATGGCAACAGGGCATGTTCGTTACACATCACACATCGTATGTACAACAGGACACGGACACGTAATACAATGTAACACTGTACCGGTCCAGTCCCCTTCATAATGCGTACTTGGAAAGCATTTGTCACGCAGATCCGCAGATTTACGGGGGGAACTACAAACGTCAACGGGCAAAATTCCTTTTTATATCTCTGAAAGACCAACAAGCAATATAACATGTACATTGACTCTAATAGATGTACATGCTATTACACTGACTCTTCTTGACGAAGTTGCGGTACTTGGTTCAAATGCGACATGCGATAGCGTTGCGTTACGGTACTTGCATTTTGCGTCATGCGCACCATAAAAAAATAAGCGACAAGGCTTTTTGTTTACACCCTGTTGTTACCTGTTCCACCTTGTTTACACCTATGTCCCTGTTGATTTAGCCCAAAGTGTCTTCTCGAAGTGTCTATAAAATTATTCTGGCAAGGGTTTGATGCTTTAAAAACTTGCAAAAGAGTATTTCAACAACCCCAAGGATAATGTAAAATAATTTGAAGGGAGAAATGTTTGTTTTTCACGTCTTCATGCACAGCTATTTTGTAGCAAATTATGATGAAGTATGAGTTTAGATTGTAAATTTTCCGCCCATTTCCGATAAATATTAAACCAGCTGATTTTTTCCCCATCTACAACAACCTTCACGGCAAAATTCACAGTTTTAGATTTGAAATGTTTTTATGGAACATTGGTGTTAACATCGAGTTAATTACAAATACATGTAATTAAGAAATGAAAGTATTTTTGCTTAAGGCTATTTAAGTACTCTCACACTTGAAGACACGTGAACGTTTTTCTTGTTTGCGTATTCTGATAATTTGGCTTTTGACTTTCACTAGCGTTGTGTAAATTTAAAGATGAGGTGAATGGCGCAAGGAATCTCGTGCCAGGAAGTGTTACGTCGCGCGAAGCACTGTCGGATATCTGTGAAATTGTTGACGTGGTTCTAACAGGCGTAGAAGAAATGTGTAGAGAAATCGCTAGTGAAGGAATCACTATTCCTTAAAATGTTCCTTAATAAATTGCTTATAATGTAAAAAGTATTTAAGTGAATTATGAAAAATAATTTCCTCGAAGGTTTATTCACCACTTAAAGAATAAAACGTGCAAGAAATATTGTTCGTTATTTTTTAAGATCCCAGAATAAAATAACCGAGACGTGGTCTGAAGTTTTTAATTTATGTTTGCAACTAGTTTTATTTTGCTGTATTACGGTGATAGTTTGAGTCTTATCAATATATTTAAATTGTTAATTTGGATGAAACTTTACAAATCTTCCCGATTAGGAATGCGGTGCTGTCAAGGTCGTGTAAATTCGAATCTGTCGGGCAATTTACTGATTCTTAGTACAGGAGGGGATACCATTATATTGAAAACGTAACCGTGAATGATAATATCAAGTGGGTCCACCGTCCCATGGGATGTGGATAAGGTCCACCTAGTCATTATATAATTCTAGCCCGAGTGTGAAATGACTTAACTTTTTAGAATCACAAAGATGGGTGTTGGGTCTACTACAAACGATAATATCCTGTCTCATAAATTTCCAATTATCAATCTACACAACGTACAAAACACCTTCGATAATGCTAGTAATAGTTCTCGACAGAGAAACAAGGCGAGTAGGGGAAAATACCTTCGTGTATTTTTCTTATGTTGTGTGTAATTCACCTTAGTTCATGAGTACATTTACTGATCTCGTCAGTCAAGTACAAGCATACGCTTTCGGTTCTGTCTTTTGAATATGACCAAAACATTACGGATGTTATGAGTTTCTATTAAGAGTAATGCAGCATTACGTCGCGTATTCGCCGCGATCGTCCTGAACGCGTGCTAATTCTACTGAGTTGTTCATTTCCAGTTTGCAAACCGTCGGCCAGCGTACGTGCATGCCGAGCGGGAAGTCCGCGCGTTCCGAACACGGAGGGCTCGGCGCCGAGCGGCGCGTCATCTGGGCGCTTATCAGCTTCTTCCTCCGCGTCACCTCCGCGGGCGGCGCTCCGCCTTTCGCAGGCCCTTTTCCGTGAACAGGCGGCGCCGCTTCCGCCCCGCGCCCCCCGCCACGGCCCCCCCCCCCCCCGAGACCCTTCCCCTTACACTCGCCGTTTCCGCTCGCGCAGGGCCGCGCTACACACGCTAGACGAAAATGGGTTTTCTGCTAATGGAATTAACTTCGCCGCCACTAGTTATTTACGTAACTAGTACATCAGCTCCATCTTTGGCGTGTGAATGAAAAATTGACGGACGAGGCGACGATAGGAGCAGAGCCCAGCATTTTGAAATGAGGTGAAGGCACTTTCGTAGGATTTGCGTGCATTATTTTCACTTATTCGCCCTTCCTGTGAAGAAAGAGTGTTGTAATCGCGGGCCAGAAATCTGCGAATTTTCGACAGAAAACTGCCGGGCCCTGGTAACAAAAAGTGGACAATTCTTGTTCTATACTTGATATTCCATTTAAAATTGGTTTGGGGAATAATTCGAAAAGTGCGCATCCGATCAAGAAAAATGGAAGGGGTGAAAAGGAAGAGGCCACCTATAATTAAATATTTGTTCTTCGTTGTGCATTTAATCAACAGCATTTTTTTTTATATTCTTGGTATGTAAAGAACCGTAGTATTGTGCTCTACTGTGTTATTGCAGTTTTTCAGTATTGTTCTTTGTTTGTTCTACGTAGTTGAGTTTGTGTAACATAACATTTTTTTTGAAGACTTGTTCACATCTTACAACTAAATTTTAAATGTAATTACAAAGTTGAAGTGCCCTATTGGATCGTCTCGTCGGGTTTGATTTCGAAATTTTTTAAATATATTTTTGAAGGATATTAATTTTTATTCTGGTGTTCGTTTTTTACGAGTTGCAAGTGAGGGAGTTCAGAGTAAATTGTATCTGGCCAGGTAAATGATGTCATGTTTCAAGGGTTCTAGTTTGATTCTTTTGTAAGTTGATGATTGGTGACAAACAATGGTGCATTTGATATTGTTCTGAGGAACTTTTTATGATCACTTGTATGTTGTTTAGATTGGTTTTGTGGATTTACAAGTTTACTTGTATACGGACTGGGCAAGCGTACAGCAGTAAGATAGTTGTATACCTTGTAATTATGTATTTATATAGTATAGGTATTTTCTCTAAAATATCGGTTTGGTCGAATATGATTGTTTTGTCAACAAAAGTAAAAACTGTATGGTGAGGTGTGCGTGTTACTTTTATGGAACACAATTTGTGCGGTTTTGTTCAGAGATGCAGCAGTCCAAACAAGGAGAAATAAGTCTGTTTTTCGTATTACAGTCGACTCCGGTTATAGTGAAAGAATTTCAAGGGGACTAACATATTTGGTCCAGTATATCAGAGGTTCACTGTATTCGATGATAATATTAATTGAATTTCTCCATGTAATTGGTTTTATTAATATAGTGATACAGCAAAATACTTTAACAGCCCGAAATGAAAATTTCAATATCTTTATTTGTCCGTATAAAATCAATTATTTGGATTGTTTGCTTCGTACATTTCTCATTAGCAGTTTTTCTCTAGATCCTTCTTCAGAGTTCGTGCTCCTCCGTACTTGATTCTGTGTGGTCCACTGTCTCTAAGTATCGTATGCAGTCTTATTTCCAGGCCGTTGTAAATTCTATAACCGACGTCAGGTTCACTTCTTTTGCTTATTTGTATTTTCAGTGAAACCGGACGGTGACTTAAGTTTACTATATCCGAAGGTTTCACTATCACCGGAGCCTACTGTATTCGAAATTGCGCACAGCTTCCTAGAAAGTGCTCTCCAGGGGCGAGAGGGAAGGAGGATAAGGGACTAATCTCATTCTATTTCATGACATATTGCCGCGCTGTAAATAGCAGCACATGTACTGTGTTTGGTGGTTTGTAGATAGGAAAATCGTGACAATTTTTCCGTTTATGTTCGTGGAATCATGTGCATGCTACGCCAACGGACTAGCATGCATCACGACTGATGAATAATCAAATACTGAATGTTGAACCATTATTCAAAATAATTAATCATGCCATGCAACAAGATTCTTATTGCATATTTTTATTGAAGCTAATATAGTAATCACTCTTGGGTGCTTTGTATGTGGGAGGGCTAAAACTACTTTTACGTACTGTGGCGTGTGATATATTATATTCCTTAATAATGAAGTATTTAGTCCTGTCGAAATTGTAAGATCTATCATGAACGCATTGAAGATGAAAAAAGGTGGGGATGACAATTTATTATTTAATTTAATAACTCGTGTAGACACCAGTTCACAGTAGAATTTTGTAGAGTTTTAATTCCATTCTTATCCCCGTTAGAACATGAATGATAGAATTTAGAAAAGTTTGTGAACAATGATGTCAGCCACCTGCATTTTTCCCAATTACCGTGGAAGTATGAATTATCTCTTAGTTTCTTGAAATCAATGGTCCTTAAAATCGTGATAAAACCTTTCCCCCGATGCCTTAAACAAAATGGTGCAATTATCTATAAGCAGTCGAGAACTGCGTTTATTGATCGTTAGGAACTGTTGAAAAACTGTTGGTAGACGATCCTGAGTCAGCTTTTGCATGTCTGGAGACGTGTGTGTTGATAGCAGCGTCAGTTGTTATTTTTGAATCTGAATAGGGAAGATGACGACGTTCCTTGACCCGCCTGATTTTTCTCAGAGGTGTGTGCGTTCTGGTTTGAATAAATAGAGTTTTTAAGACGTGATGCATTTCAGAAGTTTCAAATGATTGACCCACCTAGTTGATTTTGGAAACTTGCTTCAGGTTGTTCGAGTTGAATAACGCAATGCAGCACGCAAAGAAGTCTATCCCTGCTTCTTTCAGATTGTCGGTCAAGTTGTTTTTTCTGGATAACGGTGACTCCTTAAGCTCGGTCGATTTTCACGTATCCACACTTTCAACTTCACATATCTGAAAATTGTACATAAAATGCTCATAATATATTTAATTATGTAATAATTCCTATATATTATTGTTAATGATGAATGTAAGACCGTAGAGCTAGTGAATTATGACACCTGTATTCAGTTGTTCTATTTTTCATATGTTTTGTGAGTGCTTAATGCCCTATCTCTTCAGGTACTGGAATGATTAACACAAGTCTCAGCATTTCATAAGGTCTTGAGAGACAAGGCAACGGAAAAATTACATTACTCACCAATTATGTATTACTATACATAATACCCAAAATGTTTGTTATCCAATCTGAAAGTAAAAATTTTTTCTAATTTTCTTGCATTTCTGTCATCATTTCAAAGGCATTTCTGTCATCAATTCATTACTCGTTCCCGCGTAAATATTCATGTTAGTGGTTATTAAACCAGGTTTCGAGACAACCTTTTTGTGCGAGGCATTAGAAGAATGGAGGTATCGTGAACAATGTAAGTTAACCATGCTGCAAACTTATTACGAGGTCCTTTGAAAGGTATTCCTCGTTTATGATTATTTTGCTGTTGCATTGCTCATTAAGATTTATTTACTTATAATTGTATTCATTCACTTACACCCTCATTATTGATCAAGTCAATGGAATTTTTAAAACTTTTTCCAAACCGTATATAAAGTCAGGTCGCCAGCAAAGTGTAAAATAGAAAATAAAATGTAACAACAACACAACTTTTACGAAACACCTTGGAAGGCCAACCATCCCGAAAAAAGGCGAGTGAATTGAAAAACGGAACGGAGGTTGGTTGTGGTTGGCTTGAAAACGCGATGTCTGGTTGGCGCTGTCGCATTCCCCCGCTGGGCGGCGGTTCGGGAGGCTCTATCGCGCGGCGCTTCCCGCGGATGCGGCGTCGGAAGCCCAAGGCGTCGGGAGCGGAGCAGGGCGGGGCGGGGCGCGCCCAGTGGCCGTTGCCTCGCCTCGCCCACCAGTCGCCGCAATGGACACCATGGACGTGCCCACGCCGCCCCGCGCGCCCTCGCCGTCGCCTTCGCCCGCGCCCTCGTTCTCGCCCGCGGCCGGGCGCTCGCCCTCGCGCTCGCCCACGCGCTCGCCCTCGCGCTCGCCCGTGCCCGCGCCCGAGCCCTTCGAGCTGACGGACGAGCTGCGCGACCAGGTGAGGGCCGCGCCCGCTTTGAACGGCGCCCGGTAACGAGCCGTCAAATTAGCACGTTGGCTGCCATGCGAGACCATATGGTCTCGTAGGGAGATTTATTTTTTTCTACGACGAGACCATATGGTCTCATACGTTGGCATGTCTGTATAGTGTTAACAGCTGCATTTCCGTGCGTCCATATGGTCCCGTACATTTTTGTAAATAAATTTAATTCTGTATAATATGATATTAATATTGGTACACGTTTCAATGTTCTAGCATGTATAAAAGTGCGCCAATTACCGTTGGCACGGAGATGTACGCGAAAAACCTGTACGATACCGAGGCGTAGCGAGAATGTGATTGTCAGTGGACGTGGGACAATAAAAATTCGTCTGTTGATGTTGTATATTCCAATAAGTAATTAAATTTCAAATTACAAAAACATACAAACTTTCTGATTATCCATGTTCGTAGTTTGAAATTGAATTGCTTCATGCAAGAAACAACAAGGACAGAAAATTTGAATGTCCTTATTCCTAAGGAAGAATATTTATGTGTAATTTAACTTAATGTGGAGAATAATTTAAAATAATTGTTATAAAATAAAATGTGGCTAAAGATGGCGGAAGAGTACTGTTATTTCACGCAGAAGTATTTATTTATGATTTTTTCTCTGCTGTCGTCTTGTTTAACCGAGTCCCTTATTTGCTCTATCAGCTTCATGCGGTAATCATTTCCTATGATACTGCACACTTGACCGCAAACTGAAGACGGTAGACAAGTGTATTCTTCGTCAAAATACTATTGCCTGAATATTTACAGCTATTTGTAGTCATGTGGGGGAAAAAGTAATTTCTAAAGTCTTTATATCTAGAATCGACGCGTTATATAGTTTTCATTCATGGATTTCCCTTCACTTCAGGAGACGCCCCAGCTGCAATGCCTTCTCTTCCCGTTCGGTTTCCTAGTGCTGTTAGAATAGATAAAATAGATGACTATGATCGGAATGTTGACCGCTGCACGGCCGTGAACTGCCGTAAAACCAGCATCGTCCGTTCAAATTGCGACGAATGTCGGCAGAGCGTGAGTCATTCCACAAGCCAGCTGAGGAAGCCGAGGATGAGCAATGCGTGATTTGCAAACGCTCTTTGATCAAACTACGAGGAGTAGCAGCGGCGGCACACACCCTCCCTCACAGCCACTACGCCCGTGAAGGCTTGCGACGCCCCGCCTTCGTCCGTCCGAAGGAAATTAGGTGACACCACAACAAGCAAAATTTTTAAATCTACACAGCATAGGTTTGCCTACTTTATCCGCGTAAAATCTGTAACTTCGGCTGATGGGAAACTTAAGCAAATGACGTGTGGTACGTCAATCCAATTGTAAGGGATGTAGCGTTATCAAAGCAGGGGCGTAAATCGAGGAGTGGGTGTACGCAAGGCAAGTGCGGGTGCCTGATTGGCCAGTTGGCCGAACCCCTCGCCCACCAGCCAGCACCCCCCCACTCCGAGTCGTCGCCTAATCTGGAGCGGACGCGTTGCTATCGCGGGACGATCCGGAAGCCGCTACGCGGCGCCGCCCCGCCGCCCGCCGCTCCCCGACTCAGCGCCCGCCGCGCCGCTCCCCCGACCCGGCTTTCTGCCGCGACACGGTCATCCCTGAAGGATAATCGGCCTTCGGTATACCCTCGTATCTGACGCGTCTTTTTTCTTCTAGGGCTCGAGCGTCCATTCGCTTGGGGTTGGTGTGTCGATGCTGTAGACTCTACAGTGTAGAGCAAGCTTAAGCGCTTAAATTATATGTTGTATTAAATACGGAATACAGGAACAAAGAACTACTATTCCCAGTGTGAACAGTGTGTGTGTGCGTGTATGTGTGTGTGTGTGCGTGTATGTGTGTGTGTGTGCGTGTATGTGTGTGTGTGTGCGTGTATGTGTGTGTGTGTGCGTGTATGTGTGTGTGTGTGTGCGTGTATGTGTGTGTGTGTGTGCGTGTATGTGTGTGTGTGTGTGCGTGTATGTGTGTGTGTGTGCGCGTGTATGTGTGTGTGTGTGTGCGTGTGTGTGTGTGTGTGTGTGTGTGTGACAGTGGCAAATCCATGGGGGCCATGCCCTCCCCCCAAAGACCTAGAGTTTCCTTTTGTTACCTTCTTCTATTTGCCAAAATTGATTGAAACATTTATTTATATTAGAATTGGTAATTATTTGAACTATAATAGTGTGTAGTGGCATATATACAGTACAAAAATAATTCAGTATAATAACAAATGTTTATTATTTCACAAAAATTAATAATGACCCCTCCAAAACGTTCGGCTGGTTCCACCCCTGGTTTGTGACATACTATGTAAAGTAAAGTGTGGAAGATATCACATCTTACTCTGTAAAAAGGGAAAAAAGTTTAATAGAATACGCCGGCATGTGATGAAAGAAAACAAAAAATAATACTATGTTACACGATTGTGTAAATCCACCCTATTATTATGAAATACGGAATGAAATATTTATTTTGAAGTCCGAAACATGTATTGGGTGGAGGGTCCGTCTTTGTCGTTATCTAACGGTGTTCCCCATTTCTGGTCCTAATTTAATACCTACGCATAGGGGATAGGAGAGGCGTGGCGAACATGACGTATTCCCTTCACCATAACTAGCGAACGCCGCCTGCCTGAGATTTTTCTTGGTCACACAGTTACAGAAACTGAGACGATTGTAAAAGAATGCGATAACTATTTTTGCCTCAACCGGGAATCGAAGCCGGGACCACACTGCAGGTAGCCATGGGTAGCTAGTACGCGGCCCATGAGCCATCTTATTGCAGAACGCGTATGTCGGGTCGAGGCGTTCAATCATCCGGGGGGCACTCAACCGTGCAGTCAGTCATCCGGGGAGCGCCAACAGCGTAGTCATCAAGGGCCACTTACGCACATCCATATGATTCACTTCATTCATCATTGTGGTGAATGGTTCTTTCTCGTTGAATGACGCAGTCTTTTTGTAACACCGAGTAGAATGAGCAGACCTGCTGTAAATAACACTTGGACAGCTTTGTGGATACTACGATTATTTAGATTTTGGCGATTAACCGCAAATGTACTACTGTTTTTTAATCGAACAAAACTCGTGTTGCTCATTTGCTATACTTGTTATTGGCGTCCTCCGTGCGATTATCGAGTGATCCTTATCTACACTATCAATTTTATGAGCCCGGAATGTTCTCGCGCCTTCACATGTGAACGCCGCGAGGTCAAAGCTGTCAGATACGTACGTGATCCTCTGAGGATTAAGGACTGGAGCTAGGCAGGCTTCTAACCCCTTCTGCAAGTTGAATTGCCTACACCCACTAACTGCGATAACATCATTCGCATATCTTGCTTGAACATATATCTTGTTTTCACCTCGTCGCTAGTTGTAACTTTGAGACCAGTGCCTCATACCTTACTGTCGCTAGCGACAACTAATAGGCAGGAAACAAATTTTAACAAAGTTTCCACTGATATCAGGTTGCACACTGGGTTAAAATAGTTGCGTTCCACAATGTTCGTGCTGTAGCAATTTATAGACGCACTTACACCTACCCTTACCGACACTGTCGTCGGGCAAGATCTATGTAAAATGAATTTCTCTTCCCACATCTCGCGTACTGTACTTTCTTTACGTGGAATATGTGTAAAATGATAACACGAACATAAAGAGACTACGGATGTGTTATTCAGGTTCACCAAAAGCATTTACTGAAGGAGTTTCGAGAAAAAAAATAGGTGTCTGAAATTGTCGACCTCTGGGCGAATGTGCCACTTGTCGGCCGACTTGTAGGAATAGATTTGTTTTATTCTTTGGCCTACTTACCTCCTATCGACGATAATATTATCGTACAATGTATGGCGTTGCTATAGTAAGGTGTTTTCGTACACAATTCGCTGTCAGCTAGAATACAGCATATTCTGTATATCGTGACGTAATGTTTCAACTTGTGCACGAAGATGAACACTCATGCTGTAGACGGAAATTAATGTTTAACAATGCATCATACGATATGCTTAAAAAATAGCGAGATATCTGCTAAGTTCATTATACTTTAATAGGTTAATTTTCTTTGACCCCTCTTGCAGTGGCAGCTCTTCAGTGAAAGTAGGTGAAGTTGCAATTCATTAATTACACAGGCACGCAAAATAGAGTATGGACTTATTCTTGAGTGTAGGTCAGTGAAAAATTCATTCAAATTCGTTTCGGCTTTTATTAAGCCTTCATCAGGGCTACAAACCGATTTGTTTAAACCTTAAGTGCAAAAATTGCTTAATCATCTAATACCTACTAGCCTATTACACAATTTTGACTAATATGTGTACAAATTGTATAATTACATACCATTTTCCAGATCTCTCGGACCCATCCACGATTCTCACACCTCATCCTCCCCACATTTGCATTCTTACACTTCTTGGATTTCATTTCACAAGCATTCCTTCCACCACGCCACCTTGGAATTGCACGAGTTCATTACACACATTTGACATAGTTTTTTTAATACATAAATAATAAATTCATTGACATATTTTTTAAATACTATGTGAAACGAATGCTTGATATTTACTTGTTAATTATAATTATAATGGTTAATTGTTATAATAGTATTATGTAAATTAAAAACTATGTCAATGTGTGTAACGAACTCAATATTGATAATTTTAATTGTAATAATAGGAATAATGTATAATATATACATCAAAAAATGTAGTAAGAGCAAGTATGGAATGTAGGGATGATTGGCTATAGATGTTTATTTGTTTTTCAAAGTAGGCCGGATATTAGCACAATTTTGACTCGTATAATTAATCAAAGTCATACGTAGTAGATTAACTGATTAGATAAATATAATGCATATAGTATCTGAAGAATTTGGTGTGGATTTCCGGGTATTTTTGGGCAGGACAATATTAAAAAAGTCGCCAAATAACACAGCAATAATTGTTAAGAAAAAAGGAAGTGGAATGAGTAGCCGGCAGCATGGTATGAAAGGTGAGAGGACATGGAAGGATGAGGTGTGCAGTTCCAAGGTGGCTTGATGGAAGGAATGCATGTGTGAAATGAAAGCCAAGAAGTGTAAGAATGAAAATGTGGGGAGGATGAGGTGCGAGAATTGTGGATAGGTCCGAGAGATCCGGAAAATGGTATGTAATTACACAATTTGTATACACACGAGTCAAAATTGTGTAATAGGCTACTAGGTATTAGATGATTAAGCAATTTTTGTACATTATGTTTAAAAAATCCGTTTGTAGCTCTGATGAAGGCTTAATAAAAGCTGAAACGTTGGCAATTTGAATTCGTTTCACTGACCTACCTTCAAGAATATGTCCATATTATTAATCAACAGAGGTCAAGAAATCAAGCACACACAAAATAATCAAAGTTGTCAGGCCCAAAGACTTGTTACATGTTTCTCTGTATATGTCGATGCACTAAATCCGTACCGGAAGCCAGAATTGCACCACCACCCTCCAGTTTGTGTTTTAGTCGTGAAAACGAACCGTGAAATTGTTTTTGTTATTTTTTTGTTTGTTTTTGTTTTTGAACGTTATTGTGAGACCCAAAGACTTGACACATGTTTCTCTTTGTAAGTCGACGCGATGAATGCGAATCCGAAGCCAAACTTTCGCCACCACCCTCCAGATTTTTAAATCGCGAAAAACAATGTGGTATTTTGTAGCAGTATACTGTACAGAATTTACAATTTCACAGTAGTTTTTCGCGATTTAAAAAAACTGGAGGGCAGTGGCACAATTTTAGCTTAAGATTCGGATTCAACGCGTAGAAATACATCGAGAAGCATGTGTCAGGTCTTTGGATCTGACAACTTAGCGTGTGTGTGTTATGTATATAACATTTATATTTTAAATTTCTTTTCCTGATACACTACAGGAAAAGGGACTTTAATAGAAGCGAGAGTGTATTTTTGAATGACACGCGCGCGGAAATTACTGGGAAGTTAAAACTCACGAAGGCGCCGGATGAGTGTGCCACCGTTCACTCCGGCCGTCGAAGTGAAGTAGGACCTCTTTTGATGGGTCACCAAGGTGCTGCCTGCCTCTGGGGTTGCTATCACAACAGTGACGTTACCCTCATTAACAGCGTGGACTCCACGCTGCTGCTGTGATGATAGTGAAGTAGATGCCGAGGAAATACTATTCTTCTTCGAGTATGAAATTCGTTCGTATCGCGCTTATTTAATATTGCTGTGGTGTTTCAGATATGACTTCTGTGTACGATAATGTGTGTATTTTATTAGAAACTCCATTTCCACGGTGGAAAAATTATCATAAGGAAGTTTTAATTTGTAGTGGCTTTACTGAATTTCTCTAAATATCTGGTACAAAAGTTCGACATTCAGGAAAAGAAACAAACTACTTTCAAACGGTTAAGGGATTTCCTTGGTTCTGTCCCTCTCCAACTCTCCGGAATTTGTTTTTATTGCTAAAAATGAAGCACATCCAACAAAACGTTTGGGAAAGAAAAGGATTTGCCACTCTGTTGAATCGTTACATAAACACGGCAGAATATGAAATGTCGTACATTTCAGACAACATTACTGATTTTGTACAAATAGAATCGGCAACGTCTGATTATTTATGTTGAGGGAGATGAGACGGCAGATACATAGGATACACATTTGTCTGTTTCTTTGAGAATTATTGTACTTATTCAGAAGAAACTTCTTCTGCAGTTAATAAGGAAACAGAAAAATGAAATCACAGACACGTCTGCAGTATTGAAGGATGGATTTGGTGTACAAGAAATAAGCGATTTCAAGTACAGGAAACCCTCGTTAGCACGAACTCGCTTAATACGAATTTCGACGTAACACGAAGAAGACTGCGGTGCCGGTAAGGGATTACGCTAATACGGACATTTATAATACCCCGATAACACGAAATTTTATAACACGAACTCCTATTATTTCGGTCCCTTGGAATTCGTGTTAATGAGGGTTTACTGTATTAAAATAAGGTTGTGAAAATGTATTTTTCTCTACTAGTGCTGAATTTAACTTCACAGCCACGAGCCACCACTGACTTCTTGTTGAGTTTTACTTCGTGAGAAAGTAAAATAGTTGCTAGGTGTTATTGTATATACTTGTTAAACTTTCATACATTCACAGATGACAGGCCTTCAAACTTTGTATGCACTTACGGGAGTTTTCGACAATAAACAATGGTTAACGAATACATAGTCTGAAGACAGAAAATCTATGATTCGCCTAATCTCAGGCCCCTCCCTCCGCTGAGGCGGCGTTTCTTATAGCCTTACGGCTTCGCGGCTTCTTGACTTGCGATTCGGAGCAGGTCTTTACAAAAGGGGGCGGGGTTTGAGGCAACGCCCTTCCCCTGCGTTCGCGCAGTCGCCTTGAAAGCGTGAAACCCGAGCCGCGCCGCGCCGACACGCCGCCGTCTCTCTCGGCCGCCCCCGCCCCCCGCCCCCGCCACAACCCCGCCCGTGCGGACGCTCGCTGCTGCCGCCCCCGCCGCGCCGTCGCAGGCGGCTGATTTGGCAGCCGGCAACCCGTGAAGCCTCCCGTTGCCCGCCGCCCCGCCCCGCCCCTCCCCGACCGACGCGCCAATGTTACCACCACAACGTATGCGTAACGTACAGGGGGCAGTTGGCCGCACCCTCTGAATATTTTCAACTTCTTGAATTGTCAAATGAGTGGCCCGCCGCGCCGCAGCAAAAAATCGGCTGTCGAGTGTGTGGACAATGGAGTTCTGGAGAAGGAATAGTTGGCTGTATTGAAGCGGCGTACGTGAATACTGAAACTACTTTCTTCTTTGTCCCATAACGCCTGTTGTGTCGTAAGCCGTGACCACTCAGAATTCAGACGGTATGCGCAGTGTGAGAAAAGACGAAGTAACGCAATTAAAATAAATGTTGGGTTGCACTTCCTGGCCTCCAGGAAAAGGTTTGGCGTTCACCTGCAGTTGATCGGCACATGCAGTTGATGCTTTTCTCTCTTCAGCGTAGTAAAGAATTTTGTTTACACACGTGAATGCCAAGCCATGTTCTCGAGAAGGGAGGCTATCGGTGATTAACTCGTGAAAATGATTCACTTTCATTTTACGAACGTTAAGTAACATGTTCTCGAGTCATTTTATCCCCCCCTCTATTATTGTGGTCACTACCCCGACTTTTGAACGTTCGCAAGAATTCATGAATTTCTTTTTAAGAAATATGATTTTTGCATAATTCTTGTCTTACAATGTTATCTATTTTGAATTTAATGAAAAGCATGAAGAAAGTACGCCGGTTCTTTGAAATGGAGTATTTATTCATTTACGTTCTATTGATGACTTCATTCATAAATATTCTCGTCTACATTTTGATATCATTTGTATCAATTTTTACAATATTCTTAGTAGCGATATTGGAACAACGTATATCACTCGTAAAATTTCTCCCTACAACTTCACTCACAACTGATGCTTTCAGGCATGAACTGTTGGCGCTCCAGCGTCTTCTTGAGGTGGTCCATGGCCCACGTGGCCGGCGGAAGAATCCATTTCCCTGTGCGATGCTGCAAAGCATCGTTTACTCCTCTGGACGCACCGTACAGTTGGCGGACATGGCATTACCCGGCGTTTCATTAGGTCCAGTTCAACATTCTGAAAAGCATTTGGGTCATTCCACGCAAAATCGGACGAATTTGAAGGAAAATTGACCTCGATGTCTGATATCTTTCTGATTATTTTTTTACAGGTTCATGAAAACAAACTATACAACACGTGTTTTTTAGTTTTGCTCAAATATTTATATTTTCGTCATTTTATTTTTTTAAATTTTCCGTAACTTCATACGCACTGACGTGTATAATATTTTGTATCTCAAAATCATTTTAAAATTTCGGTTTTGAGTTCCTCTTAAATCAAAGCTTATATCTGTACCTTTCATGAAATTTATCTTATTGTTTATAAAATTTTATTTTTTAATGTTAATTTTTTGTTTATAAATTTTTGTTTATAAAATTATTAATTTTACCACGAATTAAAAATCTGAAAAAAAATGAAAAGAAAGTTTATACTTTCTTCTAAAGGACTGCGAAGTTTCAAAATGGCTTCTGTTAAAATAACTTTTTGAGAATTTTTTAAATATTTCCTCGTTCACAGCGCCGCGAGAACCTCATGCACCCGTTGTTGTATGTGCCGCTATCGAATGAAACGCTGGGGGGAACAAGCTTCACAACAGGAAGATAAGTGGAAATGTTCACTGAGCAATGAGTTTTAAAGTTCTTGTTAATATTCCAAAACATAAAATATGAAGTTGTATCAGATTTACGTCATTTTAAGTTTCTCTTTATATAACTTGGACAGGATGTGCACTTTCTTTCAAGGAACATGTTTTAATTATTGCTTTATCTTCACAAATAGGAACAAAGGAATGTAACGAACGTGTACCACGTAGCCATTTTTCTGAATTTCTATGTCTTTTGAGTGAATTCTTTCTTCTTCATGATCTTCATTGGTGAAGAAGAAAATCACTATGCTTTGTATGTTTTTGTACCACTCATAGAGCTTCTTGGGAGTCGTAATCGGATCATGATGTACTTGAATAGTTCAACGTGAATCCACTGCCGACACGTCACTCTGTCAATCATCCTCTCTTCAAACTTTTCCTGCAACATTTTAAGTTGTTCTATTCCAGGACATTTGTCACACTTTTTAAAGTAACAGTCAGCTCTTGGAGTGTGTTAGGTAGTACCAACAATCCTTCAATGCATTAACATCTGTTAACTTGGCGAGACCTCCTCCGTCAAACATTAACTTTACTCATACGTTTTCGTGATATACACAAACACATACTGTATGTGCACCGTTAGCTCCTGGTAAAATGCAGTGTTTCAGTCTTAATTCAGCGAACTTTGAAAATCTGATCTTTAGATGCGGAAACTTTTCTTTAAAATGTCAGTAGGTTTCTTTCATGTTGCTCAGTATAATCCTTTTTTGTTTGTGAATCTATCCCCCATTCTCTCTTACTGAAATAAAATTATTTTTTTTCCTTTATTTACTCATTATACGGCAAACGTCATCTGAACAATAAAAAGTCACAACATATTGGTGTACAGAAGCGACGATAGCTCTTCTGGATTTCACATGTGGAGTTGACAATATTCCTTTGTTGCTAGTTGTTTTGCAAACAGTTATCATGTGAGTAGATGCATCGAAATGTTTTTTAACTTTAGGAAAAGACCAATCTTCGAAAATCGTTAAAATTTTAATTTTTATCATCATCAGTAGTTTCATATCTTTTTTCCTATTCTTCTATGATGTATTCATTTTCTTGTTCTTCTTCTACCTCTTCTATATCAAAATTCTTCACTAGGAGATGATCACCATTATCTCTCATTTCAATGTTCCATTACAAATTATTGTCTTCTTCTGAATTTCTACTCTGATGACTTGTACCAAGTTTGACATTCATTTTATAAACCATTTTGAAGTTCTCCATCTGCATATGTTACAAATTTTCAAGTTCGGCGTAATTTGTAAGTATAGTGTGCCCAACTTTTGAAGAGGATACTTCGTATTACATGTCTTAAATTTTTACATTCAGTTCTACCATACTTTTCTAGATTGAAAGGATTGAAACATGAATCAAAGCGTATCTTCATTGTACCTGACATCTTCAATTATTTTTTGTCACTCTCCTAGAAAAAAAACAGCGCACGGGCACTCACACACGCGTCACAAACGAGGATATTATGTGCACTGTGTCACACACTCTTGGATGTAAACTGATCCCAATGTTTGTATTGCTTGGTCGACTTCCTGCCATTGCCTTGGATCTGTTGACATCGATGAAAGGACGTGGGCAGTGTTGCGCTAGGCCGCAAGTCCAGTGGAAGAAGACACAGGGAGCATTGACAAAGCGGTATGGCAGCGGCGCGCCGCGGCGGTCGAGAAAATACTCTGCGCTCCGTTGAATATTATTTTTTTACGTGAGTTCCAAAACAGAAGCCATTTTGAAAATTTGCAGGGATGGAGATGAAAGTCCAAATAATTTATTGCCGTCGAGTTTAAAACAAAAAATCATGGGGATCATCTTGAAAAACTCGTTTTAAAAGTTATAAACAATTTAAAAAACACAATATAAAAATATTGAATTATTTATAAACACTTGTTGAAAGATTGCTTCTTTAGCTTTGATTTGAGATAAAGTTTAAGATTTTACAAGCAATACATTTGGAGTTAAAAATTATTAAACATCTTGACATTGGAGAAAAATTAACATATTTCAATAATTTTAACTTCAAAAATAATGTATTTTCGGCTAAACAAAAAAATACTTGTCTCTTGCTTTTCATAATAGATAGTGTAAAAAAATATTAGAGAATTTGAAACACTTCAGGTTTTTTTCTGTCCGGTTTTACGTGGAAGGACCCATTTCAGAGTCTACTTCCGATCAGCGATTTCCGATTTGCCTCTTGGACAGCGCGGCAATAAGCATGGTACCAGTGCATGCCGTTATTTTTGGTGTTTTACGGCGCTCATATTTTTAAATTCTTTGCAACGAAAATTAGGTAGACGGGCAATTTCAGAGAACGTGGAAGTTCCGCCTCTTCCAATTCTGGCAATTACTTTTCAATTTCTGTTTCTTTCTGAGAGCTCCTGTAGATGTTTCGTTCGAACGCTGCGTTTCTAAGTAGCCAAATCAACTTACGTGTTCATTTACAGGGTGAATTCAGAATTTGATAGATCTATTAGTCAATAATTATGCGGAATAAATACTTTCACCTTAAGAGGGCGCCCTGAAATTATGGCAAGGTCTTGTACAAGTTTATTTCTGAACCTGATTTCAAATTTCCATCAACTTTTGCGAATCCATGTCCACCCTGTCATTATTTCAGGGCGCCCTCTTAAGGTGAAAATATTTATTACACTTAATTATTGGCTAATACATTATCAAATTCTTAATTGCAATATTATTATCGTATCTCTCATTTTATTTTAAATCAGTAATATTTAAATTCCAAGTGGGAGCTGCATCTTTCTTTACCCTTTCACTTATATTGGTAATTTCCAATGCGCACAGACATTGAAAGAAAATTATGCCGTCTGCAGCCATGAGAGTGGTGTTTATGGTTTTAATAGATACCCCCTTGATGGAAAATGCAAATATTTGATTGTGTGATTCCACATGTTCTCGTACTTAACCTCCCGACTGAATTGTCATTCCCGTGGCGCTGCTACTTACTGCACATACGACAGCAGGGCTCTGAGGAAGAGACTGCTTGCCATTAAATATCTGCTATTCACGTGCTGCGTTATGGAACGTTTTTTTGTAATATTGTCGATATGTAAAGAACTATAGTACTGCAAATATACTGTATTGTTATTATATTCGTGAAGATAGTTTTGTTAAAATATTAAATTTATTGCAGTATTGTACACGAGTATTTTGTTTTTGAGCAGGTTGCTAGCTGCTTTTTGCAAAACCATGTGTGATTTTGTTCAGCAGCACTTTTAGCTGCTGGCCACTAGTTATAACTACTCTTGTTCTGCGTATAGTTTTACGAGTAGTTTCTTTTAATTACGAGCTTGCGGCCGGCACGAGTGATGGTGTGGAATGCAACTTTCCCTCCGCGTTTCATTGTTGTGCGGGGGCAGTTGAGCCGCGCGTGCCAGACGAGGCAGAGGGGAAGGGCCTTTCGCGCGGGGGCGGGGACGCCGCCCCCTCCTCACCCTTTCCTCGCCCCGTCGCTCCCCGCCACACCACGTATAACGGCTCCGGGATGAGTGTCGGCACTGTTTCATTCGCTTGAAGGCGATACCATCGTATAGCGGCGTACGCGGGTGTTTCGATAACTATTTCTGAGAAATACCAGAGCACTTGTGTCCTGTTCGACCTGCAGCTGTAAAATGCTGCTGAACAAAACCACACATCGGGTTTCCAAAATAACGTATCACGCACACTGCCCCAGAACAAAGAATGTACTCGAATAATCCTGGAATAAATGAAATATTTTGAGATACTCTTTAAGAATATTGCAATAACATTATTGTTTCTTGTATATGTTGCTCAATGCGGAATCTTCGATCTTACGTTCGCCGATGTTGAGTATCCACCACCTACAGGACTCGTTATGCAAGATCTCCCAAGTTTAAATTGCAAACTCGCAGTCATGCGCTATCATACTCGATAATTTAATAAACAAGTTTGTTTTTTCGAATGCTTGGGTATTTACGATTGAATGTCAGTTGGGTGTTTCCGGGCGCGTCATCTGCTGTGGTCGTTTATCCGTTTAGTGTAGTGCATGATTTTATCACGGGGGTGGCAGTGTCTTTCCTCCGCTGGATGGTGAGATTCGGAGCCGACGCTCACGTAGACTTGCGGGGTATTCCCAATCTGGTATCTCCCTGATGGGGCATCACCCCAGCCCGCACAAGCTCTAAGCTCCCGACTGGTTTCCTGACATACGTAGTAGTGTAATGCATGTATTCGTAAAGGGTGAAGATAATACAAGGAAGATGAATGAACACGCGCTGTCCGTGGCCCATTTGTTAGCGTCTGCTCTGACATTCTCCTGGAGTTGATCGGAGAGACCTTGGAAAACTACCTGTCAGAGCTGAAATTGAGTCGCTAGAATTGAGGGGCTTAGAACACGTGGGAAACAAATGCCCTAAATGCGGTATTGAGAAAATAGTTCAAAATTGAGTGACTCCAGCAAATGCTAGGGAAGGTATGTTGTTTACTCCGCTAGAACGCGGCAACTGTTTGAGATATTGGAATACCATTTGTTCATGAAGTAAAATAGAGTTTTTACTTTACATTTCTAACTCAAAATATGCCAAAAATTCACTTATACCCTTTATGCCCTTATACCCTCAATTCTCCTTGAGACAGCAGCTGAATTCGACCTCTGTAGTTAGTGTCGGAACTCCTGCCACTGTCGGGACACGAACCCTAGGACCTTCCGGTCGATTGTATCATTCAAACGAGACATTTTGGCACCTTGTAAGCGCTGTGGTTCTCCTACAATTCCACCATATTACCAGAACGGGTTGCTTTAGGAATAACTTAAGTTTATTGTTTTGCAAAATTTATCCCATTTGACGCGATATCTGTTATTGAAATTGTGTACATTTATTATTTGCGATACTGTCAACATAAAAAGGAGTTTCTAGAAACATTGTCAATGGTGTGTTTTCTCAGTTTTACAATTTCTTGTTTGCTCTGTCAAGTCATCACAAGAGCCCGTGTTAAAAGAACAAACGTGGAGGTCTTATTACTCTAAAACTAAACTTAACTTTCGATGAATGTAACAAAAAGCGCCTGTGAATTGGGCCGTGTTTGCTTGGGACGCCTGCTGGACGTGGACATGGGGAGAGGCTGCGCGGCCGAGCGCCTGCCTTGTGTACGCAGGCCGCCGTTATGGAGTGACGCAACGTTGATGGTTACGGTGATGCGCTGGACGGAATTGCAAATTCCTTTCGGTTCGTTACGAGAGCATGTGATAATGGACGGAGGTGTGGCGAGTACCACTAGCGGAGAGCGGATTGCGTGAGTGAGGAAGACGTTCCAAGCGGTCGCGTTGCCGCGATAAGAAGATTGTTGTTTTTGTAGAAATTGTAAGCAAGTCATTACGACGAGAGGAGGCAGTAATGTTTTGAACGAGTGCACAATAAGTACTGCTCGTTTTCCGTGGACGTAGCATCCTTCCGCGGCCTTGAGCCGGTATCTTAGTTCCGTCACGACTCGTTTTCAACATGTGCATTACTTATGGAGATTGCCGAAACTGGACTGTTAGTATCATTGCGAACAGTGAAAACTAATTATGAAATACAATCTCCCCTCACTACTCTAAATAATCTGGAATGATTGTGTGCTGGCGCCGGAGGGCTCCGGGCTTGGGCATCGCGGGAGAGGGGGTAGCATGCAAATCGGAGACGAAGGGGGACTGCGGCTTGAAGACTTCCAAACGCTCTTCCACTGGCGCGACTGGGTGAGTTTGAATCGGTGCCATTATGACACTGTGAAAAACATCCCTGTCGTACTCGATTAATGACATGTTACTATGGACGCGGAAAGGAGCAGGGGGAATGGGCACCCTAAAAAATATTGAGACACTGTTGCATGACTTGAAAAAATTCATTTTCGTAAACATGTAAAATCTGCGATTTTTAAAAAAAGAAACGCATAACGTATAGATACATATGAAAATTTGCAATATGGCTCAGTGATATATCCGTATATGGTGACCTTACTAGGTTTTAGTTCGTATACTAGATATTGGTTCCCATACTCCTACTCCTGAATACCTAGGAATATAAAAGTTGAAAAATATCGGTCTGTTTTCTTGGTTGGAAAAGTCAACACTTGCTCTGCTATATAGTCAATAACATGTTGACACGCTATTTTTCAATAATAATTAAATGTATTTCATTTAATACCCGAATTTGAGGCAAAAACTTGAAGAATCATTCGAATGTACCCTTGAAAATTGGCCAGTGTATTCTTTCTTCCCCATCGACATTCCTAAAATCTCGAAAAAATCCAAAATCGGCTTAAAACAGTTAAAAATGCCGAATAGTTTTCGAAACTACCCCAAACATTCAGCTAAATCGGAGTTGATCCGTCCTACACCCGTCCAGAAAGAGTGAATATTACTAAAGAACAATCAAACCTCATTGATACGTTTTAATATTAACTCATATATTACAGTTAACTCAAACATAGTCTTAGATCTAGCGCTAGCTTTCGGGAAAGTTTATCCTATGTTCGGGGGGAACTACAAACAGTTGTAATTAACGTTGGAAATATTATCTGTCTGAAAAACTACACTAGCTAATCTTAATAAATGATACCACTGAAGATGAAAAAGTTTTCCTGAAGGCTAGCTCTGTAACTCATAGCCCTAAATTCGCCTAAAAATAAATTTCAAAAATTGAAAATGGTTGTACAAGAAGTCATATGTAAATAAAAACGCTGGCTGGATAAGGAAGCCACAGAGATGTAGTTCCGTGTTGTTATAGGATGCGCACTAATGTAGTTGTTACATTTATTTTAAAAAATGACGTTTTGGCTTCTAGTTAGGTGACAAATATGAACTTTGCCACTTTGTACTTTCGTGAATACTACTTACGTTGTATCGACAAAGTATGGTGATGCTGAGCATGAAACTGAGATTTTTCTCAGAAAAATCTGCGACCCTTCCTTCTACTACCCGTAGCATCTGTCCATGATCAACGCTGGCGCCTAAAATGTTCACACAATTTTATCCAAATTTGATATTCCCTAATCTATCTGGTCGAACTTGACGTCCTACGACTTTGAAACTGATATTTTAAGGTTTACAGAAGCCTTAAAAACATTTTCAAAATTATGTTTTCTTCGGATAGAGGAAAGGACGTTAAAAACTGCCGGAGGACTCTTATTCGATGAAGTCCGAATATTTAATTTTTTTTCTAAAACGTCAAAAATTCAAAATTTCTTTGGCGTCGTCCTACAATTATAATTTTGATGATGAGATTTTTTTCTGAATAAAATATTTTTTTAAAAAAAGGCAAAACTACAATTTTGATGATGATTTTTCTTAATGAAATCTGTTCTCTAAAACGTTTTGAAATACAGCTAATGAAATTCTCTGAATTTTCGAAAATTCTTGGGGAATGGTGAGGTGAGTGATAAAGTGATTGGTGTGCTTACTCTAAGAACCTGAGTTCGAATCCCAGTGCGGAGACTAAGTTTGCTAGTGGAAATCACTTTTTCAGGTGAATGTAGTAAAATATTCCGTACCCGTTAAAAAAAGGTCAGGTAGTAAGTGTAGTTTTAACTCGACTTCTTTATATATTAGTTTCACCACAGTTAATTACGATGATATTGCACTCTTCTATTTCAGTTTTCAAATCGCTAGCAATCTAAATATTTTTCCGTGTTCCTGAAGGCCCCCTGCTTGTCTTGGTCCGCACGATTCTGGCTGAGAAAGAGGGCTTGCTTGCACCAAACAGTGGGCGTCGGGGTTCGGAAGGGAACCAGGCGAAGCGTGACTTGGCCGAAACCACAGATCGCGGGTCCCCATTTCTACCCATGCTTGCACTGCGTGGTTTTTCCTGCAGTTCCGCGGAGGCTCCTTAGCCTTCGGTGCATGAGCATCATGTGCGTGTGCGCCCAGTCGTTAAGTGCCTCTGTGCGCTAAGACCCGAAGTCTACGTCATACGCAGTTTTTAACTGTTTTTGTTCTCGTCATACGCAGTTTTTTAACTGTTTTTGACGTAAATAAATAAATAAATAAATACGTCTACACGTTAACGACGTATAAACAAAAGTACATTATGTAAACAAGGGTTATCTGTTATGGGGTGAGGGAAATTGGCGATTTGTGAACTTGTGATCAGTATCTGCAAAAAATAACGAAGGCCATACTAATGATTCTTTTAGTATGTGATTTTCTTTGTTCTTTTCTATTTAGTCATATACCTACATGTAATTATCAAAATACGTTGCACAAAAAACAACGAAATATTGAGTATTTTAATAACCGGTTATTTTCAGCGGTTATAACGAAGTGAGGTAAAACCAGAGCTGAAAACCAAACGAATCTCTCCCGCCGGATGGTGAGATCTGAAGCTGACCTACACGTTGGCTTGCGGGAGATTTCCCCCTCCAGGTATCTTCCCCACCATCCAACCTGACCAAGCGCTAAGCTCTCAACGTGTGGGAGTTAAGTGCACGTGTGTGTGTGTGTGTAAGGAGAAGGGATAGGAAAGGACAAGGAAGAGGAAGGAAAGATCGTGCACGGTCCGTGGCCCGTTTGTTAAGGTATTGCTCCAGCTTGGCTCGAAAAACTACCGATCAGAACAGCCGGCAGCTAGAATCTCGACGGTGGCGGATTTTCCTCACTAGCTACATCTCATGAGGGAAATCCGTCATCGTCGGGATTGGACTCCTAGGATCTCCCGGTCTGAGTTGCTGCACAGACAAATGGTGTTCTCAGCGTGGAACCCCGAGCTAAGGGTACGCTCATGTGGGGTGCTGGTTTCCGGCTCATGGGGGCCGGCGCTAAATGGCGTCGTTCAGCAGCTTGATTGCGTCGAGTTCTGAGATGGTGGCGGACACAATGAACGCTTGCCAAAACTTTTCGGCGCTTACTCATCAACGCCTACCAGCTGCCGGAACGCCTTGGCTTTCGGCGCGCGGGATGTATATCATTGTTGGGCGATCATAAGAGTACAGGTCAAAGAACCTTATATGACAGTAGAGCGGAAAAACTGTTTCAGTTCGTACTTTGCATATTAAAAATATTTGCAATGTGCAGAAAATACAGTGTTTTAGAGAAGGATTTGCGTTGTACAATTTTTACCAGACATAGATATCGACCTGATGACAAAAATGTACTTATCTCGATTTTGCGAACTTTTTTGATATCGAAAGTGTTAGTGAGTTATCAAAAGTGTGGGTTAAAGGGACAAACAACATGCGAAGAGTATGGTGGATAAGTCCTGGAAACAATTTTTGTGTAAATGAACAAGTAAACCTCTACATAAGCTCAAATATATTTTTAAGTAAAGTTAAAAGTTACGTTGATTGGAACACTAGTGAATCAAATCACTAAAAACTAAATCATTTCAGAAGCATTTACCGATTTCTGTGAGTACACACAATTGGATGATTATATACGAATTTAAGAAAAACATCTCTCGTAATTGTTGCATTGGTTCTCTACATTGCCTTGTAGCATGTGAATCCAAATGAATACCGTTATTGAGAGGACTATGTAATCATTATTATCAATATTTTTTGTAAAACAATATATAATAATATTTTGTAAAACACACACACGCACCTAAGAATTCGTCTTCGTAAACTAACATGTCTGTATTCAAAATACTGCACTAACAGAAAATATAGAAACTACCAACATCTCATTCAGTAGTACTCCTATTCTCTGATTAAAGATTTCGATTTACCGTTTTTTTCATAAAAACATTGCTTTTTCGTCTTGGCTCGTACTGGAAAATTTCCATAAATGCACTGGTCCGCAGGATACCACGCACACGAATGGAAGTGGAGTATTAGGAAGTGCCATTAGTCTCCACACTGTCGAATGTGCTTGCTAGGTATCTGCAGGGATGGATCCAGCCTATAATTCTTTTTGGGCGTGTGGGGGGTCGTGAATTTTGTTGAATAATAATCATATTTGTTATTATAATGTTTGTTATTTAAATACTGTAGAAATGACTCTATACAATATTATTGTTTAAATAATTCGGACATTAATATTTTGCCAAATAAAGGAAAATAAACGAAATGTGTAGGTGTTTTGAGGGGGCCTATGACCCCCCCATGCCCCCTCCTCCTGGATCCGCCCGTTGGTATCTGCCCTAGCTGGACGTGCAGGGGATGCAAGCGACTGCATGCCGGCGTTCTCTCCGTGCTCAACTCCGGCGGCGCCGACGGTAGCAGACGGAGGTCTCTCTTGCTACCTCTGTCTCACTCTCGCGCCAGTACGCGTGCTCCATCTGTGGGCGTGCGCGCGCACTAGCACTCCCGCCCCCGCCCCCGGTGCCGTCTCCGACGCTCGCCTCGCCCGTGGAAACTGTGGCCGCGCGGGATTAAGTTGCCGCAGCACGTCCTCGCCGCATTCCTTCTCGTGCACGCGGCGTCAATTAATGCGGGAGTGGGTGTGGTGGTTTAGAATTTGTGCCAGGATTTACTCGCTATTGGGGCAACTAGCGAAGAAGTGCAGTGCGCCGAGGGGAGGCCGCCGTCGGAACTGGGACCGGTTCAGACCGGAAATCACGGCCGTTGTCGTCCTGCGTTGAGCCCAAGAATCGCACTGGCCAGAAGGGTCTAAGCTCTAATACTTGCAACAAAATAAATGTGAAAATCGCAGA
This sequence comes from Acheta domesticus, assembly GCA_031308135.1. Classification (NCBI taxonomy): domain Eukaryota; kingdom Metazoa; phylum Arthropoda; class Insecta; order Orthoptera; family Gryllidae; genus Acheta; species Acheta domesticus. The sequence continues at coordinate 17,263,939 of JAHLJT010008446.1, read as the reverse complement.
TCCGTCGCAAGCAGGGACCGGCTGTTCCGGGTCAGTAACAACTTCCGCTGCCGCTGGAGGGCCTCTACTCCGAAGATTCTAGTGTTCTGTTTTATTTTGATTCTGTCTGTACTTGACGCGACAGCCCGCGTACTGGCCATGGCCTACCAGCAGCGTCCCGGCCTCTCAGCTACTGGTGAAAGGGGTACGTGTGATTAGCACGAAGATATCCCCGCGCCGAATTCTGGTCTTCTCAACTCGAGAAGTGAGTCTTCTCATCGTCACTCAACAACACATATTGTGACATTACAAGGAAAACGCATACTATAATCTTGCTTGACAGGGAATTGAACCCGGGGTCTCGTCATGGAAAGCGAGCACGTTGAAAAATGAGTTAAACTGCGAATTTTGTTTATTTTGTCAAAAACAGTAAAATAACTAAGAAAAAGGTCTAACAACAGGTCGAGTCCTGTTGGCGGATTTCCGACGCTAGACACGCAGCTACGTCGAGTTCAGCCGTTGACTGGAAGAGGATTCTACGTCTCCTGGTCTGCTCGGTAGTTTTCCTTAGTTTCGCCGAACAATACCAGGCGAATGCCGGACCAGTGCCCTAAACAAATGGGCCATGGTCCGTGCGCGATCTTTCCTTGCTCTTCCTCTCCCATTGCACTCGCGCGCACCCCTCTCCCCCCACACACACACACACTACGTCGGGAGATCAGTCGAGAGACGATAGCTTGTCTCGGCTAAGGCGGTGCCGTAAGGGGGAGATACCTTGAAGAGGGGTTTATCCGTAGACCTGTAAGTCAGCGCCGGATCTCATCGTTCAGCGAGGGAGAGCGTCACCACGTCTTGGAATAATACATTTACTGCACTAACTGGACTGATGGCCAATGAAGTTGACGCGCCAGGAAATGATACTCTTGAAAGGATATTAAATCTGCAATCATCATGCAATCAATTTAAACTCGATATTATTAAGTTTGATATTATCGATGTTTCATTTCACATACAGATTATCGCTCGAAGTTTAAAGAGCAGAATTCTTGGAAAACATTGTCGTGATCTACTTGCTGCTGTGTATCTCAAGCATCGCGTTTTATAAGAATTTTGATCACGGCATCACCCTTTCCATCAGTTGTTATTGCTCGAATGGATCTGAAAGTATGAAAAGTGAGACAGAATGTACGTTTGTGCCTTTGTTTCTTTCTTTCTCATTTCAAAAAGGGAATAAAAATGAAGACTGGTGCTTAAATAGGCCCTTCTTGAAGTTGATTTGTGTAGCTGGTAACACCCTACGTACCAAAATATACACGCTGATTAATAACATATGCAATTGCATATTGTGTATGAAATCTGAATTCCGTCATGAATGTTGTGAATCCGTTACAATTTGTGGAATGTATCGCTGGTCATATGTTCTTTATGTCCAGGTCATATCATATTTTGTAAATGGATTTCATGTATCTGTCATCTCGTACAATTTCCCAATTAAAATTTAAGTACGCGCGATTATTCTATTTTCGCGAAACTACGATATTAGTGCTTGGAGCCGCGATAGATCGCAACATTATACTAATTTTTTTTGCGTTACTCAGTGTATCATGGCATACCTAATTTTTCACATATGAATTAAATTCTAAATATCCGTTTGCTTCAGCACTGTGAACCACAGTTAGTCTTAAACCGTATCTGACAAATCTTGAATGTTAGTTCGACGGTGATGTGTTAGGTGGACGCTAGTCTGCGATTCACCCTCGTCACTTACTGTTTTTGTATGTGGATGTGTGTGGGTGTGGTGTCGTATGGTGTGTCAAATGCGATAATCATAATCTGTGAATAATCGTTCGGTACGAATCCTTATCATCACATCTCATGTCAGTTATTGCTCTTTATCTGCGAGCGGCATGATTTATGCTATTTGACGAAAACCGTTCCAGCTGCAGGCGGCTGAGTTTTATTGCTCGGGCGATTCGCGTGAGAGGGGAGCCTGTCTGCGTGCCCCGCCGCCCTCGTCCCCCACCCTCCACCCCCCTGCCCCTCGCCCAGCGTCCCCGCCCCCGCTCATCTGTGGGGCCGAAGTGGGTGACCCGACCTTGACCCTCCTGACCGAGGAACGAAAAGGCGCGATAGTAGTCGATCCCTTAGATATGCATCGGTTGTTGTATTGCACAACTTAGTCTTCTCAAGCGTACTATGGTCGCCGTCAAAAAAATACAAAAACAGAAAAATTGCGAATAAGACATTCAATTTTAAGAGGATGAATGATGCCTGCAATGCACTTGCTGAATAATAATTCTGAAATTAAAGCTAGCGAGAACCAAGGGGGGGGATTTTTATGTTAGCATGGATGTAGTCGGATGGAAAGATCGCGTGAATTCTCAATTTAAATATACGTGACTGTGGCAATACTTTCTGTGTGGAAACAGCGGGCGATTTTCAGTTAGTCGACTTTGAGTAAAGGATGTCATAAAGCATTTTCTCTGCAGGTAGGTTATGCTACTTGATGGCAGTCTGTTATTATAGCATTCACTCTCCCATCACCAATGAATATATTTTTTTTAGGAAAGAAAAATAACCCAGGAATTTAAAAAAGTCGAATTGAGTAAATTGGGTGCTTTTTTATTTCCGTTAATTTTCCCTTGTGAACAAATATATTCACACAATGTTTGTGGAGTGTTTCGAAGCTTCTGCAGTACACATGTTTGCATAGAAAGTATTTTTTCAAACCAACTTTTGAATGATTAATGCTCCTGAGCCATTCGGAATATCTAAATAGTTTATTAGACAACATATGCTTTAAATAGTTTCAAGAGCTTATTTTCTAAGTATCGACGTTTCCTCCCGGACAACTGTTTACAAATTGAATTTTGAATACACAAAGAAATGAGCGTTTTTCGCTAGAATTATGAACAAAATGTTCGCTACGATTTGATAAAATCTATTTTCAAAGGCAAATATAGCTGCACATACGGGTTCTTATTCCTCCTCATGTTCTTCGTCTAGGAATATACATATGCCGCGAACCCATGGAGAACGTTAATTTGAAGGAGTAAATTTCTCACTGAACTCCAGAAGATGTGTACAGATAATGAAGTTACATTTATGTCCAGAAGCAAAACAAGTGGCCATATCTGCATTTGCTCAAGGGATCAAGGAAACTGGACGAAAAACCTAATGGAGATGGGTGTCATTGACCAGAAGCTAAGGCACAATATTTGTTACAGGTTGTTTAGAATTATACAGTCCAAATGGTAAATAATTACATTAAATATCATTGATAAAATTGTTACTTTCTTTTTGATGATCGGTGTAGTCTACAATTGTGTAGAAACTGTTATGAAGGGAAAACTATTTTACTTGGAACATAAACTTTTGTATTTTAAGCGCTTAATGTCATCTGTCAAACTGTTGTAAAACAATGTGCAAGTATGTGAATCATTTGTAGTGAACTGTTGATATTGTCACCTGATAAATATGATTACTACGTCTATTGTTATAGTTATACAGACCGGCGTTTGCTGAAAATATATTCCCGCCCTTGAGTAAGTCATTTTTGACAAAACAACAAACAAACAAACACTGATTCGTAAATTAAGTGACTAGGTAATAGTAAGATTCCAAGATTAATAGAGACTAAGAATCACGTGGGTGGAATGTACTTACGGTTTCTTTATTGCAAAGATTATTCGTATTATTCGCAAAGAGAACTGTCGTTCCGTTTCATCGAGGGCATATCATTTACTTAGGAAGAGAATAGGGCCTAAAATCGATCCCTTCGGGACTCCTGTGTACTATAATATACCCTAATGTTCTATCATTCCAGTAAGATACTTTTGCTCTCAGAGATCGTTGTTTAAGTACGAACATAATCTAGAGCAATAACACGGATTCCATACGACGGTACTTTTGAAAGTAAAATGTTACGATTAATGATGTCCAAAATAATTTGAAAAATCTAAAAATATTCTAATAGATGCTTCTTTTTGAACCATGGATGATGCGACATCTTAATGAAAGGAAAATATGGCTGTTTCCATAGGTTTTTGACTTTGCAATCTGAAAACGCGTCGTGCTACTAAACTTTTTCCATTCGTACGTAAAAAGTCTAATATTTTTGAAAAACCTGACAAAAGCGAAATTGGCAGATACCTTGGAATTTCGATTTTGTTGTCTTTTTTGACGAGTGGCTTAATCTTTGCTATTTTGGAATCATCTGGAAAGATTCTGGTTCATAAGGATGTATTAAATCTGTTGTCACGGGGTAAAAGTTCTTAAGTCAAAAATCTTAGTTTGGAGAAAACAAGGGTTAGATTTTTGAGCCATCGCTTGTTCCTATGCTAAACGCTATTTCTTAATTTTTTTTCTCGTTAGAGAGGCAACATTTGAATTTTGCGTTTTACTAAAATAAAATATTGATACTTCACTTGTAGTTTCAGTACTTAACCCAATTTTGCCAAAAATTGACTTAAGAACTTTTACCCCGTGACCACAGAAATATTGCATTCCTCTTCATATTTCATAGGATGCATTTCCTCTTCTTCTATGAACATATTTGAAATACCCCGACCAATTATATCCCTACCCCATCGACAATATTCGTTATCTATGAATCCTGAATTTTCTTTTATCACTCTTCATTCATTTTAAACAAATTCGAAAAATAATCACATAATTTTTCACTGCGATGTGTATTATTGAAGGCCCTTATGTTTTTCTCTTCTTACACCTTATTTTCACCTTGTAAAACTTCGAATCTGGATTATTTTTTTACGTTTGTGCATGCTTCATCTAGAATCCTCAAAATCGCGTTCCAGATTTGCCACAGGCCTTTCTCAAGAAACGATCGTATTGCTTCGTAAGGTAGTAATGAAATCCTTCGGTATTTGCCTTCATGGTCTGACAAATTCTTGTCCCTTTTAAAATTTGCTTTTTGTCTTTTTTCTAACAGGAGTTTGTGGTAGCTTATGCTTTAAATGACGTCGCAAAATAAATACACCTTCGACCTAATTAGGTAAACGTTTAGAAGCGCCTCTTGCCGCGTCGGTCGTCTACTACCTGCGCTTAAACGTTTCTGAGACGCTTTTGCATTTTCGCTTCGCTCACCGCGCCTTTCCAACTTGTGTCTAGAATAGTTTAACGACCAGCGATAACTATATGGCTTTTATCGGTGTTTTCTGTTTTCTCATAAATGGCTTTCAAAACCGCGTAATTATCATTCGGTGGCCTATAGCACGCGAATTGTTAATTTCTGTCCTCATCATCTCAAACTCACTACTACCCCGAATTTCTTTTGATATACAATATATAGTACGGGTTATTGTATCCCTAACACAAATGAAGTCCCGTACAGTCCAGTCTTCAGGCAGAAACAGGAGTCGGGAGGGCAGTATGTGGAGAAAACAATAGAAATATTGTTACTAAAAAGTTAATATACAGGTGAGACCAAATTAATATTATTAAAATAATATATTATTCTGTTGATTTTGACCTCTTGTGATAAATATATTGTCAAGAATCGTGAGTGTAAGCCTATAAAAGTCTTTTTTTACAATGCCAACGTTTCGGCCATTTATCTGGCCTACAATTAAAAAAAAAAAAAGAAACTGAATCAGCTCTGTGTCAGAAGAAATGACAGTACACGAAATATTTCAGCAGTTTTATCAAGACAAACCCATTCCCGGAAGTCTGCACGCATTCCCGGAAGTATTCACGTCAAATGCAACCCGCAAAGCACTCAGCAGCATTTCGAATCTATATCGTTAAATAACTCCTAAACGAGGCGTTCTGGGGCCTTAAAAACTAAAATTTTGAGGCCGAAGGCCTCAAGGATAAAGGCCTCAAAGCAACGTTTCGCACACCGTAATCTACAGAATGAATTCTTCCCGAACGTTCTATTACATTTTTGCTGGTCCTGCGCTTCCCGATATTACCTCACCTGCTTAGAGACGTGCAGAATTTGCAAGTAAATGTGAATGAGAGGAGCAGAGAGCGGCAGAGACAGGGACAGCGTGAGGGAGGGGCAGTGAGAAAGGGAAATGGGAGGGAAGAGAGGGAGACGAAGAGCAGAACAACGTGTGTGAGGTTTCCCTAGTACAGTATAGACGAGGTGGCATGCCATTGAATGCCTGGCAGCGGCTGTTGAGCTGCTGTCGAGGGCGCGTTGGTCTCCTGCGCTGGGAAGCGGTGGCGGGGCCGGGGCCGGGGCCGGGGCGACGTGGCGGAGCTTCCTCGCGGAGCGTGGGAGGCGAGGGGGCGCGGCGTGGAGGGGCAGGGCAGGCCGGGCCGGGCCAGGCCGGGCCGGGCCGCTCCCACCCTCGTTGCATTGTGGCGGACTATCTGCGTTCATCGCGTTCTCATAGCCCTCACCCATCCCCTTACCTGCTTCAGAGGGCACACTCGCACCTTTCCTTCACTTCTGTCACTCATAGATCCAGCTGTGTGTACGTGTGTGTATTGGTTGTGTTGTGGATGTGTGTATTATCCTTCAATAGTATGCGTGTGTGGTATGCATTCATTTTATATGTATGTTTCCCTTTGCTTTGTAATTTCTAATTGACTATTTCGTGTTTCCCGGCGCAACTGTTAAGGTCATTAGTCCCGTGAATGTTTGTTTTTCTTCTCTCTCGGGAGATAGTGGTGATCTTCCCTTTCTAGATAGCGAGATCCGGTGCCGACCTATCGGGGTTTTCTCCAACCAGGTACCTCCCACCAGCAGGGCATTGCCCCATCCAGGACATGCTCTAAGCTCCTGACCTGCCCCCCGGCATGTGTGGCAGTGTAGGGCATATGAGTGCAAGTGTGTGTAAGGGAGAGAATATGATAAGGAAAAGGAAGGAAAGATCCGCGCGGTTTTTTGGGGTACTGCTCCGGCATTCGCCTGTTGTGATCGGAGGAACCATGCAAAAGCACCGATCGGAGATGCCGGCCGCTAGAGGATTGAACTACGAAGAGCAACACGGAAGAGAAAGATCGCGTGCAGTTCGTGGACAGCCACTCCTCTGGCATTCGCCTGGTGCTTATCGCAGAAAGCCCTGATCAGAGCAGCCAACCTCTGGAATTCTTACCAAGATCAGTTCCCTCCCCTCCCCCTGTCCCTCTCTCACTCCTCTCTCCCTCTCACTCCCCCTCACTCCCTCACAATCTCATCATCTCTCTCCCTCCGTCTCCTTCTGTCTCCCTCCGTCTCCTTCTGTCTCCCTCTCTCTGTCTCCCTCCGTCTCCCTCTCTCCCTCCGTCTCTCTCCCTCCGTCTCCCTCTCTCCCTCCGTCTCCCTCTCTCCCTCCGTCTCCCTCTCTCCCTCCGTCTCCCTCTCTCCCTCCGTCTCCCTCTCTCCCTCCGTCTCCCTCTCTCCCTCCGTCTCCCTCTCTCCCTCCGTCTCCCTCTCTCCCTCCGTCTCCCTCTCTCCCTCCGTCTCCCTCTCTGCCCCTCTCCCTCCGTCTCCCTCCCTCTCTGCCCCTCTCCCTCCGTCTCCCTCCCTCTCTGCCCCTCTCCCTCCCTCTCTGTCCCTCTCCCTCCCTCTCTGTCCCTCTCCCTCCCTCTCTGTCCCTCTCCCTCCCTCTCTGTCCCTCTCCCTCCCTCTCTGCCCCTCTCCCTCCCTCTCTGCCCCTCTCCCTCCCTCTCTGCCCCTCTCTCCATCTCCATCCCCCCTCTCTCCCTCTCCCTCTTCGTATGCGCTGTGAATCCCCGCGTCAATCTCTCTCCCCCAGTCTGTGCGCGCTGTGACTCTCCGCTTTGCCGCTCGCATGTGCGCAGACGGTCGCGCCGACGCGACGACGGACCTTCCCGCGTGGCGCTGGGCGCCTTTGTTGGAGTGCTTTTTCTCGCGATAGCGATGTAGCCGTCGCCCACGCATTCGCCTCATCTCGTATTGCCTCGCCTTGTCCTCGGAGCTAGGGCACCGATAGGCTCGTGATAACGTTAATTACTATGAGAATGATAACGCTGATATATTGCCGCCTTCAGAAAATAAAATACTCTGCGAACATTTTTGTGAGTTGGGTAAGAGATACATTAGTTTATCACTGTAAAGTGATCGCGAAGTTACGTCGTGGAATGTAGGACAGCTGGCGATAAGAGTGATGGAATGCGATGTGGACCTTATTGGACTTCTCAATGTTTGATAATCGTTTTACACAGCAAAATATAGGGATACAATATCTTCTTCACTTATTTCCAATGCGCGCAGAATTTGCAAGAAAAGTAGGCAGCCTCCGTCCGTAAAAAGGGTTAGTGGTTTCCTTCGAAACACGTGCACTCGGAGGGAAAAAAAAGAGCAATGAAAAATTTCGGTTTTGACTGAGAAATGGTTCTACATGATTTTATTATTCCGCCTGTTCCCGGAATCGATCCGGCAACAGTGGCTAGTCTCTTTAACCAAATCTTTTAGAGAATTGCTGTCGATTTCACTAAGGGTTTTCAGCCACAAAATTCAACATTTGACGTTTCTCTAAAAATCTTAGACACAATGTTCGTTTCCGAAACCTCTTCCTATGAAATTCTCAAAATAATCGGTAAATTAAAAAATAAATATTTGTCCGGTTTAGATGAATTTCCTGATTGTTTGTTAAAGACGTTTGCGCCAGCCATTATACACCCGTTAACATACATATTTAATGCAGCCTTATGCACCGGAATTTTTCCAGATGTTTTTAAAACAGCTAAGATTAAGCCGCTCTTCAAATAAGGCAAGAAAAATGAAATTCAAAATTATCGGCCAATTTCTCTTTTGTCAGTTTTTTCAAAAATATTAGAGAGACTTTTTTATGTACGAATGGAAACCTTTCTCAATAAACACGACGCGTTTTCAGATTGCCAACATGGATTCCGAAAATCAAAATCTACGGAAACAGCCATTTTTTCTTTTCGTAAAGGTGTTGCCTCATCATTGGATCAAATCGAAGCAACTATTGGAATATTTTTAGATCTTTACGTTAATATTTATTATTGAATGTAGGATGATTGTATATTTCCGTATGATAGTACTTTTTCATGTTGGGAACGCATATATTATAATTTATTATAATAAACTTAACTACATTGCACGTGATGTAGGTACTAAAAGAGCCCTACTATTAACAACTGGTGGAAAAAATGCATGGACGTTTTGAAAGGGAATCTGGTTTTAATTCTTGTTGGGAAGTCGGTTAATGAGGCCGGATTGTAGTGTACTGCGCGGTTTGTTGTATTTAGGTTAGAGTACAAATTATTAGAGAGGAGGCAGATATGTTTGGTGATGAGTGATAAACTTAGTTCTTTACGAAGTTGGGCAATTGAAGTGAATCACGGGGTACGCGTTGCTAATCTGAGGAATCTAGTTTGTACAATTTGAAGTTTATTAATGGTAGTAGTGATTAATGGTTGATAATTGCTTCTCTTGTCCAGATGGGACATTCCAGTGTTCTTTAAGGATTTGACAAAAGTGACAAAGTGTAACGGCATTTGCTAATAATGGCAGCTTTTCACGTTGGTAACGGGGTTTGAGCTATTTTAATTTTTGCTTGTCTTAGTGGGTTTTTTTTCCTGTTAAGTCTTTTTGTATCAAAGTTCAGCCAGAGGTATTTAACTGTTTAGCTTTGGACGTCTATTATATCATGGTGCGATCGTATTGGTTAGTGTATTAAGTGTGTCATCTCAAAATGATCTGCTAATTCTTTTTCTCTGTTACACGATTTTTCCCCTGTTGTATTTAGTAGTGGGATGATACTTACCTTTTTTGAATTTTTTGTGAGCTGTTCGACTGCTTGTTCTGAATAATTTAATTAGTTTGTTGAATGATGAGTACCAGAAATCCATTCCTTTCTTTCCGTTTTTTGTTTTTTAATTTAGTAAGTTCAATTCTTTCTTTAGTTTTGGGGTTCTGTTTTTTGCACCATAATCTTCTCGTTATGTTACGAGTGTTAATCGTTAGTATTTTTGGTAATATATTTTTTTAGTTTTCGTGATAATAATTGGTCTATTGGATTGCAGTTGTTTTATAGTGTTTATAATTATATCATTTAAGTATGAATTTGCTCTTCTATTTCCAATGGGGTTTTTAAATGTTTGAAGTTTTTTTAATTTATTTATTATTTTTCTGATTTTCTTCTAGTATGTTATTCATGGGTGGGGTTGTTTGGTGAAGTGTGTGCAGTATGTGTAGAGAAATCATTGGTAAGTGATCGGAATCCAGTTTGAATAGAGGAGTTGAATAGAAGGTATTTTGAGTGTTAGTGATTGCGATATCCAATATGTCTGGGTGTGTGTTCATGATGCACGGATAATGTGTTGATTCTGGTGGGATATAGGAAATAAATTTAGATCCGTTATCAGTTTTAGGAAATGTTGACGTATATTATTGGTGGTTCTGCAGTCCCAGTCCGTGCTTTTTGCGTGTAGATCTTTAATGAATAGGGAGGGGATGTTCAGTTGAAATAATGATTCTGTATTTGTGTCGTGTATTTGTATTTGTGGTGGGTATGTTATCAGGATTAAGAGTTAGTTGTTTAATGGGAATTTAATAGCTTCTATTTCTAAGTCAGGCATACTAGGGAGATTAGCTTGAATGTATGGTATACATTTTTCCATATGAGTATTGCCCCCTTCCCAATTATTGTTGGGTCTGTCAGGTCTGTGTACCTTATAGTATCCCGATATGTTAAGGGGTCATCTATAAATTCCGTAACGCTAAAGAGGGAGGGAGGGGGTCTGAGATAGCGTTTACGCTGCGTTACGTAGAGATAGGGAAGTGCGTTACAAGGGGAGGGGGTATTAAAAATACTCGAAATTTGCGTTACATATTTTATGGACGGCCCCTAAATGATGTATTACTTTTATTGTTGAATTCCGTTATGAGGCTGTTTTGAAAAAATCTGCTTAATAAAAGTATTAGCGTCGCCAATTTTTAAAAGATGTCTGCTTGCATATTTCCATATCGTGTGAGCCATTGTGTGCACCTGAAACGAGACTTTCATTTCTTATTGATGTCATAAAAATAAATAAATAAACTGTGTGTCACATACGCAGGAGATAATCTGCGCGCGTTTGCTTTATCTCCAGATTACTTACCACACCTTTTTACCATACGTAGTTAAATGATTTATAAAAGAACCAACAATTTAACGAGAGGTTAGCAACATTTGAAAAGTAGATATTTTTGCTCCCTATCTCTTTGCATGTAGTTTGGAGCAGTGGAATGCGAGACCTCGCCGCAATATGTGGAGATGCATCGTTGCGAGATGCGAGGTGTGAGGCGTGAGGGAGGGGGCGCAATCTAATCGGGCTCGGCGACGCCCCTCCGATACCCGCGGGCGGCGCGGCGCGGCGCGGCGCGCTAGTCAGCGCCGGCTCGCTTATCTGCTGAGTAGCCGGGCGGCAGCGCGACGAGAAGGGACGCGACGCCATGGATCCGGAGCAAGACGACGTGGGCGAGGGGATGGGCCCGGCCGGGGGCCTTGTGCGCGCCGTGCCCGTCTTCGGCACCCTCGAAGCCATGGACGCCCTCGAGCGCCGCGCCGAGTTCGAGCAGGTACTGCTTTGCTCAGTAGTCTCCTTGTTGCGTTCTGGAAAGATTTAGACTCCGATCTGTACGTAGGCTTGCAGAAGATTTCCCTCTCGAGGGATCTGTCTTTGCTGGTGCGGGCCCCTCTGCAGCAATCTGTAATCTCCCTACTGGTCTCCCGATGTGTGTGGTAGAGGTGTGTGTCTGTGTGTGTGTGTGTGTGCGTGCGTGTTAGAGGAGAGGAAGGAAAGATGGCGCGCGGTCGGGGGTCAGTTTGTTACGGTACCGGCATTCGCCTGGTATTGATCGAATACTACGTATCAGAGCAGGTCGCTAGAATTCCTCTTCGGAGTGGGATTGAATTCGAGTGTAGCTGCTGTCAAAACATCGTCACCGTCGGAAGAGGAACCCAGAGACCTCCTCGGTAGAGTCGCTGGGAGGTACAATGGCAATGGTGGCTGTGAGATAATCAGACGATGCAAGATTCCGGGGTGGGAGGCAGGTATTCTCGACGCCTGGACGTGGCCTGGAGTGTTGACGCTCTGCGATAAGCACGCTGCGGCGGGTGCGCCTGCAAACAGCTGGCTGGCAGCAGCTCCTTATCCCTTATCTGCGCTGGCGAAATTTCATTCGTAATGTTGCACGTTCAGAAGAGCAGGTGGAAGCAGTAGGGGGGTGGAGGTGGTGGAACATGTGCCTCAGCATCAGCACGAAAGAGAATTTCTAATGGCGGCACGAAACAGAACACGAAGCATTCGAAACGAAACATGAATCCAGAATTGTACAGATTGGCACTGAAGGTTTACAGTAATGGTGTATGTTCAATAGTGAAAGCGAAAAAAATTCCAATGATCGTACACCATGTTCTCGCCGGAGTAAGTCGACTTCTTCGCGTAAGGCTTGATAAGGATAGTCATTATATTACAGATAGTTTTTATTACACGGGAGCGAATATTTTCTTATCAATTCTTGCCAAACAGAAAACCCTCGTTCCTACCTGCATTCATAATTCAATAATTTAATATAGTATACTAAGAACTAAGATAGGGATTCCAGAGCTCAAGATAACGCAAAATATTGCACTCCTACCCCCACAGTATGTTGCGCACACGTCACGGTATTATTTTACGTCGTTCTCGTCGAGTCTTCCAGCGGCTCTTTCGCTAGATTGTTTCATTTTTTTCTTTACTTTGTCGCCTTACTACGTACCTGAGTAGTAAAGATCAAGTATTGCTGCGGTGGAAATCGGCGACTTTTCGACCGGAAAAATTCTAATTGTGAGGCCCTCCTAACGAAAAATTGGATAAATCTTGTTCCTATATGTACTAAATTACTTTAACATGCAGGGTAGTCAGAATCAAGGCTTTGGGGTCCTTGATACAGAAAAATCGATTGACGGCAAAAGGCCTGTCAGTCTGTGGATAAAGCTAGCTCTTAAACCGTTCAGAAGAATCCACAATTGTTATTCTCCGATCGATCTGAACCAACTCGTGGCCCTGCGAATTTGAAACGGATATTTGGATTTTGAGAGTTCTTTTTCACAAAGATTCGCCATTTTCAAACTTTTCTCTAGATAGTTCCCAATTTTCTGATTTATTCTTGTCCTTGAAAAAAGACACTACACGTATTATAAATAACAGAAATAGCACAGGTATAATTTTTGTTGAAATATCTGAATTTTCGACTTTTGCAAAAGTTCAACATTTGTTTGAAATTTTCTTATCATTACAATATTGAAGATATTGTTTCTTAATGAAATATTTTGTTCAAAGACATATCTTGAAATAAGATCATGTACACTTTTTCGAAAATGTCTTGTTTCGCATAATTTTGCAATTTTAGAACATTGCAACAGAACTAATACGAGAAAATATGTGCTCCTGTAGTGCCACTAGTTATCGTTCATCTGTCTTGCTGGTAGAAGGGGAGTTGGGGTTGCTCTTGCTTCTTTGTTCGATCCATTTTAATTTGGAATTTGGGAAGGAAAAGTCGATTCGATTATTGCTTTCTGCCACAGAGTTTAAATATCCAGCATTTGCTGCGAGAAATTCCTTTAATAGTGATTGGTTTTTAACAAAAGGAGGTCACAAAATGGCTACGCGTTTTAAAGATACAGATTTAATGATATCGTTTAGAGCAGCGGTAGTGCTAGGTTATTTTTAGCTTTGTTTTTTCGAACGAGAAGTCCAAGGAGATATTGACTTTTCACTTATTCTTGAGTGAAAATAGGTTTTGTATCTGCTGTCCATTCAGGATCACTCAATTCGAGCCGTGGATCTCGGGGTATAGAGTCGTGTGTTCTCTCTTTAACTGTGTTCTGCGCATTTTTACTTGAAACTGATTATAGATTATCTAAAAGTGGGTCCACACTACGCCCTCTCATCTCCTGTATATGTAGTCCTTCGAGTACCGTCTCCATTTATGGAGGTCGATGAGAGCTTATCGCTGTCCGATGACAGATGAACTGATGGTATGTTGATTAGGAGTAAATTAATAGCTGATATCGTGACCTTCCGGTGCCGTTCTCATGGTTGTGAAATGTGAAAACTCATTTTTTTCTCGCTATCCTCGTGTGTGCTTCTCGCTCTACATGTCTTGAGGCAAACTTAGAGACTTATTCTTGTCTTTTAATAAGGGGAACAATTCTCATTCTAATATCAAATCGTAAAAGATTAGAGAAGTTAATTGCGTAGCCCAGGTTGGATATTGTTGGTATACTGGAGTGTGAACTTGATATGAAATAGGCCTTCTTGAGAGGGACGTTCTGAGATAACGCCTTGAAGTAGGGAATTATGATGTGGCAGTTGTCGATAACACAGGTCTAAAAAAATTGACTTTTTTCAGATCCATTAACTATGTTTATTTATTTGAAGTTCAAGTATTACAGAAATGACTTCGATTTTTCTGTGTCACATCACGTTCAAAAAGTACTTTAAAAAATCTTTATAATATTCTTTGACTTGAAAATCTGCATATGTCATTTGACCATCAACATAATAAAGAATAATGAAACTCATTTTGCTTTATAATGTTTCTTTGTAAAAGAGTTAAATTCATTAATGGAATACTTTTTTACTAATAAATTTCGAAGAAACGGTATAAAAGTAACTTTGGTTTACGTGTGTGAACAGTCAATTGTCACTTGGATAAAGAAAACTTTGTCCACTCTATCAGACACACCTGGTTGCGGTAACCAACAGTAGTGTGGAGTATTCCATCGTGCTTGGTACTGTCTCTGTGTCCCTAATATCTGGTTGAAATCTCTCACCATGGTCTTCTCTCGCTGCTCCCAGGTTTCCTAGAAAGCAGTCTAAACGTGAGTGAAGGAAATGCACTTTCAAATTCATGTTACGTCCTAACGCTTCATATTTTTTCAGCCTATTGTATTATATCCATAGTCTGAATCTTTATAATTTGCAAGAAGTTTCGGATTATTTCCCTTTCTGGAGACCTCGTACATGCTTCAAAATATTCATCTTTAGTTAGTTCCGTGATACCTCCTTTGATATCTTCTGAAGTGCGGGAAACTTGTTGGTTAGGTACTTAAACGAATTTTTATGAAGTGCCTTAATAATTTGCTTCATTAATTCAAATTCAGTATCTAAGGGAAGAAACAATTTTGTTAAGATGTACAAGGCAGTTTCTTATATTGTACTGGGACACAAGTATCAGTGTGTTTAGTTTAGGACATTCTCGTGTAGTCCAATGATTCTTTCCATCTCGGCTGACCCATTCACAAATGTGCCATGGGTACTTGGTGTATCCCTGTTGTTTGCCTAAGTACATGTACAAAACCTTTAAATCACCTCAGATCATCGATTTATGTTCCTTACAGTTTACAAGTAACAATTCAAGAATGTCATATTGTCATAGTATGTCTCCTTACGACGGACGGAATGTGCATCTTGGACTGATGCGAGAATGTTACCGTTATGTAGGAACACACATTTTAAACTTCTCTTGCTTGAATCAATGAATAGCCTCCATTCATCTGTTCTATATATTGCTTCTAATTTATGTTCGGAATGTGACTGCAATATACTAAAGTGTCTTCCGGATTTAAAATATGTTCTACGCATTTCTCCCGATGTTTGTAAATTGTAACATATGTTCCTCAAGCTGGCAGATTGTATTTTCAGCCGTGAAAGTAGAATTTATGAGGCATCTTTTAAGATATTTTAATACTCGTATGCCACAAAATCATTCTGTCATTTTATGCCAAGGGTTTGGGTTTTCGCCTTCCGTGCTTATTCAGATAATTCAGCTGCCTCGATTGACTTTGATCTTGAATGAGAATGCAGTGTCTCGCAATTCAGAATGTTCCTGTTTAGGAACGTCAATGACATGTGGTTTAGCTCCTCAATTTTTCTGTTCTTGAATCTATTTATTTTGCAATTACAAACATTGCTGTCGTCTAGATGATTCATTGGCTCGCGCCATACGAAGGGAATTCCGAAAATCAATGACGTCCTCTTTTCCTTTCACCAGTTTAAATCTGCAACGCAAATACTGCACCCTTTATCAAGAGCCCACGGTTTATCTTGATCCCATAGTTTCATTACAAATTATATCATTATAAACACTTAACAAATGTTTTGTTCTGGCTATATTTTGCAAACATAAACGTCCACAAATACAGCAAAGTGCATTTACTGTAAATACAATTACTGAATTTATTAAAAATTGTGTACTTAATAGTACACAAGTAAGTGCATATTTGGATTCAGGATCCCAACTTACAAAACAAGCGTCGAAAACAAAAATAGGAATTCCATGTTGACCTGTGTAATTGTTGACGACCTTGGACTTTCACAACAATCTGGGTTTATGATCTTTGAGTAGACTTTTCAAATTTCAGTAATGTAGTACACAATATAATTTTTATATTCGTAAAGTTATTTACTTTAGATCGCAGTGAGTACATTAATCACCGTGACCTGAAGTAAAGGTGTTATATATCCGTCACCCGCAACGTGGGTGGCACCAAACAACACTGTATCGGACAGTCTGCTTTAATCCGATCCGCTCTCTCAGGGGGGAGGGTACGGCAGACAGTCGATGTCAACGGCAATCCTTGGCCTGCTGAGTTGGCGATCTAAAATCTGAACAGGATGCCTTGTCCAGGAAATGTGATTTGTGTAAACACAGGTTGCCCACAACTTTTTTTAAACAAAAACAGTGTATTCAATATAGGAAACAACCAAAAACAATTCTTTTACATTCGGAAAAAAAATTCAATTAATTTCTTTGGCACCACTTTAGAAGTCCCTCTCTTCAGCGTACCTTTTTCTTAATAGAATTTTTTTTGCTCGCGTATAGGCCAATTCGGACTTTGCGTACAAGCCTACTGCCTTTATCGGGGCTCAGAAGCAATATCTCGGTGGCAAGACCTGAAACATCATTAGTGGGAGATCAGCTTTTAGCTGGAACCCATTTTTATCCCCCTGGGTGTATGGAATATAAAATGATGATAATATGGGGTGAAAGGACAACACACACATAGAGACATACACAAATACACCCCATGTCCGAGATGGGACTCGAACCCGCGACCCTTTGGTCAGATATCGCCACAACACTCCTGCTTTAGCGATCTCGGACATGGGGCCGATCATCGAAATATTATTTAATCCTTTTAAATTTCATAATACATTACCGCATGGGCATTCATTGCTACTGACATTACTCTAAAATAGTTCTGATGGTGCACAATGCTCTTCAATTGTATTTCTAGCTGGTCTATTCTGAAGAACGTAGCAAGTTCAACGGTCAAATAACTGAGCTCAAAGAAAAGCAATCGCACACCAAAGAGTAAAAACATTAATTTACACTCATAAAAAATGAAAAATCTGACTTAAACACCTCAATGAATTTGTTTGTTTAGTGCTTCCTACAAGTTCAGATTTATTCGACGTAACAAGGAAAATTGACTGTGTTTACGTTCAATTTCTTTTTAGTTTCGTTCTCGATAACTTTCAGGACGGATACGTTGTTTTCAAAATTCCAGGAACCATGTTCGTAATTTTGTTAGAATTTAACATTCGATAAATCCCTCACATGTATTTGTGGCTCGTGTATTCACAACTCAACGACATGGGTGGGTGGCATCGTCTGAACGTGCGACACCTGGCAGCTAAGCGGACCCTCCGTGGTTCATTCCAGCGCTGGCCGACTCTGGGCTGTTGACTCTGTAGTGGGCTGCGGTAGAAGATGGCTTGACCACACTACACATGCAATATTGCCAACTGTCTAAATGTGTAACGAGACGTGGGTCAAAAGTTCTGACAAAAAAAGAACAATAACTTTTAAACGCATGGGACTAGTAACAGTTCTTTGTTGTCTGTTGGCTGCAATTTGTGATAAGACTCCCGCTCTCCGACATTTCCACTCTCTCAGGGCGCCAGGAAGGCCTAACGGTGAACCCCTCGGATTCAAATCTCGGACCATCCGTATGGAATTCTTGGGAGACGAAGCGGGTTCGCGGTTCTCTCGTTTCCCCTGCCTTTCACTCCACCATTGCTCCAACATCATTCAAATCATAACATCGTAATCACCGATCGAGGAGTATTATTCGTCCACTCCAGGTGCGACGTATCTTCGGAACTGACATCATAATAAAGATAAGATTGCACATATGCATTAATGTCTGTTTTTTTATCGTAGTAGTATCTTTATCGACATTAATATCCTTTATAAATTATACATTATTATAAATTATTATGAATTATAGATTATTAACTCTGTAAACCCTCGTGAGGGGTCGTAAATTATGTAACGCTAAAGAGGGAGGGAGGGGGTCTGAGACAGCGTTACGCTGCGTTATTTTGTAGTAGGAGAGTATTAGTTAAGTGTTACGTAACATTGATATTTTTTTACATTTTTCAACAGTTGTTGAAATAATTCCTTTTCCAAGACCTGTACTAAAACATAAATAAAGTTGTTAGTCGTAAATTGTTACAATTAATGGAAATATTTTTTTCAACTTTTTTATTGACCCTGTAAGATTACGAAGAAACTATACAAAACTGATATGACATGTGTTCTAGAATCCATTTAAATTGGCGCTGTAGACTCTCGCTCTTGCATCACTCAAGACGGCGTGTGCATAATTTGTGATCAACCATTTCTCGCCCAAGCATTCTTCCTTCACTCACAACTTGCCCCAAACTTACTGTTAGGTGTAGACAGCATCGCCTACTAATTTCTCCTTTATCATCAATTTTAGTAACAATAAAAATAAGTAAAAATCGTTTTTACTGTGCTATAATTTATTTTCACTTCTTGAATTTAAAAGCGGGGGGGTTGTCGCAAGCGTTTCGTATTTATTTAGGTGGAGGGGTTAAGGTACGTTATAAGGAGGAGAGGGAGTATTGAAAATACTGGAAATTTGCTTTACGTAATTTATGTACGGCCCCTTAGTACGAACTTGCTTAACACGAATTTCGCCGTAATACGAACAAAACTTCGGTCGCGGATAGGGATTACAGTAACACGTACATTTATAATACTCGGATAACATGAATTTTCATAACACGAACTCCAATTATTTCGCATTAATGGAATTCGCCCTTGGAATTTGTGTTAATGAGGGTTTTCTGTATATCAGTAGTATCTCGCATTTTGTTTTTGAAAAAAAATCATAATTATAACATTATTAAATAGTGGTGTTTCAACATCCCTTGGTTTCTCGCATTATTTATAACGCTTATGTAGTATTGTAATACTATTTGAATCCACAAAAGTGCTACGCTACTCCCCCCCAAAAAATATTGAAAACACAAGGATGCGAAGCCAAGTACTTAGGTTTAACAAGTAGTTAGCGTAACTACTACTCCAATCGCTTGTATCATCAAAACAGCCTTGACGACATTTTCAACAGAAAAATGAACGTTTGTAACGTTTGAAAATCAGAGGTTTAGATGAAAATCGTACGAATTCCAATAAAAAAAGTCTGCATATGTGATTTTTAGGAGCCCAAAATATTACGCGAAAACCCTTATTTTCAAAATATTGTACATGGCAGTATTTAAACTTATAAGTTTGAAGAACAGATTTCATTCAGAAAAATCTCTCTCCAATAATGTAGTTGTTGAAAGATGTAAAAAATTTGAACTTTTGCAATGATTAAAATTTCAAAACTTGATACAAATAGACCATAGCCATATTAAGTAAATTTGCCTTCGTTTGAGAAAAAAGTCATGTTTATTTCAATGGACAACACTCCCAGTGTAACTGGGCCTAGAATTCTCGTATTCATGGAGATACCATGTGCAAGATTAGATAAAAAGTGGCTCTGCCAAGCATGTTACGAACTGCGAAGTATTCTTTTCAATCGTCCGATTACTTAACTTGTGTCCCTGCATATCTATGTTATAATTAATTCAGGTTTTATTCTCCCTCAATCCTGCCTTCTTTCGTTAGGTAGTACATAGCATTAACATATTAACGTGTTGAAATTTCTCCAGTCTTTCCAATAAGCTTTGCATTTCGTCCTCCAATATATGTTTCTTCTTGCGCTTAACTTGGTACTGTCAAGAATGTATACCTTTCCTGTTCAGTGTAGGAACCACCACAGTGTTTTTTATTTTTTATTTTTTACAGCGTTACTTACACACTTTCTCTTACACCTACATGACACTACCGCACATGTCGGGAATTTAGATCATGTCCGCCTAGAGCGTTGGGAGCGTATGACCGAGAGGTCCTAGGATGTGAATCCCGTCGACGGCAGGATTTTCCACCTGCTAGATGACTAGGTCGGATTCAGTCGCTGTCTGAAGGAGAATTGTTGCAGCCGGCTGCTCTGATCGATAGTTTTGTGTGGTTTCTCCGATCAACACCACGCGAATGCCAGAGCACTACCCGAACAAACGGGCCACGAACCGCGCGCGATTTTTCCTTCCTATTCCACTTGTCGGGAGACCCGCCGGGAGCTTAGAGCTTGTCCCGGTGTTGGGAGATTCCTGGTTCGGGGAAACACCGCTAGCCGATGTGTCGGAACTGGATCTCGCCATCCAGCGGGGGAAGAAAACCGCCACCTCCCGAAGGAAAAAAGACATGCACGACACTTACGGGACTAATGACCTTAGTTGTTGACGCGCTCGGAATCAAGCAAGCAAGTCTACGTGCCAGTCGACATGCAACTCGGCAGCAGATCTCACCTTCGCACAGAGGGCTAAATGTCCAATCTCGGCGGAACTAGACCCCCCTCCCTAACATTTTAATATCGACTTTTTGTGTTAGTGAATTTGATCATCGATGTTAGTAGAATGATATTTGAGAGTTGGTTTATTTTTTCGGCTCACGTTTGCTACGCTGGGGAAGTGGATTACTCATCATATCTTGAAGGAAGCGCTGCGTGAGGCAGTCGCTCTGCAGCCGAAGAATCAAACGCGCTCAGATCTCAATGAAAGGCGAATGCGAAACTCTGCTGTATGGAATATGTTCAGTGAAGTATGTACTTTTCAACAGTAGTGATATAATTTCATTTCTTTGTTTCTCTCTTCGTAAAATAAGCTGTAAAGTAGGCGTTGCGCGAGACCTAATTTTTTCATTTTCCCGACTTTCAAGTAGATTTCCAACAATGTAAATTAACTTGCATTACAGTAAAACATATGCCACTAAATAGCTTCGTGTCTTTACTTTATGATGCACTAAGTTTCACGTCCAGATACGTCCAGATGAGGATATTATGTTTTATTTCAGACGATGGCGCGCATCCAGTAGTCACCTACCGTAATCTGTTTCCCGTTTCGCGCGAGAGAGGGGACATGAAAGCAGAGCTAATGTCTTTTGTAAAGAATAGATTAGGTTTTCAAGAGCGCAAAACAACAATGTATAAATGCCTTAAAGATGCTGTAAGAGTATTTTATAACATTTTTTAAGTAGGTGGAGAAAATGCGACCACGTCGAGCATCATTTCATTAAAAAGTATTCTGGGTGGCTAGATGCTGTAATTCAGTTTCCAGAAGTGATATACAGGGCAATAACAACTAAAATGATTGAAGCTACGCAATCTACTAGTTCAGGTGCAAGCCGGCCGAGGTAAAGTTTTAATGAGTGTACTGGCGAGGGTAAAGAAACCGCATCGAAACATTACTTACGTCGCACTCGAAGGAAGAAATTGTGTACGCAGCGAGGCAATCACTGCATACATCGCTTAAAAGAGATGTGGCCAACATGTTCTAGGAGATGACTACAACTGGTCGCATTATCAGAGGACTGACTCTTATCAATTGTTGGATTCTTGTTGGCCAATTGTAATGTTATAATGTCAAATTGTCAGTGGAAATGGTGTGAATCAACCAAAGCAATGAAAGATATAAGAACATTAAATTTAAGTAGCAATGAAATTGTTTAAGGGGTCAACATGGGTAGTGTGTAAAAGGCAAGTATAAACAAACAGTGGGTTAGAAAAGGGTTAATCTGCAATAAAACTTTATGATTGGTGTCTTTTATGTGAAACATAAACGTCATAAACTGAAGAAGGAGAAGAAGTAGAAAAAACATTTCTTATCAATTCTGAAAAAATAAATAAATCTTTTAGAAATTGTGCAATATAAAATAAAATATTAATAAATTCATTTATGTTTTGATTTAGTTATTGAGAATAAAATATATTTGCGTTCGGAGAAGTCATAATATTTTTAAAAAAAATTTCGAACACAATTCATTAATAATAATAATTTGTATTAATTAGTAATTATAATCATTAATGAGTAAAACTGAAGTATATTTAATGTGTATTAATTTCACAACCTTAACAACAGTTTACATTCCCTAGAATCACTTAAAACAAAAGATTTAAGGCTAGTTCCGTCTAGAATCGCCATTTAGCCCACTGTGCTTCGGGAGGGGGGGGAGAAACACGGTGTCTCCTGGGATAAAACATGCGCTAACGGGACTAATGACCGTAGTGGACGTGCCCGGAATCAGTGTTTCATCTCTTAGCAAGTCGGTTCTTACCCTTCGAAATAGCTGGTAGGGGGCATTCAATCACAATGAATGCACATTCCAGTTGAGAATACCCTTCGTGGTTTCTCGTTGAGCTTTTTCCAGGAGGTCTCTGTCCCTGCGTATCGCGGGCAGGTGCATTGGCCCGTGCTGCAAGAACGGCGGCGCGTGTATCCGGTGATGCCGAGGATTGGCATTCGCGCAAGATTTCTCTCCGTGCCTTCCGTGCCTCCTAGCACCCTGTCTAAACAATGAATTCTGTCGGTTCGTTTTGATCTTACATGCTGAGAACTTTCAAATTAATTTATGTGCTATATAACGTTTTCCGAATATGATCAATGATGTTTATAATTGCTATTTCATTTTCTCATTCATCTTATGCCCTGACATAGTGCAACAATTGTTGATCATTGACATACTGATTTGGTTAGTTAATATTAAAATTATAGTAAATATATATGTGGAGAATCGTGAGGGGTAGGTAATAAGTCTGTTTTCTTACAGTGCTAATGTTTCGGTCATTTATTTGGCCTGTTTCAGAGCTATAAATATATAATAAATATAAAAGATAGTGCAACTAGTTAACGCGATTTTCCATTACATAAGGAAAACAATGCACAAAACACAATATGCTATACTAAAAGTCGGAGACACATCTTTTTACCTGTTGTTACATGTGTATTAATTGACATAATTAAAAATTGTATAGTACGAGGTGATGACGAGATGATCAACATTCCAACTTACAGTAATAATACTTTATTATAATACATTTATTTAATGATTCTTGAGAGGTAAAGCAATGCTTAATTGAAATATTAGTAAGGTATAATTAACATGAAACAATTTGTAATTGTTATTAGTGTTCCATTTTCATAATATTGGATTCTGTTTATTATACAACTTTGGAAAAAT
This sequence comes from Acheta domesticus, assembly GCA_031308135.1. Classification (NCBI taxonomy): domain Eukaryota; kingdom Metazoa; phylum Arthropoda; class Insecta; order Orthoptera; family Gryllidae; genus Acheta; species Acheta domesticus. Next base: position 17,240,613 of record JAHLJT010008446.1, on the reverse strand, counting down.
GTTCCAAGGTTTTTGTGGGGGGATAAAGATTCAAGTTAGTAAATATTCTCCGAGTACATCACGGGTTAAAAAACGCAATTAATATTTGGATCCACTTGTTATTAAAACGATATAGGATGTTAAAAATAAATTCAAATTTATGAAAAGTTATACTTAAGAAATAAAAATTGAAAGGTCTCGTATCTTCAATAATTTTATTGTATATAAATATAGATCAATACTTTTAATATATCAATTTCCAAAATCGAAAATCATTTTCAAAGTTTATTTTTTCTATATGAATTAGGCGCAAAAATTTGACAAAAATACTTTCAAATTAAACTTCTTTTCCCCGTGTCTGGAATATTTTCAACCTGATACATGCAATAGAAGCCGAGAGAAAAACAATAAAACGCGAGGTCGCTAAGACTGATTCGAAGGGTCGCGGGTTCAAATCCTGTCTCGGGCATTGAAGTTTGTGTTGTCCTTACGTGTTCTCTCTACCGTTACCAATCACAGTGAAACAATAATAATGGTCACTAAATGACCTAAAGGTTAAAAAAACGATCTAAAAAAACTGAAAAATACGTTTCTCATTGGATCTCTGTAACAGATTGCCCGAGGGGGCTATTTTTTTTTTCTTTTTTTTTCGGGAGAATCTACGCCATTTGCATTCTCTTTCATAAGAGAATCGCGATTATCGATTTGGTTTGGGGGCACTTTTCGCCACTTTATTCGGCTATATCTTTTATATAGAATTTTGATGCTCCCGCAAACGGCAACGACGGTGTCTTTCGTCATGTTTGCCAACTGTATGGTTCTGAGAACCCTGTTTATCAATTCAATCATCATAAATTTTTTAAATTATTTTAAAATATATTCCAAAATATCTTATTTTCAAAACAAATGTTAAGAAATTGACTGTAGCCGTATTGTATTGTTGTTGCCGACCTCCGAAATACTTAGTTGAGGGTACAGCATGTGCAATGAGGATATGCTTATGAGAATAACTGCAGACTGATAGGTCATTGACATAACTAACAGTACAAGAGAATATGTTATGTGGATTGGATATGAATAGAGACAAATTAATAAACGTGTCACATTATCCAATATTAATTATTCTAATAATTCCAAACTGTAACTGAGAACTATTATTATTATTATTATTATTATTATATTATTATTATATTATTATTAATAATAATAATATTATACAATACACAGATTACATTTACTTATCATGGATTGAATTTTTTTGTTAATATTTTTGGAGCTATTTATTAGTTATATTTGTATAAATAGTGCTGAGTTTATTTACATCAGTGTTGTAGATACGTGTTTCTAATATTTTTCTTGATGTGTAATATTTCTTTTATTATACTTTTTTGTAGTTTATTTCTCTGTTCCATTCTCGTTCTGGTTGATTTCTCTGTCGCCTATCTTGAATTCAAGGCAACGGTAACCGTGAAGGCACATGTATTTGGCTGGTACATGAAAGCATCTTGACTGCGTAAGAACGCGACTTGCAGAACATCTTGCATAGTGAGACGCCTAACAATCAGCGGCAGATGTCACTTGTGTGAATTCGTTGTATGAAATTTCCCACTTTATGTATGTTCATAGGCAAGAAGTTAAGCGCGACCCCTCTACCTCCCAATAAATGTATAATCTTAATTCTGTGCACCCTGCACAACCTTTGTCAAAGAGTGCTCGGGAGTAAATCAATGAGTCAACCGATTTGCCACGTGCGAAGATTTGTGGTTTTGTCTTCCGACTCCTAAGCGTTGGGGAAACATCCTTTGGGAGCAATTTTTCGGTGTCGTTGGTTGGAGCCTTGTGCCAAGGAGCGGCCCGTGCGGCTTGGCGGATGGGAAGCCTGCCCTGTTCGCAGGGCGAGCGAGACCTCGGAAAACTCTGCGCAGCGGAACCGTGGAGGTGTTGTTTTGTTGGGGTGTTTGTTTTTTTTTTTGTTTTGTTTTTTTTTTAGGGGGAGGGAAGATGTGAAGGAAGACATTTTGGGAGAATATCAGTTCGCGTTGAGAGGAAAATTATTTTGAGGAGTGATGCTAGAGGATGTTGCCATGATGAAGGAGGGTTACTTTGAAGTTGTGTGTTTAGGGTGGTTGAAAGAAAACAGGCGTCTGTAGGGAAACATTTGCGGTGTGCGACTGGAATTTTGTCATAATACGAGTATTTTTGGAGCACTGGAATTTGTTTTAATAGGGAGTTTCTGAAACTTTCGTCGCTCTGATTGAAGGCGATTTGGAGTATAAGGGACGTAATGGGGGCCAGTTTGGACGAATGGTCATAATTTTAGACCGGTGTACCGGCTCCAGGTCAAATGGATACTCCAATAAACCTGTTTTAATTTAAAACATAAAAACTGCGCGTTTTTTATTTTTAAATTTGTTTAATTCTCAAAAACTGATTAAACTGTGTGACGTACTCTGTGAGTGTATTCTGTGCAAGTTTTCGTAAATTCTAAGATATCTACCCTATCCCATGCACAAGTTGAATTATGAATATATATGGAAATAAGCGTTTCTGCCAAGAATTTAGAATAAAATATTAGTTCTTGTCTAATAAAAAACTATTTGCACACCAAATCCACTCCAAATTTGGGCTAGTGTCCCACATCATGCCTTTCGTGAAGGAATAGACTTACTGCCGCGAGAACATGGAGAACGTTTGAATTAGAATGAATATATTCGTCTGAACTCTTGAAAACGTGCGCAGAGAGTGAAGGTTATATTTACATCTAGAAGGAAAACACGGAGTCATCTCAGCATTTGCTCAAGGGATCAGGGAAACTGGACGAAAAGCCTGATAGAGAAGAGGGTCATTGGCACAGAAGCTGACGTACAATAATTGTTGAAGCCATATTTAGTCCAAATGGTAACTAAAATATTAAATATCATTGTAAAAATCTATATAGCTTTTGTTTTTGATGCTCGATATTGTCTCCAATTGCATTGAAACAGTTACGCAGCAGTAAAGATATTACTTGGCTCTTAAACTTGTGTATCGATTTTAATAAATTAGTGTCATCTGGCAATGTGTTATGAAATAATGTACACGTACTGTATGTGAATTTACTATATTGCTTAACAAACACCATGAATACGATTCGTTTCCATTTGGTCTGACATTTGATTTTGTAACCGTTTCAGATCGACAAAAACGGCGATGGCTACATCGATGTGTCGGAGCTCAAGGAAGCTTTGGAAGTGTGCGGCTTCAAAGTGGCCGGCTGGGAGGTCCGGAAAATGATATCAGAATTCGACAATAAGCGCCTAACACAACACGAAGGGCGCCTGTCATTTGAGGAATTCGAAAAGGTAAAGATAATTACTACTTCATACTACTTCATCCTACTTCATCCCCTCAAGTCCTGTCATTCTGCCACAAACATTCAGACGCTAACACTGGAACAAGTATTTCCGCGAAATGAAAATAAATACTTAGTCATTGATCCTTAAAATTGTCCAGAAACGCCTGAGAGGAAGAGAAACCTCCAAGGCGAAACATCCAGAATCTGTGTAACTTTTTTTTAATACAAATTTCCACTTGCATTTCAGAGTTTCGAGAGAAAGGATGATTTATAGTATTTTAAGTTCTTAAAAAACGTTTGTAATGTTATTTATTATTTAGTCTTGCACAATTGATAAAAGCATTCATAACGCCAGGAGTTTAAAAAATAATCAATAAAAAAACTTGATCACCCGATTAAAGTAAAACAGCTTTTGTACGTAACTTTGTGCCTTCATTTTAAAATGAATTAATAGAATAAACAACATTGACAAACGGAAATTAATTCCAAGTACGAATATTCATTATTATTATTATTATTATTATTATTATTATTATTATTATTATTATTAAAGCTATAACATCCCTATCCAGGGCAAAAGCCTCCCACTCACTGGTGGGGTAGCTCACAAATAAGAACTTAACAGGTGAACTAAAACCTGGCGAAGTTGGAATGTTTTCCTATAAATCATTTACAATTCTGTTATAAATAGAGATATATTTATTTTATAAATAGATATGTAGATATTTATAATATAATACGGACAATCTCTTAAACAATTGTTGTAAAGAATCCTCGGCGTGATACGCGTTTTCATCACAAAATATGATCTGGACATCTTCAACATGCGCACGTGCACAGAGAATCATTCTCCAAGTAATAGCAACTGTTATGTCGACGACTGAAACAACTGTAAAAATTGTAGATAGTATATTCGTTGGCCACCATCTTTGACCCAGTGCAAGGTCCCACTGCCATTGCGTGTCTGCGTGTGTCGGAGGATAGTTGACATAAGATGGATAGTCTCCCAAGATGCATGTAGGTAAAAAGAAACGTCGATCAATGGGAAATTGACGTTGCTGAAATGCTCGTCTGTGTCACGTGGAGCTGTGAGGAGCATCGGATGGCAGTGCGTTGCCGTTGCGTAGTCTTCTTTGACTGGAGACCCTCAAACGGGTTTCAACGTAATGAATGACCACCGTACGTATATCAGTAGTGTGTATGTTGAAAGCAAAAATTGTTCAGCAAACTCATTCGGAAATAAGAGTATTTATTTATTTATTTATTTATTTACGTCAAAAACAGTTAAAAACTGCGTATGACGAGCTATGGGGAGAAGTGAATTTTGTGCACGTTTTCATAATTCTGTGGTCTCTATCCTAAACCATATTCTAGTCGAATTTTGAATACAGAAAAGAGAGGTTTTTTTCGAGTTTTGTTGACAAAATATTCGCTCCTATATAATAAAATATATTTTCAAAGGTAAATTAGCTATAAATTCCTACCCTGAACCCTCATGTTCTTCATGAAAGAATAATACTTTTTGCCGCGATAATATAAGAAACGATAATTTGATTCTCCTAGGAGCACACCCAACACTTTAAAATCGCCAGGAAACATCCAATTGTGATCCTCATAATAAATGGTAGTGAGGACTTCCATGTCATATGTTTCCTTGAGGTGCATAGAATGGCAGGACCGGTATTGAATCATACACGTTACCATTGTGCAGCAGAACTTCTTTCAGGGTTCTTTTAGTGGGAGTCAATTAACTCATCCGGCGCATACGGAATTTTGTACTGACCCATCAAATCTTGTACAGCGCATCACTTCAGCACATTATCCAGTTTGAGCAAAACGTGTGAATATCAATTACATTTTCTATAAAATTTAATGGACTTACCTGTTGCTAGCAAATGTCTTTCACACAATTTCGACCCTAATATCTGTGTTTTATCCTTGACAGTCCCATATCAAGGTCTAAATCATTTGGACGTGACAGTGAGTAGAAAAGTTCCGTCACCTGTGCCTTCTTCAAACTCAGTATAGTCCGTGTCTTCCACGGTGTCCATGTTATCACTGTCGTCTGTATGTAATGTCTGCAGAGAGTGTGAAACAGGGGGCTATGTGAAACAGGGCGAATCGCTGAGTGAACGTTGTCAGTTGTCTTCTCGTTATTCTATTGAACCCTGTACCCTTACAAGAGCAGAAGTGACAGTCGTCGGTATGATTCTGTTCTCGCCAGGCCTTGCGGATGCCAAATGGTAATGACGTTTTCCTCCGACCAGCGTCGTGAGTCTTCTCTGCATACGACCGTGAGGTGACCATGGTTTTCTGATGACTTCTAGATACACTACGAAATAGACATGTTGCCGATTCTGAGCTTATGTTTTTTTTCGTGTATGTTGTAATATCATTACATTGCATTTTATTAATTGTAAATTTATGAGAATTGTGCGAAAACTGTGGGTGATGCGATGTTTTGAGTATAATTTGCGAATCCAGGAGGACTTAAAGAACGCATATATTTTCGAAAGAAAAAGTGTTTGCGGCCTTGAAATTTGTTACATTCTGTCATTGTTGGTAATTCCACGAGTGCTTGGGAAATTGTCGATAAACTCTCTAGTTGTGAAGTGATGATTTAATAAGACTATGTCACGAATGAAATTTGAAGTTAAGAAGCTAGTTCATTAACACTCGCTATGTAAGTTAATCTGGTAAGTTAATATATTTTCAATAATTTCAATTACTTCGTGCATCAACCTCCATTCTCTGTTTACTTACGCAAGTCCGTCTGCAATGTTAATATCAAGGAAGTTAGGTACCTTGCATACGTATAACCTGTTTGTTTATAAGTTATTACAAGTAAGGATTAATACAGTACAAATATGAATAAATAGAAAATGCAAATCTTTGTGACATTTTCTTCAGTTAACAACTGTTCTGTTAACAAGCAAAATTAGTGTATTTTTGTTTGAATTAATAAACATTTATTCACATATTATTTACGTTGTACCTTTTTCTTAAATATTTTCGTCCTTTTCATTGTTAAAAAAATTGATCACCTTATTAAAGAGAATCATTTGCTGATAAAATACCAGTGCATCGTGATTGCGACCAAACTGTACTCAAATGTAATTAGGAACGATATCCAGAGTAGTATAACTCTACCACCCTAGTCAGGGGACTCTAATGCCCATTGATCGGCGGTCTGGCGGCGACGCTCCTGAAACAAAACCTTCGCTTACGTGGTTTTGCCCCAATCGCAAACCTACACAGTTGCCTGAGGGTGAAGGAGAACGTTTAGGATTTAATTTAAAATGAATTTATCAACCGTAATCAAGAAGAAATTGAAAATAATTGACCGAGTTATGACAAAATTAAGAGAACAAAAGAAAGGGAAATTGCTAGCTATTACAAGGTTGACTTACATCTCCTCTGACTACCTACGAGTAAATTTTACAGCAAAGGTCGTTGCTACAGCCGTCACGTGTGATACCGTGCATGGCGGCGAAGCCCAAAATCAAGTGATCAATCATGATCTCTTCGGCGTAAGTTCTCACCTACATTGCGATTTTTCCAACGCTACCTGTGACGTAAATCAGCCGTTTCGGTGTCATCTGGTCGGTGTCGGAAGGTTGAACGCCTCCATAGTGACGTGTCAGGTCCCGATTGGATGGCACCTTGACTGCTGATGACCTGCCAGAGGCAGAGTTGAATAAATCGCAGTATAGTCTGTCTTGCCTTCCGAGTCTCGCGGGCCCTCGCAGCTGATTCGTAAATTTCTAATAGGCGAGTCTGGCGGGGGTAGCGAACTCTCAATTGGTTTCAACCGCTGCGTTATGTTATTTTTTTCTACCCGCGCTGGGCAGTTGGTTTATTCTCGAACTTCGGGGAACTGGAAAGCCGTCAGCCCCGCGGGCTCGCTTTCATTCACTATACTCCGAATTAAACAATGGCGCTTCAAGGTCACGGGCTGGAAGGAGCGGGGGACATTGTCATCCAACCGGCATCTCCAATACAAAATGTTTGTCGCAACGGAGCTACTGATTGGATGACAGAGTCCCCCACCCCGTCAAGCTCGTGACCTTGAAATGCCACATTCTGTACATCGGAGTGTAGAGGAGAGAATGGGACGTGTCCAGTCCTAGTACCGGGTAGCCCAGGCAGTTGGGTGACAGGGGGGGAGTGGCGGCGCCGCTGTAATGTCGTCGCTCAGCAGCACGGCAGCTTGCGAAATTCTAATAATTTTATACTGTTCACCTTTCGTTCACAATACATGGTTTTATTTTTATCTTTTCATCACTTTTCCACATGAATTTCTTCCTAATTGTACATTCTACTACTTTACTATTATTTTATTCTTGCCTTACTCCATGTTCTTCTGTTTCCTTATCTGTGCCTTTCTTCGTTCTGCACTTTTCGTCTGATTTATATTCGACTCTATTTATTTAGTTTGGTGTTATTAAATATTATCATGAAGATGATAGACTGCTTGGAGCAATGTGACAGAGTCCAAGTAAATACCATTTTGTGGACAATCTGGATAACCTTACATTGACCAGAAAATATGCCACATTTAATTTCTAATTGTTATTGATGAACGTATGTGTCAATTTACAAATTGCCTGTCATAAATGTTTATGAAAAAAGTTCAGTAAATTTCTTTACTTGCATGCTTCCCTTCCACACTTGTTTCTAAGAAGTAATCTCTGGTTTCAGAAGGTGGTGGGGCTTGATCAAAAACTAATGGGCTCAACAGCACATACGTCCTTGCTTTATTTGTAACGGTCGTATTGTATTAATTACAGTAAAACCTGTCTAAGACGAAACCTCTGTAAGACAGAAACTTGCCATTCCGGACAAAAAATCTCCGAACGGAACGATTTTATACGTGAAAATGATCTCTACAAGCCGAAAACCGGTCTAACGCAGAAAATGGAATGGTTTTTAGCGAATGTAAATATATTATTACCTGCTTAAGAAGGAAATTAATGTTTAAATTCCCGACACTGTCTTTGGAATGACGTAGTGCAAAGATTCACATGCTGAGAAAATAGAGTGAACGACGTGTTTTCTCTTATGGCTGCTATCGAGGACGTTTTGACGAACACGGCGCCAGTTTCGCTGCGACTTTCTTACTCTTTAGTGTGATTTTCAGGTCTCAACCAGTGCGTCTTCGTTGCTGACGTTCTGAATTCTTAAAACTGGTCGTCCGCACCCCGTTCAGTTTTCAAAAGCATCACAACTCAAAGTCGTCAGTGGAATTTCGGAAAGGTGTCTTTCGGAGAGGCTGTCGTAGGAGACGTTTTTTTGCGGAATGTCCGTGTCTAATGGTTTTGGTACATGGTTCTGGTTTTGATTCCCAATGGTTCTTCGAGTGTTTTTTTAAGTTGTGCATTGATACAATTGCCAGCAAAATAATTCATTCAAAGAAAATAACTGGGTTTCGAGAATACGGTTTTCACTCTCTAGCACTTTGCAAAAAGCAATGTTTGAACCCGTTTTTACACTAGTTCATTTAAGGTCTTAGTTATTGTTGCTGTTTCAAGTGGTGATGGAACGAATTTTTTTTTCCCCCAAAAAAATTTCACTAACCTGGTATATATTGAAATAATGAAAGATCTGTAATTTTTCAAGAATATATTCTCTCTTAAATCTGAAGAGAAGAGTCTTTCTTCCTTGAGGAACATTTGGCGACAGCAGAAGCAGCAACAACAACACTGATACAATAACTATTTCTCGAGATCCACACGCAATCTTCTTCACAACAACGCTCGCAAATTGCGCACGCCGTGTGCAAAAGAGGGACGCCAAGAAGGACTTCTTTTCAGAACGGCCAACTTTACACAAAGGACTCATCAAATGTACGTTTTGAATCAACAGGCGTAATATAAAATGAAAATAAATCTCCCAAACATCATAAATAATACTTTCAAAACGATCAAGATTAGACCGAACATATGTACTTTCAATAACACGCGAAATTCATAAAATTAAGTTGCAGCCAGTTTCTGACAAAGACAGAAAATTGGCATTCCCCTTGGGCCGCGCTCTGAGTGTGAAAACAAAAAAATTGCAAGGGCCACCTTCCTTCGCCCTGCGATGTAAGCCAAGCATTTCCATCAAACATCCCCAGCAGACATCGATGTTTGTTATCGATGGTTTTTCCTGTTTTGTTTCTAAATAAAAATTCTCACGATCACGATACTGTAAAAATTAAAATCTGAACTAGGGATGCAACATCGATGTTGATTTTTATAATACATCGATGTTTTTGTAGACATTTTGTAAACACAGATATTTTTTAACATCGATGTTTGTTATCGAGGTTTCTTCCTATGTTTTGTTTCTGAATAAAAAGTTCCCACGATCACGATACTGTAAAAGTTAAAATATGAAATAATAAACTTATGTTAACACTGTTATTCATATGTTGGAATCAAAGAAACGCTTTCATCGACCAAACACTCTCGCCGAAATGACCTCCGTGCCCTTGGATTTCCTCTTTCTTCGTATTTATTTCGCACGTTGGGATGTGGTCAACAAAATACGCTGTGGGTGTAGGGTCTGGCCCTTCTTCTCGTACCTTTATTCTTCGAACTGATAAACACGGACACTGTCAAATTAAATTTTAATGCACGCGAATTTAATGTTAGAGGTCCAGTGTTAGAGATCCAGTGTAGAAAAATCGATGTTCGAAATTATGAAATGTGTGAATGTTGAAAACCATCGATGGTTTTAATTTTAAACATCGTTGTTTTGTTATCGATATCATATCACTTGTACGAACGTTGCGATGCGAAAACAACGGGGGCCAATGCTGAAGCATATAGGGATGCGCAGCCAGAGTAAACACAGCAAAAGAGCTTAAGAGAATGACAGGCATTGCCTGGAGCGCATGAGACGTCGGAGAGGGTGCTGACGGGCGCTCTTTGATTTCGAAATGATTTCGTATGCATCGACATTGTGGCAATATCATGAATATTGAATGTCGTGAAATGGAAAATGTATATTCCTAACATATTATAAGAATTTTTTTGATTATCTGTGGGCTTAGTAAGAGCCGCCACAGATGACAGCTAGTAGAGTCATTCGTGAATTATGGCTGTCAAATGTTGTTAAAATGCAAAATTCTTGCCGAAACCATGGTAAGACCCTTGCGATTTTCATTGGCCACAAGGAACGGCTGTGGTGTCGGTGTGCATTTTATATATTAAGTTGATCAAAACGTGTCAGCCAACCTTGAAAACCGACTGGTAAAGTTGTATTAGATTTAAGTTGTATATTTCAGCAATTTTATTATGCATGTACATGTAATATTTTACAAATATCTGAATTCTAATAGTGTACTTCTTTCACAGTTATGTTCAGAATTGAAGGCTAATGAAGTGGCGAGTACCTTCAAGAAAGTTGTGTCCAAGAAAGAGAATCTGGAGACACTTGGTGGCATGTCTGATGCTTCAAGTGAGGGCACTACACATTCTGTACGACTTGAAGAACAGTTAGCCTTCTCGGATTGGATTAATAGTAATTTACGAATGGATCCTGACTTAAGGCATTTGCTTCCTATTGATGCAGAAGGAAAAGCTCTCTATGAAAAAGTGAAAGACGGAATTCTCTTGTGGTAAGTGATTTTTTTTCTTCTAATTGGATGAGAAACTTTTCACATTTCTTTGCTCCATATTGGTAAGTTGCACGCGAGATGTTTTTTGTGCCATCGACAGAACCTTATAACTTATAATTGTGCCACTGCTGGAGAGGGAATTACCCCCAGTCCTGTGTCAAACGATTTTATGATGAAAACAATAGTATTTTATAGATTATGGTGTAGGTGAGGGTGGGGGAAGGTGCACATGCCACCTGCCACACACGTTACACCTCTGAACCCTACCATCGTGCAGAGCTCAGAAATGATGGATTTAGGTGCTTATAACTTGCTTTTCGTGTACCCTAGGGACACGAATTGCTCAGCTGGTTCACTTGCAACTCTGCATTGCCCCCTCTTCTCAGCTGGCATCTTTTACCGCCGAAAATATATTTTTTTTCACTTTTGTAATCCCCCCCGTTCCCTTTATGACTATAAGAATATTATAAAAAGGGTAAAACCCGGTCTTATATGTACATTTTTGTTGAAAAATTTGGAGCCGATAAGAAAATATAGGGCTACTTGAAAACGCGCAATATGAAGCTCATTTTCACCAAAACTTCTGAGTTTTCGAGTAATTTTCTCGTAAATTATTTGAAGCAATTGTACACATAAATACGATGATATAAAAAACTTTTGGAGCAGTTTTAGAGAAAATGGCGTTGAACATCTCTGAAAACGGGCAATTTTCAGTTCATTTTAACATAACTTTTGAGGTTTCAAGAAACTTCAAATGTAATCATTACGTTCATATGAAAATGAAATAAAGTATTATAATTTTTGGAGTATCAAACAAATATATACAAATTACCTCTTGTTATTTAGTGCGTTTAGCACTATCCGCAGAAAAACTTCAAAGAAAATATTGTTTAAAATATTATTTGATATTGCCCATATTTCAAAGTTGAGCGAAAACTACTAGTATTTTCAACATGACATGAATTAAGGCATTAATTGTGGAAAACAAACTTTGTTTCAAGAAGAAATATCCTCAATATTGTAGTTGTAGGAATTAGCCGAAAAATATACAAACTAATTTTAAAAAGAATTGTGCTAGTTCCATATCGCAAACTCTGTTTTTTCAAAAATTGCAAAAAGTTGACTTTTCAAAACTACAATTTTGAAGATGGAGATTTCTGCTACAACCTAAGTCTGTTCAGCTCTTTAAAAAAGGTAATGTGCAATTTTTTGGGGGGGAAAAAATAAGAGTAGTTTTCGCGTGATTTGTGCTTGAAATATTCACAATTTCTAAATGAAATTATTTTCTCAAAAACCACTTCAATTTTCTTCTACTTTTTTTATGGATAGAAGGGACGTTTAAAAGAACGGCGCTGGTCTCATCTTTATTGAACTTAGAATTTTCGAAAATTGTAAACGTAGAAAGAATGCGATAAAGTATGTGCTGTTGTATTGCCACTTGTTAAATTTGGAAGGCCCCTTCCCAAGCGTTCCTAATCTCATCTCGTCTGAACATTATGAAAACCGCGACCTTAAAAGAGTAAAATGAAAAGTTAATCATGATGAAAAAGCTGAGGACCGTGGCTGGGAATGAACAAATAGTGGGCTCCAGCCATCACAACTCTGAGGCCACCATAACCTGAATCTATCCTGCACAAAATATCTTTCAAATTCAAGAAGGGGTTCTTGAGAAATAGCAGTTGTTGGAAGGCTGGACTATTTTGTGCGAAATTATGCCTGAATTGATGGGACACCAGCAATTATGTAAAGACGACAACACTTGAGCTACCTCATTATTTGCTTAAGACTTCGTCATGTTTGGATGCCGAAGAACACTGAAAATCTTACAAAAGACTCCGAATTATCCGGTCATGGACCATCTGAAATCGAAACATCAGCCACAAAGCGATCAAGAATATGTGAGTAACGTGCTGTAAATGTAAATAGAAATATGAGCCTGTTAATTATATCTTATTTCTTGTTGATGGTTTTGTTATCCACTAAATTCGCGACTGTACTGCGTTTTTTCTAACTTTGCCTCTCAAGGCCCGTCGTCACGATGGAATATGTCACGGTATTTCGCATCTTTCTCAGTCGTGCCGCCAGTTGTCGCACGATCGCAACCTTATCAAGCAGTGCTTGCGATCATGGGACTTCTAGCAGCACGACCGAGAGAGTCGCGAAATACCGTGTGATATTCCATCGTGGCCATAGAGGCTTGAGAGGCAAAGCTAGAAAAATCGCACTATAAAGTTGGGTGTCGGTTAAATAAAAAAAACTTATCGGATCATCTTCTCAAGGAGCAAATCTATTGACTACTGGTGTTTCGATAGTACATTGTGCAAAATACGGGCTGCTCCCAATAACACGACGTCTTGCACTTGCCGCTCTTTTGAATGGCTTGGGACCGGCAACGATGGGTCAGGGCATCTACTGATGTCACTGCAGTGCCTCTGACCGGGAGGACCTACATTTCGAGTCCCGACGGCGACAGGATTTTCGACTGTAGTTATAAAGTAAAGTGAGGCAACTGCGATAGTAGGCCATATTTCTTTGTGTTATTTCGTTACATCCACAGCCATCTGTAGAGTACGGTGCAAACTCCATGCCTATCCACGCTAGCGCTCTGGTTCAACAGACAACATCACTTTGAGATTTCATAGTCATGTGTGGTGTTTCAACTCTACAGTCAAGACGTCGGTGTCGGAATGAATCCAACATTACAGACTTTAAAATCTTCTTTTTCGACAAACTAGTAGGATAAGTTATGTGTTCTGTTGTAGTACTTTAAGCACATAATTGAAAAATTATTTTATCTTTTGGTTTGAGTAAGTTAAGCTATATAGCTGAGTTATGAAGTTTTGCATCGCATCAAGTACACATCGGGATAGAAAGTTCAAAAGATAAAAATGGAAAAAACAGTTTTTAAACTCCTTATATTAATTCAAAAGTAGCCTTTTATCAAATAAAGTTAAATAGAGAAAATTTCTTAACAACGACAATAACTTAAAAAAGCTCCTCCTCGACGACCAATTTTAGAGTGAGGAAAAAGTCTCCTTTTTTATTTTTATTTCAAAATTTCCAGGCTCAAAATGATCACTTGCAGCTGCACTTTTTTGCACATTTTCCCTGTCGAATAATTAACTCACAGCAAAGTAATTTACAATGGGATGACACACTTACCCCGGTTTGGTGGGACGTAAATCGGACTTGAAACACTCTTCCTATCAAACGGATGTTAATTTTTAGGATATCAGAAAATACATCTCTACCATTAAAAAGGATATAGTTTAAGGTACGAAATAGAATACAAAATAATAACCTAGCATTAATAGCTGACTTTTTTATGCCTGATTGATGAACTTTGCACACCATATGATTCCACCGTGCCCGCTGGTGGAAGCCACCTGGTTGTGAAAAGTCCCCGCAAGCCGACGTAGGTCGGTGCTGGATCTCGCTAGCCAATGGGGGATGATCACTGCTACCTCCTGCGATAAACCGACTGTGGCAGCATTTTCGACACTAGCCAGAGGGCTGGATCGAGTTCTGTCAATGGAGAAGAATTCTAGCGGCCGGCCGCTCTAATAGGAAGTTTTCCGTTTTTAATTTTTTTAATCAATTCCCGACGATTGTCGGGGCAGTACCCTACCAAACGGGCCACGGACCGCGCGCAATAGTTCCTTCACATTCCTTGTCCTATCCGCACCCCTTACACACACACACACACACACACACACACACACACACACACACACACACACACACACACTTTCATACACTACACTACCACACATGCCGAGAGACCGGTCGGAATCTTAAGCTTGTCCCGGCTGGGCGGTACCCCGTTGGTGGGAGACACCTGGTTGGGGAAAACCCTGCTAGCCTACGGTAGGTCGGCGCCGGTTCTCACCATCCAGCGGGGCAAGATCCCCGCCACCTTCTAAGCAAAAAACAAGTACTATACTTAAGGTAGTAATGTCCTTAGTAGTTGACATGGGAATCATTCAATCAATTGAATTATTTGGGAATGCAGGCAAGTTCCTTGAGGAATGAATCCCATATTTCCTGTAACTGTTTGTGACGACTAGAATTTGTACGGCCCACAAACTGCTGATCTCAGATGTCCAAACTCGCATATTTACATTGTTTCTCTGTCACTTTGATTACAACGTTATCATTATTACACAGCAATATCCACAAATAGACATGATTGTTTGCCTCTATTGTATGATCAGTTTGGGTATGTTTGTCGTTGAATATTTTACACAGTACAACAGATGTCACTGGTTATAGTGTTTGAACCACTTTGGAGCATGTTTAATTAAAATAAACTACTCGTGGTAATGCTGCGAGTGTGATTATTTTTATTAAATACAATCTGCAAAGCCATTATTAATATTTTGTCATTTGGAAGACATTGTGTAATGGGTGTATCATCCTGAATAAAATAAACAAAAATATTTTATACATTAATGTATACTGCAAAATAGTGTACTGAAAAATATATAAAGCTACGTTAATTTCTGTAATTTAATTTTTCTTTATATAAAATATAAATATAATTGTTCTTTATATAAATATTTTTTTTAGGCCACAAAGCAGCTTAATGTTGATTCTTCAAATTTACACTGTATTAACTTCATTAGAAATTTGTGTTGTTTAAGCTAAATGAACTGAAAGAATGTTTATTTTCCAGTAAAATAATAAACCATTCCTGTCCTGACACCATTGATGAAAGAGCAATAAACAAGAGGAATCTGACTGTCTACACTAAACATGAAAATTTGACATTAGCACTTAATTCTGCTCAGGCCATTGGTTGTAATATAGTGAACATTGATGCCCACGATTTAGCGAAGGGTAAACCTCATTTAGTTCTGGGCCTTTTGTGGCAGATTATCAGAGTGAGTACCTTATTATTTAATACTAAATTAACAAGCATTTCTCTGCATATTTATTGAAATGACATGGTTTTCCTTTTCCACTTATAATGTAATTGTCTTAAGAAAATTAGTGACGTCTCTCTCAATTCATTCAAAGTTGGATAAGAAATAAGGATCAAGGAGTTATCTGGAAAACAATACCAATTAAATTTCTATTTCATGTTATGATGGGAATGAATTGTGAAGCCATATTGCCTTGCATGGTTATTGTCAGCGTCTATTGTAGACCAAGAAATAGCATTTCCATGCAATCTTTATACAGTTACTTTCAGTAAAGTGTTATCATTTCCAGATTGGACTTTTCAACCAAATTACTTTAGAGAATTGTCCAGGTCTTACTGCCTTATTATCTGATGGAGAAAGAATTGAAGACTTGATGAAATTGTCTCCAGAAGCCATTTTACTTCGCTGGGTCAACCATCACCTGGAACGTGCTGGTGTGAACAGGTAAGATAATTTCTGTAATTCTCTAAATAGTTTTTTTCCACTAATAATGTTGGTTTCATTCACCAGTAGTCTACATTAATTTGCAAGCATTACTTGACATTTGTGTTCTATTTTATTACCGCTGTTTATGTTATATTTACATGACACTCAACACATTCACATTCAAAAGTACATTCAGTACAGAATAAAAAGAAGGTCATTATTCCCATAGATAACACCGGCACACATACACATTTAAAAAAAAAAGTGTCAGACCCAAAGACTTGAAATGTTTCTCTATGTATTTCAATGCATTGAATCTGTATCTGAAGCCAGAATTGCACCATCACCCTCCAATTCTTTTTTAAATCACACAAAAAAAAAACAAACTGAAATTGTATTTTTTGTTTTTGGAGGTTGTTGCTAGACCCAAAGACTTGATGCATGTTTCTCTGTGTATGTCGACGTGCCAAGCCCAAATCTGAAGCCAGAATTCTGCCACCACCCTCCAGTTTTTTTTAAATCATGAAAAATTACCAGGTGGTTTGGAGGGTGGTGGTGCAATTGTGGCTTCAGTTTTGGATTCAGCATATTGACATACATAGAGAAACATGTGTCAAGGCTTTGGGTCTGAGAACAACAGTTGAAAACAAAAACTACAACTTCAGGTGGTTTATTAGAGTGTTTACTGTATCTTTCTGCACTAGTGAAATGGGTAATGAGTCATTATTGCTTGTATATAAATTAACTTTGGAAGCTGCTGTGTTAACACAGAAGGTTATTGGTCTGAAACTAATCCACTGTAATTGATTCAGCATCCTGTCGCATCTCACAGTTACTGTTTATTATGGATAAGTCCATTAGATGCTTTTGTTGCTGATAATAATACTTCTAATGCAAATAAAGTCTTCTTTTAATATATGCCCATTGTCGATTCACTTCATAAAATTCATAATAATAAAAAATGAAAAACATTATCAGGGTCTCTTTGACCCAGGTGTACAGACTGCATTACACAAATATAGATGTACTGATGGAGGGTTAAAGAGTTTCACTGCTGATTTTTAATTAGATTAGATTAGATTTATTTAAACTGCAATTGGGCATAACCCGGTGGCAGCTAATTACAAAAACATAAATATACACAGACACTCAGTAACATAGAACACTAATACCAATACCAATAATAATAATAATAATAATAATAATAATAATAATAATAATAATAATAACAACAACAATAACAACAACAATAAGAAGAAGGTAATATAACTAGCAAATTATATACTAATTATAGTAATAATAATGGTAAATAATGATAATAATATAAAAACTGAGATTCATAAAACATTAAATTACATTAAGTGAAACACACAACACACGCACGCACGCTCGCTCACTCGCGCGCCTCTCTCTCTCTCTCTCTCT
The DNA here is from genome assembly GCA_031308135.1 of Acheta domesticus. Classification (NCBI taxonomy): domain Eukaryota; kingdom Metazoa; phylum Arthropoda; class Insecta; order Orthoptera; family Gryllidae; genus Acheta; species Acheta domesticus. The sequence goes on along the minus strand of JAHLJT010008446.1, from coordinate 17,222,918 downwards.
CCCCCTCTCCCTCTCCCCCCTCTCTCCCCTCTCTCCCCCTCTCTCTCCCTCTCTCTCCCCCTCTCTCCCTCTCCCCCCCTCTCTCCCCCTCTCCCCCCCTCTCTCCCCTCTCCCCCCTCTCACCCCCTCTCTCTCCCCCCTCCCCCCTCTCTCCCTCTCTCCCCCCCCTCTCTTCCCCCTCTCTTCCCCCTCTCTCCCTCTCTCTCCCCCCTCTCTTCCCCCTCTCTCCCTCTCTCTCCCTTTCTATCCCTCTCTCTATCTATCTTTCTCTCTCTCACTTCACTTAGACCTGAAAACATTTCCTTCTTTATTTCTCTGCTATACACTGCACTACACCTCACTTCACAATAGAACACTTATGCATCGCTATATAACCCACTATTCTCCCTCATTTACTTAATAATACCCTAAATTAATTTCCTAATCTGTTGAACGCTTTGAGGAAAGGGTTCAATGGTTTTTGCAGGCAATCTATTCCATTCCGTAATCGTTCGATTTGTAAAAGAAAATTTCCCGACATCCATTCTCTGCTGTCTTAAATTTATTTTGTGCCTGTGATCCATTCTACTGATGTATGTAGGAATACACAGCCGCCGATTAATTTCTTTCCAAGCTGGATGACCATCATAAGCTTTATACAAGGCACAGTCTTGCTACTGATCGCCTGTTTTCGAATGAATCCCACCCTGCTGTTTTCTTGTCCCTGAAAGTAAATTTAGCTGCCCTATGCTGAATCCTTTCCAATTGTTTACACTGCATAATCTTGTGCGGATCCCAACAAATTGTTCCATATTCCATTATTGGACGAACAAGAGATAAATAAGCAATTTATCTCTTGTACAAATATTTCAATGTAAAAATATTTCAAATTTCTATGTATTCTTGTAATATATTTTCCAAACTGTTAATAATTTGTTTACCATACAATTGATTCGAATCTTTACATTTAATTTCATGAATTTTCTGAATTTTAGTTTGTTTCATTTTCACTGGATTTGTAGTGTTTACAAATTCATGTACTTCATTCACAAACATGTACAAATATTCTTATTACTGTGTAATATTTTTTGTGTTCTGTATTCCAGTATTAATAATATTCACGTTTGTTTTTTTAAGGAGGTGTACAAACTTCCAAGGAGACATTGTGGACTCCGAAATTTATTCTCACCTGCTGAAACAAATTGCCCCTATGGATGCTGGAGTATCAATGGAGGCCTTGATGGTTAGTAAGATGCATTGGTATATTTATGTCAGTGTTTTAGAGATTTATTTTGTAATTATTAATTGCATTTTTTTAAATGTTATTGTGTCAATGTTTCAGGAACCTAACCATCTCTCTCGAGCTGAAATAATGTTGCAGCAAGCTGCAAAATTAGGATGTCGTAGTTTTGTAACTCCTAGTGATGTTGTCAATGGTATATACAAACTGAATTTGGCTTTTGTGGCCAATTTATTTAACAATCATCCTGGACTAGACAGACCAGAAGGAGAAATAGGACTTGAAACAATTGAAGAAACACGTGAAGAGAAAAGTTGGTACCGTTTTACAATTGTACAGCTTGGCCTTTAACACATTCAGGTCGCCGCTCAAAACAGTCCCGAGCACCAGATTTTACCCAAAGTAGATGCTGTTTGGCTTAGTTCTGAGCTCACGTTCCACATAATGTTTCTGCTTTGTGTAGATTTTGTTTCATAATGCATTCTGCATTGGAGGCATGACCACTATATTTAGATCACATTAATTTACTAGATATAACACTGTACAAAATTTAATTCTTAGGACATAAAACTCGAGAGCACCACAGAAAACGTAACACATTGTTGCCAGTTTACTGGCATCGGCATCCGCAAAATTGTTTCAAAGAAAACCGCGTGAACTCCAATGATGAAAAAAAAATAAGATATTGTTATTTTAATTATTAACCATGCTGAAACACATTTTTAATTTTTTCCTTCATTTGGGACTGTTGAAAATTGTCAGGTAAACTTTCTTTTTGAAATCAAAATCTCAGGTTTTTTATTTCTGTGTTTATTTATAAATAAGCCACCTGCATAAATGATATGTACATAATTTTAAAGCTAAAGTTTGGTTTGAAAAGCATAATTTAAGAAAATATCTCCAACTCTGAAACGTTAAATACATACAAAATGATAAGTGCTGAAAATTGCACAATCTGTGGGACAAGAAAATTCTTGCAAGGATATAACCTGAATGTGTTAACACCTTAAAACCATGATGGAATTTTAATAGGATATTTAGTAGTCTTCTTTTAAAAATACTTATTTAAATATGACTTATTGAATATTTTATTGTTTCTTCTTCCTAAAATAAGTACAAAATGATTTTGAAAATTTCCTTGTACTAATTATGAATAACTTTTATGCAGCATATCGCAACTGGATGAATTCAATGGGAGTTATGCCCTATGTGAATTGGTTGTATTCTGACTTGGCTGATGGTCTTGTAATCTTCCAGCTGTATGACATAATTAGACCTGGTATAGTTAATTGGAACAGAGTTCACAAGTAAGTTTTAAAAAAATTATAATATTCTTTTAAATTAGAGTAGTTTACATTTCAAGTTATATGTACACCCATAAACAGTTTTGTAGGGAAAACCTCTACCAGTGTTATCAGTTTTATATGAAATTAAAACTTTTAAATTTTGAAAAATAAAGTACTTATTGAGATAGGAATATTTCAAGATGATCAAACTAAACCAAAAATTAATTACCTTATAAAACCTTTTAAGCAAATTAGCTTGACATTGAATTACCAAACAATATATAACTTGCATATAAAAGTAATTATTTCATAACTTTAAAACTGTTTTCTTTGAAATGTAAAGTGTTCTCAAATTACCATGCTTTTGTTGTGCTTTTCTCAATGAAACTAAATATTAATTTGTATAAAACTAATGGAAATGAACATAAACTTTTTTTTTAGGAAATTTTCAAAATTGCGTAAATTTATGGAAAAGCTGGAGAATTGTAACTATGCAGTTGAACTGGGTCGACAGCTTAAGTTCTCTTTAGTAGGAATTGCAGGTCAAGATTTAAATGATGGAAATGCAACTCTTACTCTAGGTAAGTAATTTTTTTTGAAAAAGCAAATAAATAAATTAAAAATAGGAGGTAGATATAGATATTGTAATAATCCCTGCTCTATCCTAATTGATGTCCTCCCGTTTAGCCATAGGTGGAGAATTATTAATTAACCTTGCACTGCCCTTCTTATGTCTTGGGATGTGGGGGGAAAAAATTTGCACGCTTTGGATTCATATCAATATTACAGGGTGAATCAATGCATCATATGTACATAGCCAATGCACGACTCACCTAGCAAGAAACTAATACTATCATTTATACATTTATTCTGGAGTTAATGGTCTGTCTGGCATTGTCTGATCTCTCATCGAGGTTAGTAGCGCTATGTAAACAGGGGGGGGAGGTGGAAGTGAAGAGGTTGACATGGACATGGCTCGAATAGGTTCTAGTCTTCTCGAATCAAGTCTCGGTGCCCGTCCATTGAAATTGTTTGTGAATGTGAGAATAGGCTTCCCAAAATAATAATTTAGATACAATTGGATTCTTCAAAAGATCTAAGCTCCAAGTGTCCGGTCAAGTGGGGCACTGAGTTGTTTTTCTCAAAGAAGCACCAGAATCCTCTCCAGATTTCCTCAGCCATGAATTCCAGAACCAATGTACAGGTTGGTTATAATTAAACTCTCTCTACAGATCACGTTATAACAAGGAATTATACTACAAGTACCAAACTTGCTAGTATTACTGTCTGGAGTATGGGGTGCACAATTTCTATGTGTCACTGTGCCACCAGCAATTCCAAATTTGGCCACCAGGTGCCATGATCAGGCATAGTGCTGATATGCCTGACATGACATGCTGGTATTATATTGGGTATGACATGCTGGCGGCACATTCACCATGCAGAGGAAAGTCATGCACATAGCCTGACGGTGAAGATCTCCACACTCGGCAATTCTGTGTGTTCATCTCACCTGTCTAGAAAAATGTGCCTCGTCTGTCTGTAGGATGGTCCAAGGCCAGGTCTCGTCAACTTCAATTCTTGCAAGAAAATGGAGAGCGAATTCAACATGTTGTTGTGCATCTGGTGATGCAAGTCCCTGTACAATATAGATCTTGTACAAACACCATTTGAGAATGGTTCGAAGCACCTTCCGTACAGTAGCCCATGGGATGTTCAACTGTTGGGACCAGAGGCATATCTATGGTATGGCAGATATGGCACATGCCATGGACAACACTCACAAATGCCATTATTTAGAGTTTACCCACTAAAACAAATAACAACAACCCTAATTTGAAATATCCTGACAGAGGCGCAAATTCTATGGCTGTCATGGGCACCTGAATACCCAGATATGCCTCTGGTCGGGACACGGCAAGCGCATTGCTTGATGCTCGGGAATTGTGTTCAGCGTTGTCGACCAGAACAACAGCAATTTCAAACACGTGTGGATCCTCCGGGCATCGGCCTCTTCCCAGAACGACACCCAGTTCTCCAGTTAATTCGAAATTTTTCATCATGTTCCGCAAAGCAGATGGAGAAAGAGGACCCTCCCGTAATCCTTTCAGCCAGCGATATTCTTGAAGTGCAGTTGCAGCATTACTGTTGTTTTGATTAAAGTTTCACCAATAATGTCCTGCTCCGTTTGTCTAAACCCATGTTGACTCAAAAAGTGCATGACGACTGGTCCTGTACATGCAACTATGCCTGATCATGGCACCTGGTGGCCAAATTTGGAACTGGCCAATGGTGCAATGTCGCTTAGGAATCATGCGTCCATACTCTGGACAGCAATAGTAGCAAGTATGGTAACTCATCCTATAATTCGTTTCCTTGTTATAATTTCTTCGGTATAGAAAGTTTAATTACAACCACTCTGTATATAAAGTTGACAGCCATAGTGTAAATACTGTTGGGTAGAATAATTTTGATTTGAGGGGTAGTATTATTTATTCTTAACTAACTGAAGTATCTTGTTACTTTCACACCCTTACTTGTAAGAAGGATGACGGCAAACAGAATCAGGAATTGTGCACCGGAAAATGGTGAATTTTTGGCAGAAAAACTCTTATTGCTGGGCCAAGGTAATGAAAAAGTGGATAAATCCTGTTTCTATAAAAAACTTACTTCCTTTAACACATGGTGTAACCAGAATTGATGTTTTGTTGGTCCACCGAAAAATTGATTGACAGAACCAGAAATTTGAAAATATCTCTATGTGATTTACTGCGTTATGCATGCTAAAGACTGGTATCACGGATGCTTCCATCTTCTCTTCCTCCTACCCTCCCCACTCCCCATTTCAGAGCAGCCGGGCAAACTGCTGAGATAAACAATATGGGGAAATCGGGTGTGGATCACCCAAGTCGAAAATTTAACCCTACACCATATTAACGGTTTTAATCATGGCTTTAAAAAGGCCTTGCAATTTGGACATCCCTGGTATAATTGGATTGTGCAGCAAATGCAAATGAGTGATTTCCATAGTTTTGAAAACGGGCCAAAAAGAATGATAATCAACAGAGAAATGCTTTTAACATGTTTTATTTGCATGTCAATGGCCATACATACAGTTACATACATGATAAACAGTAATTTTGCATCCTTACAACTTTCTTTCTGTATTTTTTCACAAGAAAATCAGATCTCTTTGTCTTTTCATGTTTAAACACCTTGATTTGTGATTGATGTTCCTTCAAAAACATGTTATTATTATAAACACTATTGTTAAAAAAAGGGAAAGAGGAGAGGATCCCCCACAGATAATTGGGAGTTTACTGTATAGGGTTCTCCCACCTATCTTGTTCCCAATCTGCCCTGCCCTGGCCTGTACTACTAGATTCCTTCTCCATCTCGCTTGACCTCATCCTGCCCCATACCCTGCTCCATCCTGTTTCATATCATCCCGCCCAGCCCCACCTTTCTTTGCATCACCAGGCTCTGCCCCCCAACCCCTCTTCTGTTACGTTATTCATGTTACGCATTTCTGTTCATTTCTACTTTGCTCTTACTGAGTAAGTTTGTGTCCGAGACATATATGGTCCAATTTCCTTCCCTTAGAAACTGCCATTGATGCTAGGCTTTTCTAAATTCAATATTTTCTACAAATTCATAGAGAATTTTTGGTAAACCAACCTTAATGATCATGACATTACAGAAAGTATTATTTTTTCCATTAGAAAAAATAATTTTGTGTTGCTTGTCATGTCAAGACATGAAAGTTTTCATTTCAAAAATTTTCTTCCTTAACTCTTCCAGCATTGTACTAATCATTTTATCATTTGAAATATTGATTCTGTTAAATTTCTCATTTGTTAATAATTACATTTATTTGCAGCACTAATTTGGCAGTTAATGAGAGCTTATACTCTTTCCATTTTAACACAATTGGCTAATACTGGTAGCCCCATTGTTGAGAAGGAAATAGTAACATGGGTTAACACGAAGTTGTCGCAAGCTGGAAAGAAGAGTTCTCTGAAGAGTTTTCAGGTACTTGTCCTCTTTAATATGGTCAATCAAATTCTAATGTTCTTTGAGGTTATACAGTTTCATTTGATGAAACATTTTGAAGTGCAATGGAAAATTATTAGACCATATTATTGACTTCGTCATTCATGTCAGTTCTTTATTTCCTTGTTTTTAACATTTAAAACTTAACATATGTTAAATATTACCTTCTTTTTATACATAAATATTTTGTTTAGGATCCAAGTGTTGCAGATGCTACAGTTGTAATTGATTTAATCGATTCTATTAAGCCTGGAACTATTAACTATGATCTTGTCAAGATTGGTGGCTCTGAAGAGGTAAGTATTTCAATGTCCTCCACATACAATGACAAATTCTTCAACAGCACTTTTTGTATTCCAAATTTAATATAGATAGGAGAAATATTTTTTAAAACTAATCATTTAAATGTCCTAATTGAAAATTTATTATGACAATTATTTAACATTTCTGTTTGAATTAGTTTTTTTTATGTTGTAAACCATCAGATCAAGTGGTTTCTGCAATGTCTTTAACAATTTATTATACAATTAACACTTTCTTTAAATAGAAATACAGTAGAACATTAATAATTCTTCAACATCATAAATTGTCGGTTGTTAGGCCTGTTGCCTGTTCCTGTTTCCCAGTAGATCAGGAGGCTTAGGTGTTTCTGATTAGCCATTTCTTTCATGGTCTTTCCGCATGCCTTCGCCGTATTGGTTTGTACTTCCACTGTTTTTGGTAATCTTTCTTGTTTCATTCTGTTGATGTGAGAGAGCCATTTTCTCTGTGAATTCTTTATTTCTTCTACTATATTTTTTTGTCTTTAGCCTATTTCTGATGTCTTTATTCCTTTGCCTATTGTTTAGTGTCACTCCTGCAAGATGACATAGGAATCTCATTTGTAGAGACCGGATTTTAATGTAATTACATATTTTTTGTCTTTCTACTTACCGTTCTCAAATTGTAATCTTGGTGAATCATCGCTGTCCTAAGACAATATCAAATTTTTTCATTACGTATTTTTACATATTTGGCACTATATTACATATTTTACATATTTCGCTATTTTCTCAATATTTCTTTTTATTTTATCGATTTTCGTGCATATTTTTATGAAAATAAGCAGTTTATAAAAATTAGCATTTTTCCTACATTATTACTGCATGCTACTGCGTACTCTACTCGAGGTACGCTTCATGAAGACGCGGTCAGATATTCTCACAGTCCGACGCGCCTGCCTTAGTTATCTCAAAGGCAGGAAGTGCATGTCAGTGACAAATCATTCTCGCTTTTGGTGTTGAAAAGTATTATTGACGTCACGTTTGACAACCTTTAACCTTAATGTCCAAGAAACTTTGGCGATCACCGTCATGTAACACTTCGATGAGAATATTCCATGCTGCAGTGATTGTTAGCTGGTCGTAAAATTCGCCAGTTTGTACGATGCCTTCTATTGTATCTAGTCTACTAAACTACATTCCTGGATAACAATTTGTGAAGGTTTTATTACTGATGGGAAAGTTATAATGTCAAGTGTACGTCAACCTGCGCTTTTCAAAGATTTTTTAAACGTTTGCATTAATTTTAAATTTTTATAGGGTCTTTTTATAAATATAAGTTTATTGTATGTCTATGAGTTTTATAATAAGAGTATTTTAATATTACATATTTTTCATATATCCGATTTTACATATTTATTACATATTCTTACCATTTTCATTACATATTTATGTACATATTTTGACGTTTCATACTACATATTTTTCCGGTCTCTACTCATTTGCATTGCCTGTAGTCTTTGTTGCTCACTACTTTTCATTGTCCAGACTTCTGAACCATATTTTAGGATTGGTTTAGTATCGTGCTGTGGATTCTTAGTTGGTCACTTTAATCATATCTCTTCTGAAGCATCTGTTCATCCTATTGTATTTCTGAAGTTTGTTTTCCATGTCTTCCAATGTCTGTCCAATGAGGTAGACGTCTTTCCAATGAAAAATAGAATAATAACAGTCATAAATATGAAAATGACTGAAGAAGATACACATCCCAACAGTGGAAGAGCTGATATCTCAGACTTCCTGTATTCCCAGGGTGGATGCGGCCCAATACCTGTGGGTTTGCAACGAATGCAGTGCAATGCAATAAACGCATCTAGGATGGTGCTTTGAACAATGAACCCTGCAAGCTCGGAGGCAGTTAAGATAGCAGCCCCATCACCAAGCTAGTCCCGCACGGTACACAGGGCTGTGTGGCCAGGAGGACAAGTCCATTACTGATAACTAGAGGGCGGATTTTACCATAGTTGCATGTTTTATTCCTCGTGACCAAACGAGAAGAAGAAGATTTTGCAAGAAAATACAATTCAGATCCCAAGAAAGGAATATACGAAGTTTATAGTGCCTATTTTTGCATATATCAGCAATATGTGCGTATATCAGTAATTTGTGCATATTGATGCATGTTTTGACATTATTGGCCCTCTCAAGACTGTTGCTTAACCTCCAGAGCCTATTCTTACTCTCTGCAGAACATCGATTGAAGCTGCTCTGTTCTACTAAGACTATTTGCAGGACATGAAGAAAGTACTGGATACGCTGGACCAACAAGAAGCTGCAAGTATACCGGCTGCTATAAAAGTGTGTAATGTCAATGGTCTCCAGCGCAAGAAGCATTTTAATAAATTAATTTTAAATAAGTTAATTTTGAAAATTTGCCCATGATAATCACCAGGTTGAAAGAAAGGGGATTGCCACTTTCGGTAGCTTTTGAACTGTGTGATTCATTTACAAAATAAGTTATACCAGGAGTAATTGGACAAACTGTAGGAAGAAAGATTGAAAAAGTAGAAGCCAGAAATCCCAATATTAAATTTATTCATGATGTAAGTGAAGTACTAACTGAAATATCTGACAAAGAACTGCAGGGTTATTCTCCTGCTGAAGTGACTTCATTTAAATACTACCCCTTAATTTTTTGTGAAGTGAAGCGTACATTTTCTAGTTGCAAAAACATTCTAACAGACAAAAGAAAAACTTTGTCAAACTTTGCCAAAACAATTAGTTGTATACTGTCACAACAAGTAAATGTACTGTGAGTGAATAAAAATCATTTAAATATGTATATTGAAGTAATTGATTGATAATGCTTCCTCACCTCTTGTGCCTATTGTCAGATTTCTTGGGCATATTGTCGGTTTTTTAATGCATATTTCACTAATTTCAGGTGCATAAATGCATGCATATTGTGACGATTTTAAGTGCATATAAATTTGCCTTCTACTGATAACTGCCAAGAGGATAGCTGAACTTCTCATGATTACCCATGCAACGAGCAGGAATAGAATAAATAATTTGGAGAACTTAAACCTAGCTACTTGAAACGTAAGAGGTTTGACGCATAAAGAATAAATACTACAAAAAGAATTAGAGAACAGTAATGTGGATATGTGTCTTACTGAAACAAAGAAAAAATTAAAGACATATTGGAATACCCAAGTTACGTAGTTTTATATAGTGGAGTCTCGCAAATAAGAGCATCATCAGGGGTAGAAATAATGATAAAAACTTCTTTAAAAATAGAATCTAGAGCCACAATTTTGTAAGTGACCAGATAATAAATGCATGACTAAAATCAACTAGAGGATATCATACATTATTGTATTTATGCTCTTGGGACATAAAGAAGAAAGCATCAACTTTTATGGATCCCTTCAATCCCATTTAAACACCATAAATAAGTCAGATTTCATAGTAATTGGAGGTGATTTAATGCATGTGTTGGACACAAATAATGGAAAATTTAATTTGGGGATAATGGAGAACAAACTTTGAATGAGAATGGCATAGCCGTAAGAAATTTTGTTAATTTTAACAAATTTAAAATAACTAATACCCTCTTCTGCCATAAAGACATACATAAATACACATGGTCAGCAAGAGGCACAAGATCAATAATCGACTACATTCTATCCAACGAGAAACTTTCCCGTAGGTGAATGATACATGAGTATATAGGTGCTGCGACATTAGTACACACTAATTTCTAGTCCTTTGTAAACTTGGAATATACCCAAGAGACGGATCCACAGAATAAAGACGAATATTACACAAATAAAACCAATTTTAAAGTATACCTGCTACAACAAGAGAGTATGAGATTATACTGCTCATGGTTGCTAACTTCTGTAGATCGAAGAGTAATTGGTACAAATGTAATGTTTAATGGCAAGTTTTTAAAGAGCTAATATTACAAGTAGCAGATGAAGTCTAGGATAAAAAACCAAAAACAAACAATATCAAGGTGTTCAAAATTAGAATGAAGAAATACAAGAAATTGTTGATCAAAAGAAAAAGGCTTACCTACAGTATCTCCAATCACTTTCTGAGGAAGACTAAAGAGCATATAAAAAGTAAAGCACCATTGCTGAGAGGGAAATTAGAAAGATAAAGTGGGAAAGTTGGGATAGGTATATAAGTGAGATCGAGCATGATTGTCATGGATCACAGGACACTGCCTATAAAAAAAAGAAATATCTTAACTCAACAGAAAGAAAATATGTTAAAAATTAGCATCTCTGAGGAAGAATGGTTTATATACAATCAGTCTATATGGACAAATACAGAGACTTGTGAAAACTCCTTACCAGAAACTGTAAGTTTGCACCAGAGAAAATAAGGGGATTCCTCGAAATAATTAATTTGTGCTAGAGGAGATATACCATTCCCGAAGATTGGAGGAAAGGAATTATATGCCCTATCTTCAAGAAAGTTAATGGACAGGATTGCCAAAATAACAGAGGAATAAGTCTTCTTAACACAGCTTACAAGATATACGCTAAGATAATAGCTCAGCGATTAAATATTATTAATGAGCATATGTTACTGGAGGATCAGAGCTGTTTTCGGAAAGGTCACTAGTGTTCTGACTGTATATTTATAGTGGACCAACTAATACAGAAGAGATGAGAATGTAATTTTATCGACATTTATACTATTTATACACTACGTAAAAGCCTGCGACAAAGTGTCACGAAAGAAACTCTGGGAGATAATGTATAAAAAGGGATTCTCAGCCCACCTAATAGGTGCAATACAAAGCTTTCACTTTGACACTAAAATGTGCTTTGGTAAAGGATCTCGAGGAAGTAATAAATTTATAGAAATAAATCAATCAAATGACAAATTTCTAATGGCATATTGTTTGCAGATGACCAAGTTATTTTTAGAAACTCAGAAGATGAATTACAATTGCAGCACACAAACTAAACAGTCAACCAAATATAATATGCAAATCTACACTAGGAAAACAAAATCAATGGGCTTTGAAGGAACAAACCACATTAGATGAAAATTGTGATTAATAACAAATCAATAGAACAGACAAACAATTTCACCTATTTAGGCTTCAATGTGTCTTACTGACAAAAATGATATTAGCCAGAAACTAAATAGATTTTATAACGTGTGGGACAGTAAGAAGAACATTAAAAAACAAGACCTTAAAAATCACGCAACTTAAATTCTACAAAGCAATGGCAGTACCCATGCTAACTTATGCATGCAAAAACTGGACAATAAATAGAACAGACAAGGAAAATTGAAAGCGCCGAAATGAAATTCTTACATTCAGTAGAGAGTTACAAAATCTTAGACAATATAATGATGACATCAGAATCAAACTGAATATATTCAATCTGATGGACAGTATTCAATCATTAAGGAGCAACTGGCATGATCACATTCAAAGCATGCCTCCATGCAGAATACTCATAATAATGTACCAATATAATCCCAAAGGAAGAAGAAATGTTGGCTGCCTGTTAACAAGTTGGAGAAACTCATTCTCTTGATATGGAAACAGGCCTTAAGGCCTAAATCCATGAAGCAGAAGAACAAGAAAAAAAAAAAAAAAAAAAGAAAAACAGGTGAAAAATGAAAGAAAGAGGATAGTAACACAGAGAGTGCAAGATTAACTTGTGTAATACAGGAGTCAACAAATAGAGCATCTATTTCTCCAGCTTCATCAATGTGTCAACAGTGGACGATGCCATTTACCAATTTCTAAAACCAAGCATAGTACTAGTGTAGTAAAATAGCACAGTATTTGTTGTTCACAAATAAAATTACTTTGCTGTGTATATATTTTTTATTATTTTATGTTTCTATATTTTCCTGCTGAATATATGACCAAATGCCCTCAAGAAAGTATCTTTCCATTTATTTGTATGTAACTGCCTTCTGAAATACAAGAGGTCTTTGTGCTGGATCCTATGGATATTATATAGGATATGGTATATTCTGCTCTTTATATTGCTTATTTTGTTCTTTTTCCTTTCTGCAAGGGGAAAATGGAAAATATGGATCACAGTATGATCATTGTAAAATTCTTTATTCTTTCGATTTGTGGAACCACCATTTTGGTCTCAAAATTCCTTCCGTTTCTTTCTCCTACGGGAGACAATTCCCATTTCATTTTTTCCGTTTGTATTTCATCATTGTGTTTTTATTTGTAGAGACTGTCACAATTTTTGCAGTACTGTAACTTTACTCTATTCTTCAAACATAAGCTATGTCATTTGTCCTTCTTCAATCCTTTGATTATCTTTCCTTGATTTTCTTGGATTCATTCTCTGTTTGAAAAGAGCATTACAAATCAGAAGTGTATCATGTTACTTATGTTTCAGGACAACCTTGCTAATGCAAAATATGCCATTTCAATGGCTAGGAAAATGGGAGCCAGAGTTTATGCACTTCCAGAAGATATAACAGAAGTTAAGCCGAAGATGGTAATGACAGTCTTCGCGTGCCTAATGGCAATGGATTACATTCCTAATATGGATGTTAAGCAAGACTCATAAAAGACAATAATTTTTTCAAAATTTCAAATCATTTGTTTGCTTTGCAATCATGTTAGTTTTAAGAGATTTCTTCTGGCAGACATAAATTATAATCTAATGTTTCATGAGCTTCATTTTTAGAAGTGTCATATTTTGATAAGTGATTTTGGATAATGAACCTAACCTAAATACTTAACAAAATCTTGATGAAAAGCAGTGTCGTAGAAAATTTTAGGAAAGCGCTCAAAACAAAGATGATCTTCATTTATCAAATGGTAAAAGCAGCATCAAGCATTTGCTTTTCTGATAAGATTCTATTCAATACAATGTTCAGTGAAATAGCACTGTAGATAAAACGCACACGTACATTACATTCCTGTACCTACGCAAAAAAAAGTTAAAAGAAAACTCTAAGAACTGAAAGTCACCTACTACTATGCAAGTTGAATATATTAAAAGGTATTATGCTTGTGAGGGAGCATTTGCATGCTAAAAGTTGGTGGGATACTGAATCCTGAGACTGTTTATAGGGGTGAAAGAATAATTACATTCCTTAAACTCAATTTATAGTTCGTATTTTTTTAATTATTTTTTTTACTTTCTGCTATTAAAACTTCCAGTACAATTACTAATACTGTTAAATTACAAATCGTAAATAATGAAATCTGTCATCACAAACCATCTTGACTACTTCAAGAAAATATAACTTTTGTGACTACAATTATAACAGACTCTTACTAATAGCTACTGCAACTATTAAATGTGGCAATGATAAGACTGATAGGTGAAGAATAGCTTGAGAATAAATGACTATCAGACAGCCCACTGAGCTGTATTTTGTGTAATAGTGAATATAGCAAGTCAAAGGTGAAGTTACAGTCAGAGGTTTCTATTAACTTGTATTTGTAGATAGTTTGGGAATTGGTCAGCTCAAAATTTTTGATTTTTTTTTTTTTTTAATACTGGCTAGATTCTGCAAGATTTATTGACTACTGAAGGTAACTGTTACTCTTGTACATTCCGATGTGCAGTTGTTCTGCATGTATGTCTTCTTGTGCAGAAAACATATCAGAAATATTGATTTCATTGAAAGTTGTGGATCATTTAGTGCTTCCCATACACAGCCTTGTCCTTTTCTGCAAACATCTTTTGTTCTTTTTGAACTTTGAGATCATTGGCCTTCCGGGGATTCCAATTAAAGATGAAAGCTACATATAAGGGTATCATATGTGGTAGCCATTAGATGTATCTTGTTTTTCAAAACATTCCATTATTCCCAATTATTTGCGTTTGTCATTTGTGCACAAGGAATAATACCTTAATTTTAATATCCCTAATTTATACTTACCAAAATAA
>JAHLJT010008446.1:17065422-17207187 GCA_031308135.1 Acheta domesticus | reverse complement strand
TTTTCTGCAGATGTTCTCTATATGTTAGGTGTGGTTTGAGAGAGGATTATCTTCACTTCAGTGAAAGACTTTCTTTTTTCTTCACTAAAAAGTCTTTTGAAAGGGCCATTTAAGTGATTGTTTTTGTTGCTGTAAAATTTGCATCTGCTAATTGGCATGATGCCAGTGAAGGTTAGCAGATCATTTCCTTTTCTTCAAATGCAAATTTTGTTACATGTGTAATTATTGTATGTAACGTCACCTTTTAATAACATACATCAGTGTGTACTCTTTCCCCATAAGGAGTGAATGATTTATACAATTTATAAGCTATATGCTTTCCGCTGTATTTGAGGACTGTGATGAATGTAACTACTCTGATTATGAATCTTGTTTTTGTTTTACTCTTCAAATTCCTACTGTCACTTCCATTTAAAAACGTGTGTAAGTTGCACAGAACCCATAAACAGTGTGTGTTTCTTTGTATTCTTTGAACTTTCCATATAATTATGAAGGTACCAGAGGAGAAATTAGTGAAGATGCACACACAGAAGGAAAGAACGTTGTGTTTATTGTCTGTATAAGAGCTACATCGTCAATTAAGCAAACAAATTACCTTTGTTATGAAAGTATGTGCTTTTGAATTCTTTACACGTACAAAAATTGCATGTGATTATGGCCAGTGTGTTCTTCCTGATATCTCTTGTATCAATGAAATCAAATGTGAAAAATAATAATTAAGAAGGAAGATTGCTTTCATAAAGGAAGGCAGGTATAGCGTGAACTGTATGAATCAAATTAAAATGCAAAGTGTTCTTTTTGCTTTTATTTAAACACAACAAAGATAGATTGGTGTGAAACAAGAGAAGAATCTTATTTCTCAGCATTGGGACGTTTTGCATTAACAAACCAATAGGGCTGTTTGTCCTTTGGCCAAGAGGCAACTGTCCTCCACATTTCTAGGTCATATCCTTTAGGAATATCTTGATCTTGAATCAGAGATCCATCTGTAGTAGCTGCTCCACCAAAACGATTATCAATTGTGGCATCTTCATCACCCAGGAAACGAGGGTAGGCAACTGGTCGTTTAGGCAGGTACCCAGAACGATACTGTGTTAGAACTAAGCCCAGCAAAGTCATCAGGAGAAAAGTCTTAAGAAGTACCTATTAAAGTAAATCACAAATCACATAAAATAAATCACAAAAACAAAATTATGAATTTAAGATCCATTTTGTTAAGATAATTTTAAAGTAACATTTATTATAACTGTTATCTCTATCAATTTAAAGAAGGAAGAATTATATTTCAAGTGTGAACTGTAGGTAGAGTACATCCCACTTCCAGCCTTGCATAAAAAGCAAGTAAACCTGAAGTCAATATGTTGGAAAGAAAAGTGTCATCAGTCTTTTGGTACAAAAAGAAAACCCTAGATCATCAAATTAGAAATTTGATGCAATTACTTTGATTCACAAATATCATGATTATTAATGATTTGAAAACATTAATCAACAACTTGCCAGTTGTCATTTTCTAATTTTAGTCGTGATGTAGTGTTCTCTCCCAAAAAATTGCAGGAAAATAGTGCAAAAACTAATTATTATAAAAGACCTAAAAGATGTTTGAAAATACAAAGCATAATTCTAAAAATACATTTGTAACTTTAAACTTTTTGAGTGTCCTGATGTGGTAATAACTTGAAATACTGACTCATCCTCTCAGATGAATGTTCACCTCTGCCTCACCTTCCTGAGGTAAATTGAAGGAACTTAATTAAAAACGGTGTTAAATTTTTTAATTGCCAAAAAGTAAAAAGGATTTATATATTTTAAAAATATAAAATGTTCAACATTAATTTAGTGTGAAAATAAATATAATAATTATTACAAAACTTAAAAACTCAGTTATATAAAAATGTTTAATATAACAAAACTTTTATACAGGTGTTTAGTAAAACAAAAATTCTTAGAAATCGAAAATTTCAATGAAAAAGTAAGTTAAAATGGGGGGGGGGAAATTCAAATGACTATAAAATGTGTATAAATTTTTCACTGAATTTACATTATACTAGTCCGACGCTTATCCAAAAATCAGAGATCAAAATCAAAAATCAATGATTAAAAAAAAAAGATATTTATGTAAAGAGTCCTTTAAGACTAATAGAGGATGTGTTACATACAATGTTTTTTTTGTTATTCCTAATTGATTGCTTATTCAAAATAAACATTTAACACTTCCATAAGTTAAGAATTATCATTACTCTCAATGTTCTGTAGCAAGGGTTGTAGGTAGAGGGACTTGATACCATTTTTAAATAATCGCAGGTCTTGGAATTACCAAAAGGGCAAAGGGCGACCAAATGAGACATTGTGAATGAACAAGAGGGCAAAAGAGACAATGGGATCAAAGGGTAAAATGGGACAAAAGGACAAGAGAGCAAAAGGGATAAAAATTTCAGAATCCATTTCTTGTAATACTAACGATGATAAATGTCATGGCCTCAAATGGCATTACATTAGGTGGTAATTGCAAAAGTTGTAACTTTTAATAATCTGTACCAAAAAATTGTAAAAATTAATTTTGTTTAAAGTCATTCAAAACATTATTTTGTGATAACTACATATTTATCCAACGATTTATGAGCACTGATAAAATCTAAACCCAAAAGCCCGCTAAAATATTTCTAATGGATTCTCGAGCATTTTAACGGCCGTTGCTATGCTCATGGTTGATTGCTAAAGACGTAGATGTACATTCTTAGTCTATGCTAAAGAGCTAAGCTCGTGTTTCCCGACGGAACAAAAAGAGAGAGAGAATAACTGGAACAGAAGTATATGAAATACTAGCGACTCTGCATGTGTGACGGTACCATAACTGTTTCTAGGAATATTGAGACTCCGGAATTCTAAAATAATTCCGGATTCGCTCAATAATGGTATTCCAAGTTATATGGTTAATTTCTATCCACGTTTTTCTCAAAACACGTGATTAATTATTGATGTACGTACATACTGTATATTATGAGTTGTTTATATTAAAAATGAAATACGTTGTTTTCTTTATAATCTTTTACAAAATTAATTCCGGATTTTCCTTTTCCAAATTAACTCCGATTTTTTAGAAGTGAGGGTTTCGGTCTCAAATACCTCTGATAATCACACGAGTCTACTGTCCTTAGGGTGCGTAGGAAGGGGATGTCTCTACGAGAAACGTTCTTTTAGAGATGTTTGTATTTCGAATTGTTGCAAAGGACTTCAAGAAGTTCGATTTTGCGAACGTATTTTTTAAATGACCCTAAAGTAGCCTCTGCGCATACACTGTACAGAAGCTCATAAACACGAAAAGCTTTTGGCGCCGACTTACCGTGTGGAAGAAAGCCGCCATGGTATCCTGTACAGAGCACCCTCTTTCTTTGTCTATGGTATCCTGGTGGTGTCTAGCGCCGCTGCCGTGGTGCCGGTAGAGAGCCAGGCAACCGTTGCTTATATACACCGAAGTGCTGTCGCGCCGCGCCGCACCGCACCACGCTGGGCGGGTGGGAAAACCGCGAAGAACGCACTTCCTGGTGACGTGGGGTGCCCCGCGACGCGCTCGCGACTCTTCTCGCGTTCGTGACTCAGAGGCGACGCTGGAAGATGGGTGAATGGACACCCGGCGGAAACAGTGGAATCAGGGGCCGGGGATCGTCTCCTTCCGACACTTTGATGCCCTTTGCGGGAAAAGTAATAATTTCTCCTTACCAGGGAGACAGTTAATCCACTTTGGGTAATTCGTTTGTGATTTTCGCACTAAAATATTCAAATCAAGAAAATTGGCCAATAAAAATGTTGAAACCAGATGGCAAAATTTAAGTGACAAGTAAAGAGATGTGTTCCTGGAATACAATTCGTCCTGGCTGCAAGAAACTCTTACCTTTCCTGATTATATTTTAGAGGCAGTCCCAGACCATCACAGTAGAGTAAACGTAGAGCCAAAAGGTTTTCAATAAGTCCTTCAAACCTTTGGGAATAAAGCTAAAGCCCTACAATTGAAACTTCTTTTAGACACTACTGGTTCAGAAGAATTAATCACAGCCACTGAAATAAATCTAGGGAAGGACGGCGAAGAAGATTTTACATCTTAAGGATCTCTGTGAAGCCTCTCCCAATAGGGGAATTACTATTAAGAAAGCCCGAATATCCATTATCCAAAATCCTTCATTGTCAGTTGATCAGGCATTTGCTTTGATGGCGGTTTCAATCCACCAGTATGTAAGCATACGCCAACAAGCGAAAGACTCAAATTGTAATTTCTATCCCCCATATCACAAAGTGAAGGAAGCTAAACAGTTATGCAATCCAGCGGAAATTACAGTTACAGAAAGATGGGCTGAAATCCCCTCCCCCAAACATTGATTGATCACACCGTGGCACGATCATAAAACTGAAAAAGCAACAGAGGTTTTCATTCGCTTCAAATTACATCTCATTAGGTTAACTGGTCCACTTTTTTAAACTAGTTCTTTATTGTTGTTAGTTGATATTAGTTATTAGTTGTATGTTATTTAGTTGACCTATACACGTGAAATTTCGCATATTTGAGAGAGGCTTTCTCCTTGTATTGTGGAAACAAACATCATTGTGCTAATTACAGTTATTGTCAAGTACGGAAATCGGACCTATGCCACTTTTATAAGTGTCTATTTCTACAAGAAATTTAAAGAAAAAATTTGGAGCCATTTGTGAAAAAAGTTTGAAAATGCCCGCGGGGGCTTTATGTACTACCAAATTTTGAAGAAAGTTATATCCATATTGGAAAAGTCCTACGTATGGTTTAGGCGGTAGTCGTTTTCATTGTCGGACGAACAGACTGACAGACGGACGTTTTGGAAAAAAACAAAACCACTTGTTCGGTATTAGGGGACCCCAATAGGGGTTTTCCGTTCAAATCTCGAAATCAATTTTCCGGAACATTACATAACTTTCCCAGTATTGGAAAGTACGTATTACTCCGTATATACGTATGTTTACGGGAAAGTAAAAAGTCAAATTCAAACCAAGCGCCTGAGGTGCATATCTGCATTTATTTCTATAGATACAGTAGCCATTCCTTACTTTTACAAAGGAAACAAACATGAATATGGTTAACTGTTGCAGTATTTGCAGTATGTTATATAGAAGAGTAAGAATATTGTCAAACAAGCTTGCCTTGATTACATCGACATGAGCTTCCAATTTTTGAACACCATACTTAGCGTTCAAAACGTTTTAAAGTTAAAGAAGTGTAAGTGTTAGTTCTAACATGATAAAATTAGTACCTTCTTTAAATATATTTCCTTTCATAATAGTTGTGTCTCGAGTCCTCTAAATGAGTCCTTAAAGATTAATAAAGGACGAGATACATACATTGTTGGGACAAAGGGACACGGGAACAAAATGCGGCAAGAGGACAAAATGACACAGAGACAAAACGGGACAGGGGGACAAATGGGACAAGGGGACAAGTGGGAGAAAATGGCGGGAGCTGGGAGGAGATATGAGAATATGAGCGCAGAAGCGGCAGGTAGTTCCTCAGTAAAAGGTCTAAATAGCACCTGTTAGCTTCCTAAACAGAAAATGTATCTATAGTTAATAAGATGATCCTATAGTTAATAAATCAGCATAGAGAAAGTGCTCTCCGCTTTTAACCACACGCCCTTCCTTGGGGGTGTTCCACGACCCTACCTCTCACAGCCAAGCGAGCCGGGTGCCGGGAGAAAAGAGGAAGTAAAGAAGAAATAGTGGCTTGAAAGAGAAGGCCCAAAGAGTTCAGATGTTCCAGATGGTCAAATTGTGACAGGGGAATATCAATTACGGTTTAGCTGCTAGCGTTGTTCACAGACGGCCAGACGTTTTTCCTAAATCCAATTATTCGGTATCAAGGACCCTTCAAATGTGGATTCTGACTACACGTTTTAGAGGAAATAATTTATTACATATAGGAACAAGATTTATTCACTTTTTGCTTCCAGGACCAAACAATATGTTCTTGTGACGAAAACTATTCGTTTTCCCCGCAGCATTACATTGCTTTCTCTACACAACATAAGTAGAAATGGTAGATTTTAGCAATTGCTAAAAATATGAAATGTTACCAAACGCTGAAAAAAATAGTAATTGTATGTTTGGCGGCGGTGCAATATATATCTAAAGGCTTTCACTCTGCGATAAAATGCGACATTGATCGCAAATGCTAAATCACGTACAAAGTGCGAAATGGTCGAGAATTTACGATATATTTGCTAAATTGCACTTGATGTTTTTCTTCATGTTTGCTCTCTAACAGGAATCTCTCGCTAG
Organism: Acheta domesticus; assembly: GCA_031308135.1. Taxonomy (NCBI): domain Eukaryota; kingdom Metazoa; phylum Arthropoda; class Insecta; order Orthoptera; family Gryllidae; genus Acheta; species Acheta domesticus. The sequence continues at coordinate 17,200,893 of JAHLJT010008446.1, read as the reverse complement.
GAATGGGATATCGACAACACATCGATGTTTGAGAACCTTTAATTTGACAATTGCCGTGTTTATTTATAGTTAAGCTTTAACTGAGAAAACAAAGTAAAAAATAAGAACAGTTTTAAAACTGATCCTGAAATCCTGAGTGCTCGGGAGCATCTCAAGGGGTCTCAGGTTCCCCAGTTTGCTGTTCGGAGAAAGTAACGGGAAGACGAGGAACACCCTGCATCTACGGCGCAAATTATTATGCTACTAATTGCAAAAAAAAAAAAAAAAAAAAAAAAAAGTTAAAATAAGTGCATACTTACTTACGGACTTCCGAAATTGAATAAAGTATCTAATTCACACTCATCAAAGTTTTTACTTTTTCAAAGACCCTTTGAATAAAAGTATCTCTGTAGTGTTCACGAATATAGACCAATCCGTTACTGACCAAGAAATATATCAAGATCTAAAACAAAGCGTTCCTACACTGATAAAAGTTACCAGACTTCACAAAATAAACATATCCCAGGAGTCGCAGCAGCTTTTACAGTACTAGATCCAATAGGCAATATACTAGGCATCAAGCAAATTTGTGACCCCTAAATAAATGCAGAAGCAAGGAGGAAATCCCGTGGACACTTACAATGCCAGCGGTACCTGGATTACGGCCTTACAAAGAATAATTGCAACCACGCAATTAGTTGTGCTCTTTGTTTGGCTAATCACTACTCGGTAACTTGCCCTAATCGTAATCAAATACCAAAATGCAGAAACTGCAATGACAGTCACAAGGCTGATAAACGAGACTCCAGCTGACCTTACTTAAAAGAATACTTTGAAAAAGAAAAATTGTGAACTTAAACAACCCTCAAACAAAAACTTTTCCCACCCCATACTCCCCACTAAAAAAACAAATTCCGAATTTCCTCTTCTCCCAAAATACCAACCCCCAATAACTTCTCTCATGTTAGAAGCACCACATTCGAGGCCCACCCAACAAATTTCTCCAACAATCCAAATCCAACCAACCTTATCCAAGAAACATGCCACAACTATTCCATTAAAACACTCAAATTAATGCAATTACTTTGTATAATTAATGTCATAAAAACGCTTATACCCACTATAATCAACACAATTCAAAATTCTGTCTCCACCTACATTAACGGTAATAATGGTAGTACAATACCTTAAAACAGTGGAGGCTCGTGCTTAGGTTGCACGGTTACACAATCCGCAGATAATAAAAAAATATCTTATAATATCTTAGGAATATACATTTTCCTTTTAATGATATTCAATATTCAAGATATTGCGACAATATCGATGTATATGAAATCATTTTGAAACCAAAGAGCGTCCATCTGGCGCTCTCTCTGATGTCTGGTGCCTTGCCATGAACTGCACCACACTCTTGGCTTTTGGCTATATTACTGGGATTACTGCATTTACTCTTTGGCCCTTCGATTTAACACGAGCAACATACCCGCTTTAGTGGTGCAACCGGACTCTGTCAGCGCTGCGCGGCTGCCGAGGGAGTCTCAAGGGAATACCTATATAATGTTTTCGTCTGACTCGCTGCAATGTAATTTGATGAATTTCGCTTGTTATTGACAGTATACAAGTTGAGTCAATACTTGACGGTATTGAATTCATTATTTTTTTGGCGAAATTATTTTCATTCGATGTAAGGTTTGTTGATTAAAAACGTTCGTTTGAAAAGCGCAGTTTGTTTTGTGTAAAGTTGGCCATTGTGGAAGAAATTCACCTTCTCTCCCTCTTCTTACGCACCGATTACTCTTCCGTCGACGTGACAGTCGTTTCCCGGTCATTTCGGGAGTTTCGTTGTGTGAAATGAGTACAAAAAGTGTTGTGATGTATATTTTATTATTTAAGTGAAGGCAATGTGGCGATCGCGCCTACCGTGGCCGTCGCGTAAGGGTTGCTAATGCCCCCACGAACGTACTGGTAGTTTAGAGGCTTACACGAGCACAGGAAATAATGCCTTCCTTGAGGCTGACTCGATGCCGAGATCATCCCCGACGTTCAAGTGAACTCGTCATCTGAGCCTACACGAAAAATGTTCGAACTCGAGGCACTTCAGTCATTAAACAGTGAACTCGAGGCGCTCAGTGAGTCCCAAACTCGCTTTTGATCTATCTCATCTACCACTTTCAAGGCGCTCTGCGCGTGAATTTTCTCACCATCTCCTACCACTTTTACGGCGCTCTCCGCGTGAATTGCTATTACCATCTGTCTTAGCGGTCCTGCCTCTCGGATCGTGAAAGCTCGGAGCTCCCCCCTTCCACCTGCATCCCAGTCCTTGATTGCTCAGCATCGAGTTCGGGGAGCATTGGCGGGGTGCTCTCGAACCAATGGCGAGCTAAAATGGGAACATAAAGAATTTTGCCGTTGGAGTTTCGGCGGCTATCATGAGACCCGCCCGTCTGAAGGGGCGCCTTTTCTCTCCTACGATCAAAGGCAGAGAGCATATATCAAAGGATAATAGATCAAAGGTGTACGACGCAGAAGCACTTTCAGGGGTTGTTTTACAGTTATTTGCGGGAAACGCGGCGGCCTTTTTGCATCTCAAATTGTTTATAAGAGTACAGTTTGACAACCCGCAGCTGCGCGGTGCAGGGACCCCCATCCTCTTATTCGTCAGTAGTCGGTGGCTGCATTGCATGGCTTTTGAAAATTTTACTTTTTTTCGTGAAAGAAACGTTTTGACCGGCGCCGGCGTCGAGTGTTCGACACCGGAGGCGTTGGGCAGGGTGGGTCGACAGAAAAAAAAACGAGGCAGCTGTCCTTGGGTGAACTCCTCTTTGTTACCGTGAGGGCGGTCGACCCTGCATCACACCGAGCTTACCCCCCCGTATTCGTGAGTGGTCATAAATCCACCCACGCCCTTGAATAGCTCAAAAACATGCCGCCGCAGCCGACACCCCGGCGCTAAGCACTTCGGTTCGGTTCAATTTGCCAGTTCAATTTGTCAATTTCAACAGTTCAATTTGCCAGCCTTGGAGAGTCGCAAAATCAATAGGTCGTTCTCAGAACCAGCGTATCGTTACAACACCTACATAATAGATTATATTATGCGTGTTTGAAGTGTTCAAATTGCAACATATTAAGTATGTGATAGTGTCAAAGTTAACTACTGTCAATTTTGTAAGATATTTTTAAAAAATGTCACAGCAAATCTCGGGAAGTTTATCTGCTGACAATGAGTTTATTAGAGAATCCTTTTAACCATCCTTCATTTATCGAGAAATTGTACAAATGATTGTTTATAAATATAATGTTGTATAATAAAAATAGTGCAAACTAGAAAAACTACATAATCGAAAATTATAGTTATATAGTCAGATTATTTCCAAGGTCAGCGGTAGCCAGGGCAGGCAGTATATGCCACTGCCATGTGCGCGGGAGGAGAACTTACTCGACACAGATTACCCATAAAATTATGTAAGTAATGTTTAAATACAGATTTATTTTAATTAGCTTTATTTAATTGTAATGGTTTTTGACCTCAATAAAACAAACTCTGTAATATATTTTAGCAATTTATTTCTTTTTTGGCGGTTCGATTCTATTTGGTATATTTTTCAAAAATTTTTGGCCAGGTTGAAACCACATCATAAACATTTTAATAAAAATTTGTCAATTGTATAAAAAACTGGTCAAGTGGCGAACATCATTTGGGCAACTAATATGACATACGTCGTTTTTAGAAATTAGTTCCAGGTTCATCAGAGTTTACATATGACCATTACAATTAAATAAACAAAATAAGACGTAAATATATTCCTTAACTTAGTTTTAATTCATTTACATGAATTGCTTAGGTTTTATTACAGTATATATTAGTGTTCTGAATTTTGGAAGTTATATTCCCGTCATTCCATGCAGAAGCAACCCCCAGTTTGTCGGTGCACCAATCGTCACTGATATCCATTCTTTAGAGCTCCATAGACATGTCCTTAGTCATTAATGTTTATTGAAGTCGTGTTTAAAATATCATACTATACTTGGGTTATTTATTTCTTGGCGCGTTAGGATCTGTCTTCACAATGGAATTCACAAAGGCCTTTTTCACGGCACGACCGGGAAAGACGCGAAATAACGTGAGATACTTCACTTTTGCATCGTGAAGACAGGTCCTCCCGCGCCAAGAAATAAAATCCCAAGTATAGAACAAAATATTCTTAACAACATATATCTTGGAACATGAATAGTGATTTTGTTTTGACATCACTCTTCAAAGACCACGTATGGCGAAGGGTCGCCTTCGTAACTTCCATCCGGTCGACTTTTGCAAACTATCCATCGGTCTTTCCGATTGCAAGGAGGGGAAAGTCACAGTGTGAGGTCACTTTCAACTGAGTCAGAAGCTCTACTTGAGCACGTACTCGGAGTGGAATTGAAAACATTTGGCCCATCTTCCTTTAGTAATCTAATCTTCAAGGTCTTGTTGTTGGGTGTCGCTTCCTGTAATGGCACGGAGGAAATGTCACTAAATATGGAGGAGTGAAAATGGCAAGCGGAAGAGTTGAAGAAAACATTCAACAGTTCTTTCTGATTTCCCATGACGTTCAATCATTTTGCATTACACTTGTTATTTGGCATCTCTTTATTTTATATTATGTTAATTTGAAATTTGACAAAATATTTTTTTGCCGATCCCTGGTGGCCGAGACCGCTAAGTCAGTAGTGTCGTAGCGATCTCGGGCCCAAGGAGCGCGGGTTCGAACCCCGCCTCGGTCATGGTTGTTGTCTTCCTTTCACCTCTATCATCACCATATCATGTCATCTTCACAGTTACCCTAACATTAAACCCAGTAGTGGTCGCTAATAATCTAGACGTTGATGTGACCTTAAATAAGAAAAAAATCTAATTTCTGTAATAGATTTTTGCCTGCATCGAAGAAATTTAATAAATGTCAAAAATGTGCCGTTCATTTTAGACATATTATTATTCTATTATCAATATGACATCGTGAACATTACTACACAAAAAGTTTAATTCCGTTTGAAGTTATCCTTTGAAATCTCGACACTATGGTGACTCGCGGGAGACAAGATGAACTAAACTTATAAAATTATCTTATTTGTCAATAATACTGCCAATTTTATGGACAATGGTAATTAATTTGGGGATTATTTTAAAATGCAATATTGGTTATCAACAAACCTGAATATTCGTTATAGGAGTTAGTTACTTGATGTGTCAAATTAAGCGGAGCCTGTCGGAAGCTGGTTGCATTACTATACGCGCACTTTTTCTTGATACTCCACAGCGGGGGGTGTCGAGGGGAGGCGGGGTCCTGTCTACGTCACGGCAGTGCAGTGCTGTCAACATCCACAGAAAACTCAGCGTAAAAGAGCGTTTTGGACTAGATAGCAGTGAGAAAAAACGCAAGTTTTTTTTTACAATTCTGAAGAAATAATTAATAATTGTAGAAATTATTGAAAAACACAAAGGAACACGGTACGCAGAGGTCGTTAGAAAGAGAGAGCGAAAACTGAGAAGTCCGAATTTTAAAGGAGGTAGGTGAGCAGCACTGCAAACTGAGCCGTGACGTTCCGAGTGGAGCTCATGTTTTCTGCCGAGCCGTGCTGTGCCGGGCTGAACGAGAACTAGAGAACTGGAGGATCAAGAAAAGTGCGAGCATAGTACAGGAAAGCTCGTAGGATTCCTTACTGAGGCATATGGAGTTGCACGTTACATGGATACAATAACGTTGCCCTCAAAAATTGATTTTTTTTTTTTTTTTGTATTTTCAAAGCACTTGTGTTGTATTTTCAAAGCAAAGTGCAAGTACCTAGGAATTCATTTCGATAGTAAATTAAGTTGGAAAAAACACGTAGATTTTGTTGTAGGGAAAGCCTGGAGATCTCTTCACTTTGTAATGCGCATCCTAAAAAAGAGTACGGCAAACGCGAGGGAAATTGCTTATTTATCTCTTGTTCGTCCAATAATGGAATATGGAACAATTTGTTGGGATCCGCACAAGATTATGCAGTGTAAACACTTGGAAAGGATTCAGCATAGGGCAGCTAAATTTACTTTCAGGGACAAGAAAACGGCAGGGTGGGATTCACTCAAAACAGGCGATCAGTAGCAAGACTCTGCGCCTTGTATAAAGCTTATAATGGTCATCCAGCTTGGAAAGAAACTAATCGGCGGCTATGTATTCCTACATACATCAATAGAGTGGATCACAGGCACAAAATAAATTTAAGACAGCAGAGAACAGATGTCGGGAAATTTTCTTTACAAATCGAACGATTACGGAATGGAATAGATTGCCTGCAAAAACCTTTGAACCCTTTCCTCAAGTGTTTAACAGTTAGGAATTAATTTAGGGTATTATTAAGTAAATGAGGGAGAATAGTGGGTTATATAGCGATGCATAAGTGTTCTATTGTCAAGTGAGGTGTAGTGGCAGTTATAGCAGAGAAATAAAGAAGGAAATGTTTTCAGGTCTTAGTGAAGTGAAGTACAGTGAAGTGCAGTGTGATACTAGTGCAGTGTGTGTGTGTGTGTGTGTGTGTGTGTGTGTGTTTTCTCTCTTAATGTAATGTAATGTTATATGAATCAGTCAGTTTTTATATTATTATCATTATTTTACCATTATTATTACTACAATTAGTATATAGTTTGCTAGTTACATTACTTTATTCTTATTGTTGTTATTGTTATTATTATTATAATTATTGGTATCATTATTATTATTGGTTCTATGTTACTGAAAGGTTGTGTATATTTATGTTTTTGTAATTAGCTTCCACCGGGTTATGCCCAATTGCAGTTTAATTCAATCTAATCTAAAAATAAATGTGTCTGTCTCGCTTTTTTATAGGGTGTGGCGAGGTGTAGTAGTTATTCTTAAGAACACCGTTGGAAGATTTCAACGTAGTCGTGCATTTTTGAGCAATGAAAGAACTACTCAGCGTACTACATTCCCATAGTACAAACTCAAATAGGAAATAGTGAAATTTCCGCACAATATCAATGAAATCGCGAGCAAGAATAAAATTAACCTCCACTTGATAGTGTACACAAAATGTAGCAGTATGGTGTCTATTTTTTAGTCAGAACACCCTGTTTTTATAAACTGGTCGTGCTACAACAGCACATGCTTCCTCGCATTATTTCAAACTTTTACCTCTCAAAATTCAGAGTCCAATAAAAATTAGACCTACGTCATTCTTTTAAGTGTCCCTTGTTCTATTCGTAAAAAAAATGAAAAACGGAGCGATTTTTGACAAAATGATTTTTTTATAATTTGCATTTACTTCAAGCAGAAATTATACAAAAACTACTAGCTTTTTTTAAAAAAATTGTACATAATATTTTTTTTAATTTTTGATTTTTAAAAATTCTGTCTTCAAATTTGTAGTTTTTCAATGTCAAGTTTCTGCTGTTTTTGAAAGTACAGAGAGTTTGACAGAAATGAATTTAGTACCATTTTTTGTCCATCCTTTGATGGATACGAGGAGAAAACTTGAAGAAAAATTTTGGTGCTATTATTAGAAATTTGTTTAAAATTGCTTGTATTTCACGCAAAATTGCGCGAAAGCAACTTATATTTTCGAAAAAATAGGACCGTATTTCAAAATTTCTTTGAAGAACAGGTTTTATAAAAGAAAAATTTCTATCTTCAATTATGTAGCTGTAGGAAGAGGCCGTAAAATATTGAACTTACGCAATTTTGGAAAAAATTAGGGATTTCAACGAAAATGAGACCTGCGCCAATCTATTAAGCGTCTTTTATATTATCCGAGGATAATATTTATCAAAAACTTTGGAGCAATTTTTGAGAACATCTTAAATGTTTTTGAGGCTTCATGAATAGTATTCAACTATGTGTGTATGAATAGTGTTCAACAGTGTGTATTCATGTAAAGTATCGCTCAAAATTAAAATATCTGTTTCAAACAGGCAGGGCCTTAAAATCAGGGGTTGCCAACGGGGTCGCCAACGAGGGGTAGATGGCCCTGGGTAGATGGAATTTGAAGGGGGCCAATGATGATCAAGGTGTGGATCGGGGGTCCTGTAACCGAATATGAACTGGCGATTGATTGATATAATCGATATCTAACTGATTACAAAAAATTATTAAATGAACTTGGTAATAATGATTGTCTTCTGATAGAGAGCAACAAAACATAATAATAAATTGCCAATCCCATCCTCTTCAATGCGTTGTGATGTGGTGGACTGGAGTGTTGTTTGGGGAATGTGTATGACGGCCGAGCAGCCCAAGACAGCCACGACGGTCACGTCTATGCCGGTGCGATCGAGGGGTTGTGACGCTGTCGAGGGAAGGGGGAAGGCAATAAGGATTGATGAGCGGCAGGTGGCCAGGACGAGAGAGTGCGCTGAAAGAGCTCAGAGAGAGAGAGAGAGAGAGGAGTGTGCTCGGAGAGCTCTGGACTGTTGGTTGCTATGCAAGCCTGTTACAGGCCAGCGACTTTGAAAGCTCCCTTTGAGTGCGCATGCGCGAGGAGGGGTGACTCCCACCATCAACGGATCACTTCCCCTGAAAATATCGCTCTCTCACTCGCTCTGCACGCCAGGCGGCATGGCCGGTCGAGGGGAGGGGGGTTTGAACGCATAGACAGTCTGCTTTGTTCGTGGGCCCAACGTGCAGAAGTAAAAGTGTCAGCCATCCAAATCAAAACAGTTTCAGCTGTCTGTGCACAAACGCTGACTCTTAATGTATTAAAATTCAGTAAAAGAAATATATGTATAGGAAGCATCGCCCCTGGTCCTCAGTCCTGTCCCTTTCGTCTTCGAGTGTTGTGCAGAGTGGCGTGTCTTGGCGTAGGCCTAATTTCAAGTGAAGTTCACAGGAGTAATATTGTGTGTATTAGTTTCTAACACTGGGACAACCGTTTGAAGGTAATATAATCTGAACATCAAGCTCCCTCCTTACCATCCCGATCTTCATTCCATCGTATTAGTTTGGAGTTCCATTAAGAATCATGATACGAAAGAAAGCATCGGTACTGGTCTATGAGTTAAAGAAAATGTATGCCGAATATTATTTTCTGAATATTGCCCAAATCAATGGAAGAAGTGTTGTGAACACGTTAAGAAAATCGAAGAAGAATATATGAAAACAAACATGACGACGAAAGCAAAAGTGGACAAAATTATCGTTTCTTTGCGGGGCAGTTCCTCTGAGAACGACAATGACGTCACACAGCGAAGGCTGCAGTGACATTGATGACTTATAGCTCCTCCTTGCTGGGGAGGGCGACGAATCGCGTGCGCGCAGTAGGTTCAGCTACTCTTCCACACTAGCAGCGGTGGGAGAAGCCCGCGAAACTAGGCCCCTCCCAGAAGGGAGATTTGAAACTTGTCCCCCTATAGGAGGTTATCCAGTAGAAATAGGAGAACATATATGGTGTGTTCGCGTACGTGTGAAGCAGAAGGACGGAGACTATGGGTCCGGCCAAAGAAGAAGAAGAGGAGAAAGATACGTAGAGAAAAGAGAAACTTAATAAATGCGCGTAATTCAGTTAGGGCTGACGTCGAGAAGGCGGGAAGGAAAGACTGAGACTGGAATTTCAATGTTAGAAAAAGAAAGATGCAAGAGGAATTAGAAATTCAGTAAAAAGACTTATTGACACTACCCAGAGATATTGTAATTTGTTCATGTTATTCAGATGTAAAATGTTTGTGTTTTCTTTGTTCTTTTTTTCTTCTTATTATCGATAATACAGTTCATCGTTTCTAACAGCGTATATGCCATTTATTTTATGTGGTGTGTGTGTGTGTGTGTATTTTGTTTCCATGCTTGTTAGTGTATATAGTAACCCACAGTTACTCCCAAGGTCGGGCAGAGAGAGAGAGAGAGGGAAAGAGGGCGGTTAAGGCCATTTTCCCGATGTGTAGCGCAAGTCGGCCAGCGCCACCCGCGAATTCCCGTATGGGCGTGGTTCGACCCCCTGGCAATAAAATAAAGAACGTTGTAAACAGTGTGTGTCTACAATGGAAACCTTTCGACCTCGCAGGCAGGTACTGTCACAGTATATCCTTGAATCAGAGGTGGACGCCATTGGTACACCGAGTCTTTCTCCTGACGTAAGGGGCCCTTAATTAAAACTCCCACGGATGGATATAGGCGAAATATGAAACAAAACTAAACACCATGCGTATTTTCTTCATTTCACCAACCATATTATCATAGGACCTATCAATTATATACAAGCACAATTACATGCAAGCAATTATATACTTGTTTATATTTCTTCCTGTTTGTTTTTTAGCTTCAGTGGATGTTTTTTAGCTTCGGCTATCCGCGCCGGGTACCCACTATGTCCTTCAAGAGAACACATATTAACCTTTAGTTATTTCTCCTCCACGGTACCCCTGAGGAGGCGAGAATTTATTTGTCGTAATGAATATACAGTGTGCTGCTGCCTTGCGGCTTAAGCAGCTCAGAGGGAGGGTTTTTTCTATTAACTAAAAGTAACTTAATTTTAGCTTGAATCTAATTTACTAGTAACTAACGTTGCACTTTGGCATACCTAAATTAAACGAACATTTTTCATTTTCTTAACCCTAAGTAAAGTTTCGCTTTGACACTGTCTTGTTAAACTTTTCTTTTAATTTCTTTAGTTTATACATAAACATTCATTCTACTCATTCACACCCACTGCACTTCACTACATTTTTCTGTTCGCCACGGCACTGACTTCACCGCCGTTGCGCACAGGCCCATTTGGAGGCGTGGCAGGTGGGGTGCGGCGTCGCGTTCCCCGCGCGTCCCACGGCCGCTGGCGAATCTTCCCCGCCGCGTTCGGTTGCCTCTGCTTGCTCACAGGGCAGCAAGCGCGTCGTGAGGCAGCGCGCTGACGGTGGCGGCGTGTTTCGGTCCTTTCCGCAGATACGACCGATGTGTGTCGCTGTTCGCCTCTCGGCCGGTATATTAACCTTTAGTGACTAAACACACATGCGGCCTCCTCGGTTTGTGGTCAGTAGACTCGCAAGGCCTTGTACGATATCACACGTACATGAAATACAAGGGACAAACAAGCATGCTCACGGCGGAATTCGAACCCGCGACCCTTCAGACCGAGACGCTGAGTCGCCACCTCGGCCATCCAGGTCGGCCCTACCAATTAGAGCAAACCCTCGTTAGCACGAACTCGCTTAACACGAATTTCGCCGTAACACGAATAAAACTTCGGTCCCGGCAAGGGATTGCGCTAATACGGACATTTATAATACTCGGTTAATAAGAATTTTTATTACACGAACTCCAATTATTTCGGTCCCTTGGAATTCGTGTAAATGAGGGTTTACTGTATATCTAAAACTCTTAATTTCACTCCAGATATAGGCCTTTTTTGCCTTTCTACTCCGGGGCATCCGAAAACCCTAATTACACAATTGCTTAGGATGCTTAGAAAACTCAGCAAATTATTACTATGTATTCACGACGATATTCTATTGCGGAAGAAAATACTCCCTGCAATGTGCACTGGAGAAAATGTTACGGGCAGTTCATAATCGCTCAATATTTTGTAACCATTGCCCAACCATGAAGATCTGAAACTCAGTTACTCACAAGCGGAAGCTTGCGATCTTCGATTATTGGAAAGATATTTATGAAACATTAGTGTACGGAATTGTTATCTTTAAGACTGTGTGCAATTATGTGCAATTATTTATTATGATTGTGTATGATATATTATACAAAATAACGTTAGGGAGAGGGGTCGATAGAGCCAGCAATTCTTTAAAAAGTGGTCGATGAACGAAAAAGATACAGCATTCCTGCTTTAAATCAATCAAATAATATGAATTTTGAAGAAAATCGGCTGTATGATTTAGGCGCTAGCGTTGCCGACCGACGGAAGGACGGACGGATGTACACACGTTTCGCCGTCAATCGATTTTTCGTTATCAAGAACCCACAAAACACGGATTCTGAATACACGTTATAGATTACGTAATGTCCTACACTCTTGGAACAAGATATAACAACTTTTTTGTTACCAGCGCCTGTTATAAGAGTTTTTTGTTGCAGATTCGCCCTTTTCTGACACACGATTACAATTATTTCTCTTCTTACGAAGTAAGGAGAGAAATTAAAAAGTAATTATGGGTACACTAGATTAATCAAAATTTTGATCGATTCTTATTATTCCAACTGACAAATTAAAATTGAACCTAATAGAAAATTGTTGATTAAATTGGGGTTTTGTCCAATGCACAATAAAATTTTGAAAATTGATTTGTGTTCAATTGAGTTATAGTTTATCAGATCCACTGTACAGTGGTTTATTATTTATTAACTAGTTTGGCAAGTCTATTTAGCAAATTTTACATTAGCGCCGACTTGTTCACATCATTGCATTTATGAGTACGTCTGCTTTTAATGATATCAGAGAAAGTTTCTCGAAAACTCAACTCAAATGTTTTCTATGAAAATGAGGAAAAAAATCCTCATTTTCAGAGACGTTAAAATGTCATTTTCTCAAAAACAGCTCCAAACGTTTTCTTGAAACTTTTCATACGGATAGTGATAATTGCACTGCTTCAGATGATATAAAATTCATTCTGTATTCTTTTGTTTCTACTTTCCCGTATACATACGTATATACGGAGTAAGATACTTAGTATAGGGAACATTATGTAATGCTGCGGAAAATAGATTTCGAGATTTCACCGGATGCACGTTTTGGATCCCCTGATACCGAAAAAATGTTTTGTTTCAGAACATCCGTTCGTCCGTCCGTCCGTCTGTCTGTGAACACAATTACTACCGCCTAAAACATACGCAGGAGTTTTTCCAAAATGGATATTCCCCAGTCGATCTGGCTCGACTCGAGGCGCTGCGATTTTGAAAAACTTTCTTCAAAATTTGGGGGTAATTACAATTACCCCGGACATTTTCAAAATTTTCTCAAAAACAGCTCCAATTTTTTTCTTTAAATTTCTCGTAAGAATGTAGTAAAAATATACTTATAAAAGTGGCATAGGCCCCAATTTTCACGACTAACAAAATTTTCGAAAATTGCAAAACTGATTTTTTTTCGGCGTCTTTCCATAACTTACAAAATCAAAGATATAGATTTTTCTTTCAAATAAAATTTGTTCTTCATAGTGAGTTCTTTCATTAAGGTCATGTACATTTTTTAAAATTATAGTAGTTTTCGCGCAATATTGCGTGCAAGATGAGCAATTTTAAAAAGTGACGAAAAACAGATTTTCTTTAAACTTTTGGTAGGGATAGTGCTAAATGCACTCTATGAGATGACATATACATCAGTTTGCTATAGCCTTTTGTTTTTCAAAAATTACAAAAAGATTCTTTTTGATTTGTCGTTACATTAACGGCGATTAGTCACATTATACCCGTGCGAGAACTCGCAGGTTAAACACCAACCTTTCCCTAACCATTTGTCTATCCTTTCCATTAAGAAGGAAAGTTGTTAATGAAACGTATTTATTTGTTTAAAAAATATATAAATGTAACTTCTAATGTACTTACAGAATATCAAACAAAAATAACAATATAATTGATGTTAGAAACAAATTTTCACTAAAGGTTTATTCAGCATTATAGAGAGATGTTCTTGGAACGATTCATTCTTCTTTCAAAACAACATTTGAAGAAATTACTCAATCTTCCTTGGCTTCCTTGGCAATTAGCTTTTCGTTTTCCTTGATAACCACACAAATATTAGAAAAGGTTTTTCCTCTCTCTACTACCAAGTGAAGTAGTGCGAAAATACTGGATCGGGCAAGTACAACCCTACTATTTGCAATGTTATTTAACTTTCCTTGATTTGTTATGAGGAACAGAGACTGTTTTGGAAAGTCAGGGTGCCAGCTTCCTGGGATGCGAAAATTGAAAATGATTCGTGTACTATGTGCTACTAATGTCGTGTACTAATGTCAAAGTATTGGATTATTTTCTGCGTTCTTACGTAGCTCAAGAAAAAAACAATTCCGAGTCAAAAAATAATCAAACTAATATTTTCAACTTTGAGTACTAAATACCATTTGTTACCATTAGAAACAATTAGTAGGCATAGACTTCACTCGGTACATGGGAATGTTGCTCAAACGATGTTTGCGTATTGAATATATTTATACATTTTTACAACGAACAACGAACCGACACCTTGAGTTTAATATCAAACGGTGTATTATTTACAATACGAGGTTGCAGCTGGGCGTTGATGTATTCATGATGGAAATAACCACCATGTGTTATTTCCACCATGGGTGTACATACTTCCAGATACCGCCAACATTTAAATCGTGCGTTTGGACTGGAATCGTGCATTTGGCAGTTGTCAGGTGACTTGCGCTATTCTTTCTATAATTTTAAATTAAGTTGCTTTTTTAAATTAATTCACGTAGTAGGCTAGCGCATTTTGATGTTTGTTTTTCGTTTATTTCAAGCTATTTTACTTTAGCTAATTTAAAAAGTTTGTTCTTTGTGTTGTGCAATAGCACAAGTTTACCCCTACTACCTCCGCATACCCGTGCGAGAACTCTCGCATGTCCCACACTCATCCCTATCCTTTTATTTCCATTCTAAGAGGGTAAGTTGTTAACGAAAAGTGTTTATTTGTTTAAAAATGTATAAAGGTAACTTGCAATGTACTAACACAGTATCAAATAAAAGTGAATAATAATGCAATTGATGCTTAAAAGAAATTTTCAATAAAGATTTATGCAGTATCATGGAGAGTTTTCTTGAAACAATTCACAACACTTCCTTAAAGACAACATTTGAAGTAATTATTCAATTTTCTTTCTCAGTTAGCTTTTAGCTTTTCGTGATAGTCACAACATATAATAGCTTTAACTTTTGAGAAAGTTATGTATCTGAACCCACTGACTTGAAAATTTCATCGTATCACTGCTGATAACGAAAATACTGGTACAGGTAAAACAAACAGTCTTCACTCTTCACTGTACACCCACATCCGTCCACAATTAGGTGCACTTACAGACCACGCAAAAACGTTAATTGAATGGTTTCACTACACGCGTAAGAAACAATCTTCATAGGTATCAAGCAGTGGCGTGCATTCCAGTTAAGCTGAACCCTGAAAAAAACCTGAAAAAAAAAAATCCACCAGGCACCACCCAGGGTGGCCCTGAAATGAGCTTGCAGACGTGTTCGCATATGAAACAGTGGTAAGCGCCGCCTAGTGAGTCTGGTGTTGTAAGTGAAAATACGAACTCGTGATTTTTTTCATCTGTGCGTATTATTTCTGTGTGCGTTCTTCCCGTGTGCTGCCTTTTGTGCTTCGTAGCGGTAAGGCACTGAGCATTGGCAGAAAATACTTGTATAATTGAGGATATTTTAAAAAATCCGTTCAGTTGTCGTACTTTTGCGGAGAAAAGTGATGTTATTCGAGTAAGGAGGCCTGTTCCGGAACTTTATGACTTCAGATGTTTGCACAAAGAAAAGGAAAAGGAATATTTTCGCTATTTTAATACTAAAAAGTATGATCTCACTAATTGGTTAACAAGTAGTAGAAAATTTAATAAATTATTTTGCTGGTCATGTTTACGGTTTTCCCATGATCATAATCTATGGAACAAAGAAGGCTATAACAATTTGAACAACCATTCCAATGCAATAGCAAAACACGAACGTTCACAAAGCCATTAGCATTCACTTGTTCAGGTGGTCAATTTTGGAAGTGTCCGCATCGAAACTGAACTTGATCTTCAGTTGAGATCAGACGTAATGCGACATAATGAGACAGAAAAAATAGAGACATATTAAAACGCCTAATTGACGCAACTTGTTTTTTAGCAATGCAGGAATTGCCTTTCAGAGGGCATCCTGAAAATGAAGAGTCGGTTAAAAAAGGCAATTACATTGAACATCTAAATTTGTTGAGTACGTATGATACTACATTGCAACAAAACACCTAGAATTTGCCAAAACATTTAAAGGCACTTCCAAGAGAATTCAAAATGATTTGATTTCTGCCATTTCTTCAGCAAATCTATCAAAGATGATATTGCCACGGCCCAGCACGTTACAATTATTTTAAATGAAACATCCGACGTAAGTAACAAATCACAATTAGCTACTTCTCTTAGATATGTTCAGGAAAAACTGTAGAAATTCAGGAGACATTTATATCGTTTGTGGACGTAAGCGCGGATAGATCTGCCAATGGATTATTTAATCATGTGGAAGAAATAGTAAAATTCGGCGACAAACTGGTTGCTCAGACATATGATGGAGCAGCAGAATTTGCCAAACAAGAGGGGAGAATGGAGTTTATTTTCAAATAAATTAGGTAAGATTACTTGTTTACTTTCAACATTATTTATCCAGTAGATATTATGTAATAACAAATATTTGTTGTTCCTTATGCTTTACTTCAAATGTTATAACAGCGTATGTACGTCTTCAGTTGCCATTTTATTGCGGCTCAATCAGAGGCGTATCTACGGTATGGCAGACATGGCACGTGCCATGGGCGCCACTCACAAGGGGCGCTGGTTACAGTATACCCGGGAAAACAAAAAACAACCACCGTATTTTCAAGGATCCTCACAGGGGCGCAAGTTCTGTGCTTGCCATGGGCGCCTGAATACCTAGATACGCCTCTGGGCTCAATTGCGAGTGGTACGCAGGAAATCGTAATGCAGTACCACGTTTGTTCTCTGTTGCTTCGTCTGTGATACTTTTCGTTTTGTCCCCTGACAGCATAGGCTTACGGGGAAGGAGGGGCACTTGTCTCCAAATGTTTCAAGCTTCTTTGAATTTTTACAAAGTAAAATGTTAAAAAAGAATTAATATAAAATATTAAACAAGATTTAAAACATATTACTATCAAATAATTTCAAAGTGGAAATTTGTGAAAACAGTGCAAAACATTATTTCAGACTCCCCCTAGCCATTCCGCGCCATATAATCTCCTAAAAGTTCTTTCACACATCAGACGCAATGTCGTGGGACGGAAGGCACTAGGGTTTATTTATTTATTTTTTATTATTTATTTACGTCAAAAAACAGTTAAAAGCTGCGTATGACGAGCTATGGGGAGAAGTGAATTTTGTGCACGTTTTCATAATTCTGTGGTCTCTATCCTAAACCATATTTTAGTCGAATTTTGAATACAGAAAAGAGAGTTTTTTTTTCGAGTTTTGTTGACAAAATATTCGCTCCTATATAATAAAATATATTTTCAAAGGTAAATTAGCTATAAATTCCTGCCCTGACCCCTCATGTTCTTCATGAAAGAATAATACTTTTTGCCGCGATAATATGAAAAACGATAATTTGAATAACTATATTTCCCACTGAAATTCAGAAGACGTGCACAAATAATGAAGTTACATTTATGTCCAGAAGCAAAACAAGGGACCATCTCAGCATTTGCTCAAGGATCAGGGAACTGGACGAAAAACCTGATCGAGATGGGTTGCGGAGGCCGCTTCCTCGAATCGGTTCCGACGCGTGAGGTTTGCCGTATCAGCACAAAGGATAGTGTTTCAATTCAGCGTTCATCACGTCCCGACAGATAGGAGGAACATCTTTTCGACGTGTGGATCGTTCAAATGCCAGCGACTCTTGGTGACTAGTAGTTCGTAGAAAATTGTGAGCGCATATGCTGGGGATTCGCATTCTTCCAGAATAAGCAATAATAATAATAATAATAATAATAATAATAATAATAATAATAATAATAATAATAATAATAATTGCTGTATACACAGCATTTATGCCCGCCAAGGCGGGCCTAGCAGGCCCACTGTGGCCCCGGGAGTGGGTTGCGGCCCACTGTGTGTGGTCCGAGGAGCGGAGCTCCGAACGCGCCGCCTGCCAGGGAAGGAATGCCTGCTTCCCGGGATCGCCACCAGGGGCAGGTCGGGCGGCGACCGGCCGCGCCGAGGCGTTACGGGCCAGCGGTCAGCGGAGACGACACCGCCGTTCCCGCCGGAAAAGGCGGGAAGATCCAGACTCGTCACTCCGGCTCCGCTCCTATAAAAGGGGGAAGCCGGCTCGGAGCGGACAGTCAGTATTAGATCAGCGGAAATCTGTATGGCTCAGCAGATTTCCGCTGATCTAATACTGACTCAGGATGTACCTGTCATTTACCTCGACATGGTACAAGCCTTCGATAAAGTACCACACAACACACTTATCACAAAAATACGGCGCTGCCTTGCGCAACACATAACCGAAATGGTTAAGTCTTTTCTCACAAACCGCACATTTGTGGTAAGTGTGGGTAAGGCGAGATCCTCAAAGCGGAGGATTGCGGCCGGGGTCCCTCAGGGCTCCGTCCTCTCTCCGCTACGCTACGCTATATGTCAATGACATACCACTTGTACCGCGAATTCGTCTCTTTCTCTATGCTGACGACATAGCCGTCTTAGCGAGAGGAGCGAGCATACACCACAAACTCAATACACTTCAAAAACAGATGAACCTGACGCGTAAGTGGGCGGAACAAAACCACTTGACTTTCTCAGCGGAAAAGTCACAGGCAATCTGTTACACTCGCCGCAAACACAAACATACTAAATACTTTACACCACCAAAACAAATCACTTTAGGCACACAGAAGCTGAAGTGGGCGCACAAGGCAACATACGTAGGCGTCACTTTCGATAGAAATATGCATTGGCACTTACATGTCAGGCGAATTCGATCGAATCTTCACAACAGAGTTCGGCTCTTAACACCTCTTCTGAGGGAACCTACACTCCCCTTGGACCTCCGCCTGGCACTCTATAAAACGTGCTGCCGGCCTTGTAGCCACATACGCCGCGGCGACGTGGTGGACTACAGCGGAGAAGTACAAGAGAACACTTGAGCTCGTACAGAACAGAGCTTTACGACTCATAGCGCGCCCTCCGTTTCGGAAACGGTTGAAAGTACTCAGAAAAGAACTCGATATCGAGTCTTTCACACAATGCTTGAGACGGCTTTCTTTTAACGAAGCCTATCAAGCATTTCAAACCAGCGAAGCACCGGCGCCGCTTAAAACACTTTCACGACATGTCCTCACAATAGGACGAAGACGACAAGCTCTGCCCTCGGACATACTGAGGGCATAGCGCCACACACAATCAAAATGACAAGTCACAACTGTGACTAAATTCAAACGCCTCAACGGCAAACGACAAAGGTCCGACGCGAACCTACACCAGCCACCTACAGAAAGCAGTAAAACGCAACATGCGTGCGAACTGCAACACACAAAACACACTGAACTTCGGCTTCGCCGAAAAAAAAAAAAAAAAAAAAAAAAAAAAGGAGCGGACAGTTGGTGTTTGGAGAGTGAGCCCGCGCTAGTGTTCAGTGTTGTCGTGACGGAGGTGCTTTGAAGACGGCAGTGGTGAGCGAGTGGTTATCCTTCTGGACTTTCGGCTGGACTGGCTTCGTATTGGTACATCTTCTGGTATATTGGTTTGACTGGCTACGTGTTTCGGACTTCTACTGGCATATCTGTTACCCCTGGCTTGTATTTGGTTATTCTTTGGACAACGGAAAATAAATTGTGTAATCTGAACTGTTATTTCTCTGCCCTGCATTTCCCAGTACATAACAATAATAATAATAATAATATAATAATGTCATTTTTGATATAATTAAATATTTACATACAGTAACTAAATGGATTTTCGTGTTGTCTCCTCAAACACATCAAGTCGCACCCTTGCTATTTACAGAGCTTATCCATAGGAATCGGTCACCGCACGCCCCTGGTATCAAGCGACTATAATAATACTTCTAGTTGTTGCTGGAGAGCAAATCTTGAATTAATGATTATGCAAATAAATCTCGTCGGATTGCACAAATCACGGCGTATACAGAAAGCGTAAAGCAATGTAGGAATCTAAGCCTTCTAAGCGTGTCGTCACAAAAATGGCTACCAGCAACAAGACTGAAATATTTAGTGTGGCTTTGGTAGTACCGAAGCGCTGAACCGAAAATTAAATTGAATGTCCAAAATGTCTCATCTTGTAGATTATGGTGTGAAAAACGTTTCTATGAGGCCTTTGGCATCAACATTTTAGTTTTAAGGCCTCAGAACGCTTTGTTTAGGAGTTATTTGACTATATTGCGACGAGCCGTAAAACTCGCGCAGCAAACCCAACAACCCGACTTCCCTCGCGTCACGCAAAATTAGGAACCCTTTCCATTCATCACAGCCCCGCGCGAAAGACGCGCACGCCAGAAACTGCACCCCCATTCCCAACCCCTCCTTCAAATAACAAAAGCCGATAGTGATGAACTGGACTCCCGGGCATGCGCCCGGCTGGACGGTCCAGCATTGTCCACATAGGAACCGGAACTAGCTGATTAAGAGGCCCTCCCTGTGTCGTGTAGGAAAATCCCCAAAACGCATAAGGCGCCACGAAAGCGGTCGGGTGAGCGTGCATTGTCTGTCTCCGCGACGCTGGCGAAATCTAAAACAACAAAGAGAGCCAATGGGATGCCCAGAAAATGACATCACCCTAAGAATTTCCCTATTAGCTTCCGACTTCAGTGGAATCTCCCAGAACACAAAATTTCGTCCAATAACCTTAGAAATTGCAGTCACGTGGTAGGCGAAGGCTGCCATGTAAGGAAGAGTAGGGATAGTGACAGAGGCTGGCGGAGAGGAGAGAAACTTGGGGCAGATACAACAAAAACTTCAGAGAGATCACAAACGTTTCGATAACATAGAACATCTTCAGAGAATGCATTTGAAAAAAAAATTAATTTGTAAAAAAATACTTCACGTCGAGGAGTGGTTGACAACAGCAGAAATCCAGAGGGATTTTAATCAATCAGCCGAGCTATCGTGGCTGCATTGATACGGGTAAAGTGGCGTTTGACGGCTTTAACCCGCTCTTCAATTCCCGTGGCTCTTCTCAACAACTTCCGGTCGGCGAAAGGCTGAATCGCGTACGCGAGCTGTGGTTCCTGCGACCGCCCGTCCCTGATTGCGACATCTCGAACGGCGGTACCTGACCGTCATCCTGCCTGGGACAGCGCCAGCCGGAACAACAAACAGGTGTGCAATTTTGTCGACTCGAGGTACGGACCTACCACTAAGTCATTCACATCAGTAATGTTTAAAGACAATTTTAAGAAACAAACAGAAATTTGAGCAAGTTGTCAAATTAGATTAAAATTTCAATAATAGGTGGTTTAAGTGATAAGAAGAAAGCACATTGTATTTTAAAAGCAACAATAAAACGTGTTTTCGTCCTTCAAGCGAACAACACATTAAAGGAAATTCGTAAAAGCTTGTTTCTGCCAAACCCTGTGCATGCCCTCATTGAACAGAGTGCTCACCCTGAGGTACTCATAAGCTGGTGCCGGATGCCAGGTAAGTGTTCGTTTGGGCGCCCATTCACTGTCAAAGAATACAAAAATCTTTAACAATTTCACAAAACTCTTGCATTGCTATGATAACACAAAATGAAAGGTACACTGACTAGGCGAGGCTACCTGACTGATACAGTAAGAAATCTAATTAGTATAAACATTGCAGAATGTATTGAAGCCTATGAGCACACATGCCTAGATTTTTCAAACCAGACTACTCTCATAGTACCACAGCTCCTCCTATTTACACATCTGTCTAGTAGAGGGTCTCAATGCACACAGAAAAATGCCCTTCGCTGACGGGAATGCTTCACGGCAAAGTTTTGAGCACTCCCGTGTCGAGCGATAAGCTGGTCCCTCCACTCCCCGATCCGTCCTCCGCGCGCACTCTCCGCCGGCCACGCCTCCTCTGACCACCGCCCCGAGAATGTCACCGGGCGCGTGGAAGGGGCGGGCGGGCAGACGGACGGATGGACGGATGAACGGACGGACGGTGGGGGGGAGGGTGCGGCGACGGTGGTGTTGGTGGCGGCAGCGGCGCCGGTGGCGATGACGATGACGATGATGCCCGACGCCGTCATCGGCAGCGGCGGCGGCGGCGTGCCGAAGCCGCATGGCGGAAGAGGACGTTCCATGCGTAGAGGCGCGGGGGAACAATGATTAATTAATTTCTTAATTAATTAACTTAATTTTTTAAGTGGGACGCGCGAATTTTTGTGTTCGCGCCCCCATAACACACTGGTGCAGCATGGAACTACCATAATTTTGGCGGAAGACCACAAGAGTGCCCAGGTGGGCGGAAGTCACTGCAACTTTATCCGCGCCGAGAACAAAATGTGCTAACATTCACTTACAAATTTAACGAGCCACACCTGTCATCAGAATACCGACACACTTCTGTGTGACAGTGCTTCCCCCCCCCCTTGTGTGTTTGAGCGACGGTTCATCACAATATAGATTCGAAAACATTGGCAAGTGTCGCGGGTTGTATTTGACATGAATATTAAGATGCGTTTTTTAAACAAATTCTTCATATTTTTAAAGTCACAGTGCAATTCGTCACGTCTCTGTGAAATTCTCTTTCTTTAGAGACTTCATTTATTAAGATTGGTTATGTGTGAGAGCCGCAAAGGCATACTACTGAAGTTATATTTGAGGCGATGAGTACATGTGCTTTAAATAATGTCATATAAAGTTTCTCAAAAACTCAATAGTATTCTGTGACAATTAGCTCAAAATTCTGCATTTTCAGAAACGCTTAAACGCCATTTTCTCACAAATGGATCCAAATGTTTTCTTCAATTCGATTTGTATACATTATTGTATTTGCACATGTGAGTGGGTGTTCTTCAGATGAAGTTTTTCGAAAACTCAACAGCTTTCTGTGAAAAAGAGCTTAAATTTTCGCATTTACAGTAAGGCTTAATCGCAATTTTCTTTAAAATGTTCTTAAAGTTTTCAATGAAAATTTCCTTACAGGGCGAGGTTTCACTTTTGTTTAATATACATCAGTGGCGTAGCGTCAGGGGACGCTGAGATGCTGAGCATCCCCGTATATAAGAACCTTAAATACTGTATGATAATCTTACAAGTGGTCTGTTGAGCGAAACACGTTTTGTATTAATTTAAAATTGATTTCCTATGACTGAATTCGGCGGGCTGTTGAAGCTGGCCTCTGATTGGTTGGAAGCTAAATACTTCAGCGTCTGCCGCCAGATTGCGACGAGCAATGACGCATGCGCAGATGGCGAGGTCCCCCTCTCCCCTCTTCACCCCTGGCCATGAGAAACCCGACTGCTTTACGCTAGCGTCTACTGCGGAAAGACGCTCGTTTGTGCACGAGAGCGCAGCACACTTCAGGCGTTCAGTAAATTATCTTTCTCTCTCTCACTCGGGAGTCCCCGCTTGGTCATGGGTACAAACTGTAGAAATAGTGCCTGACTACTATTTTTTAATTAATATCCAAGAAATTGTATTATCTCTTAAATAGATTACATATTATTTAAGTCTGCAATGTATAAATTAACAAATGGTCTTATTGCCATTCGCGTATAAGAATTAAAGCTGAGCCATTGTATAATTTGCTTTCAAGACATCGGCAGCCCTGACTGCTGTGAGGATTTTGTGGGAAGCGCCTACACCGTCGTAAGCAATCGAGATCGTGGAAGTAGTCCCCAGTGTATCTGCCTTGTGTTGCGTTCGCCTGTTAGATGAAGTAGTTGATAGTGACATTTTGTGTGTTATTGTTGAGCATCCCCAAACGTGTGAGTCACGCTACGCCACTGATATACATAAAGGAATATTTCAGTTCTGCCATTAGAAAATAGAAAATATGAAAATTGTTTTAAAAAAATATACTTTGGGCGGTGATAGATGGCAGCTGGCAAGAGTATGTGGCAAGTCCGAAAAGCTAGCCCCTGACCAAAGAAAATAGAAAATCAACTAGCCCGAGAAAGTCTGTGCCATTCTCTACCACCACTAGTTTAATACTATTATTGACACTGCAGTTTCATTTATAGAGGAAGGGTTTCAATTGCTTTAAGAGCAGTGATGTCTTTAATTTTGTGTATAATATCAATAAACTAGCAGAAATGAGGAAATCAGACGCATTAAAAAAATTACATGGATCTAGAATTAAAACTGACCGACGACACTGATGCAGATAGTCCAAAAGTTATAAAAGCAATAGAACTCGCAGATGAACTAAATATAATCACGAAATATCTCTAATCAATATCCTCACAATCGAAGTACTAGAATTTATAAATCAAAATTAACTAACTGGATATATTGTGTTTTTTGTACGTACGCTAATATTAAACAATTAAACTTTTTTATTATGAAGAGGAAGTAGTTACAGAATTCCTTTTGAAAGTGGCAAAATGTACTTGCACCAGGGCGGCAAACCAGTGCGCGATGGCCCTGCGACCGATAAAACAATACAATAATGATATTGAAAGGGGGTTTGGAAAAGAACGTCAAATTACTTGCCTCGCAGCTTAGTTCGTTTTCCTGGCGTTCCCTACGCCACGGTCTTGGTAGTTCACTTATTTGCCGGTATGAGGACGCTGTTCCTTGTTGGATTCATGCATACCACCAAGGAGGTTATAATTACCTCCTTAGATACCATTCAGGCACCGAGATTATATAGGCTCAGTCTTGGGCAAGTGCGCGTGCTCCGTCCGTACGGCGCTGAGGTTCCGCATCTGTACGCATCTGTGTTGAGTGAGTGCGTGTGAGCGAGTGAATAGTGGGACGTGCGTGACTTGAAGATCTGTAGCGAGGAGTGTTAGTCAATTTTACTTTGTCTGTCGACGTCGCACAATTCTTGAATTTCCACAATGTCTGAAAACAAGACTAGTCCTATTAAATATTTCGTATCCGGAGGTTTTGGCGGAGTATGTACTGTAATAACCGGCCATCCTTTTGACACCATCAAGGTTTGTAAATCTTTCATTAATAGATAAAAATTTAAAATCAATATTACATTCCAATAAATGTTTATCAATGTAGAGAGAGAGTTGGGAAAGGTACTATGGTTTTGAATGTTAACGCCCCGAGAGTGAGATACGGATATACCCACTAATCATGATTACTTAATAGCTGAGGAATGTTTTTTGTGGCCTTTGTGGTTATGTAACCTTACCCTTCTTTTGAATATGTAGTAGTTAAGTGACAGAATGAGAATTCATGAATAATAGATGCTATAGGGTCTCCTTGTGTGACATGCATGTGTCAGTATTTATTTCCTTAACAATGATGTAAAAATTATACCAAAGTATATTGGTATGTATCTCAAGCTTAAACTCCGTTTATTTTTCAATATGTGAGGATCCTTTTAACTAAATTATTAAAATTTCCCTCCCTCTCCAGGAAATCCAAATACAATTATTATTTAAAATGCTTAAGTCATTTCATGGGTGGTGGCCCTAAGGCTTGTTTTATAATTTTAGTGACTATTATTCACTGAGCGACTCCTGACCTATTTTGAAATTTGTCAAAGAGTGGATAATTTATTGCCAATTGATTTTTTTTAATTAAGTATTTTTGTAGTGTTCTATTGTTTTTGTTTGTATTGACTGTAAGTTCATAGGCAAATAATTTTGCTTTGCATAATATCAAAAGTATCAACAGTGTTTAAGTTCTTATCAAAATATTTGTGATGATTGGATATATTATTTTTGTTTTTTTAATGCCTTATCTTTTAATGTCATGTCTTTAAACTCCTTTATATAAAAAAAATATAAAGTAGACTAATTGAGTTTCCATTAATAACTTGCCACTAACAAATATATGTCAACTTTGCAATGTGCTCATGTCCAGATTATGTAGTAGTGCTTTAAAAGTTTTTGATACAAGTATATAAGTGGGGCAGATTTCATTGATAAGTACAGGGAA
Source organism: Acheta domesticus (assembly GCA_031308135.1). Lineage (NCBI taxonomy): Eukaryota > Metazoa > Arthropoda > Insecta > Orthoptera > Gryllidae > Acheta > Acheta domesticus. The sequence continues at coordinate 17,175,181 of JAHLJT010008446.1, read as the reverse complement.
TGAAAAGTGGGATTTCAAGTATTAAAAACTTTTGTATAAAAGACACTAAAAACTGGAACAGTATTTTATTGTACACCTGGATTCGTGTAATACATAATTTTGTTCACAAAATACCTGCTTCATTATCTGTATCTGTGTGAATAAATTATAAACCTTTATTTTATAATTCACACTCTCATTTATTGATTTATTGTATTGCATGCTTACTGTTTTGCGGTACACTAGTCAATGTTCGTAGGGTGATGAAAGTTCATTTCATTGTTATTGACCTGTCTATTATCGTAATTTTTGATTGTTTAAACATTGTGCACTATGTCCGTCTTTCAGCTACGTTAACTTAACCTAACTAATTTATGCTGATGTATAATAATTCTGTGATAATTTTAATTGTATTAAATTTGAAAATGTTCATTGAATTATTACTGTTCCATATCTGATTCTGCTCATGACAGAAGATTGTGAATATTCAAGGAAGTTAATTAATATAACACTTTATCTTGTGTACGACACAGAATTTCAAATACTTAAGACTTCATTCATTTATTGTTGTTGGAATGTGTCCTTTTAGAAGTTTCTTGAATTGTCCCAATTATATGCATTTTTGATTTTTTAAGTGTGAACAAATGTGTCTTGCCGTAACTGTTGTTCAAAGAATCATTTTGGAGTGAAATTTTTTAAACCATGTCCTATTTCCAACACTCATTTACAGCATGTATTCTAAGAATCTTGTATTTATGTAATCATATGAGAGAACACAATATAATTTTAATAGCTTCTTACCATTACAAAATTATATTCATTTGTGTGTAGAAAAAATTCTGAAAGTTGGATTTGAAAAAACCAAGATCTCTCCTGTTACAAGTTCTTCAAAGATGCTTAATTTTTGCAAGCAATCTCTCAAAACAGTACATATAGTCAGTAGTCTCACTGTTTTATTATTTTCATATGGATACTCCCAGCCACAGGTGCAAATCAATAATAAGCATTTAATTAGGGTTGCCATACATCCAGAAAAAGTAGGATATGGACCTGAACATCAACATGTGTTCCACCAGATTTTGCTTTGTTTCTGGCAAATGTGCCAGATTTCTAATTCTGTGTTTTAATTCTTCACTATCCTGCAAAAAAGTCTGTACTTTGGGACCACATGTGAACTATATCACAGAACTATGTGCTACATAAGAGAAAGCAAGCAGCTAATTCCTTTGTTAAACAAATATTGTTATTTTTTTTACGGTACAAGCTGAGAACTGAAAAATAGATAAAGAAAGGTACTGTGTGTTTTGAATCGTAGTGCAGCAGTCTCTCACATTTATTAATAAGAGAATCTGTAATGCAAAGGCAAAAAGGGCTCAGTGAATAATGGTGTTTTAATATCGATCAATTTTGTGCTTGATTTCATATTTTATTTAAATACCCTGAAATACTTAACAAATTCTATCATGGAAAATAAGGAAATGTCCTGGATAACCTGAAAAGTCAAGGAAATTCATCCTAGAAAAAGTAGTAATCCTGTTATTCTTAAAGAGTGCTATGTAATTTATCTTGATCTACTATTTACTTGTTTACTTGAGATTTACTATTTACTTGTTACATGATTTACCTGATATACTATTTAGCCATATAAAAATAAACAAATATATTTCGATATCCTGAATTCCATTTGTTGCCCTTATCGCAACCCTACATTTGATGGACCTGGGATAGAAATATCCGGAAGAAAATAGTGAAGTTTCAGCCACTTTATGACTTCGATCGTAATATGCTGACATAATAATAATAATAATAACAACAATAGTTTTCACATTAATAATAACAATAACAATGAGAATCGAATGGAATTGAATTTACTTTTTATTTCATCCTGATAAGCAGAAGGGTAAGTCCAGTTTCCCTTCTACTTTTATCATATAATTACAGCAATGCCAATATTTTATTATGTACATTAATTCAAAGCCATACTTACAATATGTTGTATAATATCAATTTACACGTATCTTAAATTTCAGTTTGCTATTTACTTTAAAAAAAAATTCCAATAGTGGTGTGGCAGCCAGTCTATAGTTGAATATTTGTTATTGTTGAGTTAGTATATACTTTACATACGTATTTGTATTTATTTTCTAAAATTAGTTACATCTCTATCTGTAGCCAATCTTTAATATCCTTAGAGAAGTTTTTATACTTTTCATTGTAATTTAAATTTGGAGGACATCCCTAAGTGCCGTGGTGGAATCGCCTGTGCAACCACGGTGCGTGATCTAAAGCGCGCCCTGGCCAACCTAAATAGGTTTCCACTCATTGATAATGTGGCAAATTATAAAAGATTCCGAACAAGGGGTAGATTCGGAATGACTATACGAGAAAGTAAGGCCGCTTCCAGGAGAGCCTATATTTCTTCACGTTCTTGCCATCCCCCCTAAAGTACACCGTCAGAAATTTCTGCATTACTTTAAAAGTACAATAAAGTATCATGTACGTAAATTAAATTTAATGTACACGTACAGTAACTTTAAAGTACGTGTACATTAAATTTAATTTTACGCATATAATTACTTTAATGTACATAATTAATTAATTTCAATTAATAATTTCCTTAATTTCAGTATTTGTCTCCCCGACCGGTATTCGATCCCGGGTCTCGTGGTTACGCCCAGTTGCTCTAACCACTATCCTATCGAGAATTCTTTGAACATGTGTATCACAATTGATGTATCACCTTTTTTTGGGCGCATTACGCTCCGAAATATGTCCCGCAGACGTAAAGAATACTAAGTTCTGACATTGTTACTGAGTAACTAATGTATTTTAGCAATTAAATTTGTTCAACGAATTGTCACCCCGATCGGGATACGAACCCGGGACTCGTGTGGTTTACGCGAAGTTGCTCTAACCACTGAGCTATTGCGACATACAATTGTTTGGACAGGTTCCGAAGCCTGATGCCTGCTATGATATATAATATATTCTTTACGCCTACGGAATATATTTCTTTAGACGTAATATATATTAAATGTATTAAGTCTACGGAATTATATATATAATATATAATTGTCACTACTTCGTCACCTGTTTTGAACTCGTTTACGCTCGGAAGTATGTTTCGTAGCCGTAAAGAATACTAAATTCTGACCTTTGTTACAGTTACTTTGAAAAAATTTAAATATTTCCGGTGTATTTGAAAAACTTGTTAACTAAAGAATTACTGTGCTATGTAGGTCTATACAATTTATTATTAGATTTTTACAATTTTATTTGTTAGGAATTGAATGTAAATCCGAATTTTATAATCTATATTTTTGTATACATGTTGAAAAATATTTTTTAAATTTATTATACGTAAGTTCAGATAGGGAAGAAGATATTTCTGTTTTTAAACAGTATCTGTGTTCCATACATTCCATAATTACTTATCAAATCTGCGTGAATTTTAATTTGAACATTACATTTAATGTCGAATTATATTAATCTGTCTTAAATGTAGAGAAAAGTGTATTAAGTTTCATGTACTAATGTATATTAAATCTACATTGATTTTAATTACACATTAAATTTAATGTACATGCTCCTTAATATTGTTTTAATGTACACGATACATTAAATTCAATGTAAAACAGTGTATTAAACTACATTAAATTTAATGTAATTCCTGGCAGTGTAGTATGACGAAAGGATCGACAGAACGGAGGAAGACTTCCCCTACGGATTGTCCCAGAGTTTGTAAATGCCAAATCTCCTCACCTCACCAGAAGACATGGTGAGAGAAATTGGCCTCTGGCTGCGAAATCTCCAGATCCTTCCACTACTCTCCTCGTTTTCTGAACATTAAAAGAAGAATGGAGAATTGCAGATTAGATTTTCGTCGAGTCGCCTGGAGGAAGATTACAATGCGCCTTTCTCCGTGGATGAATTTTCCTGTACTCACGCTCGCGTGAAAATTCTGCTCCAGGACCAGCCCTCGTACATCAAGTGCTGACACATCTACCGGAAAGTGGACATCTTTTGTCCTCTGCATCTTCAACCAGATTTGGGTCGGGCCTGCCATACCTAGGATTTGGCATGAAGCCATTGTTATACCAATTCCCCAAAAAGGAAAGAACAGAACAATCACGTATAGTTATCGCCGAAACTCGCTCACCAGCTGTGCTTACAAGCTTTTAGTGTGAAAGGTAAACGCACGTCTGGTTTGGCCCCTGGAACAAACATTTTTACATCCATTCAATGTAGTTTCAGAAAGGGTCAACCATGGACACCTAGTCACCCTTGCCACTCAGATATCCACTTCGTTCGTGCTACGTCAACACCCTGGTAGCAATTTTCTTCGATATGGAGAAAGCGTACGAACCCCCCCCCCCCCCGAAGGTACGGCTTTCTTGGCATCTTTCTTTTTTTGGATCTCGGGAGACTGCTTCCATTGGTTTTAGGTTTTAGCAGTCTTTCTTTCCTCAAGAACTTTCCGTGTCCGCCTTGGTGACAGGCTATCCTTCACTCAATAGTTCGAAAACTTGGTTCCACAGGGATCAATTTTGAGTCTCTCTCTGGACATTGCTATTAATGGTATAGCATCAGTAATCCGAGAACGTGTGTAAGCATCGCTCTTCTTTGACTATACTTCGGTTTTATTTCTTGGCGCATGAGGGTCCGTCTTCATGATGGAATATCTCACGGCATTTTCGAGGAAAGCTCAGTGGTGTCGCTAGATCTCACACGATCGCCAGCACTGCTCAATACGGTCGCGATCATGTGACATGTAGCGGCCTGATCGATCGCAATGACGTATCGGACCCGCATCATGGGTTTAAGGTGCGCATTATATAGGGCCTCGGTCCTCGAATGCGTCCATAAAGAGATTGGTGACGGCGAGGGGGTGACTTTACGGAGTCGCCCTCCACCTGAGCGTAGTGCTTACCCCGAAATCGGAAGAAAGTGGACGTCAAGCAGAATTGTGCGATGTCGGCCCACTACGGCGGGAGGCCCGCGTGCTTGTAGTTTGTCGGCCCACTACGGCGGGAGCCCGCGTGCTTGTAGTTTGTCGGCCCACTACGGCGGGAGCCCGCGTGCTTGTAGTTTGTCGGCCCACTACGGCGGGAGCCCGCGTGCTTGTAGTTTGTCGGCCCACTACGGCGAGAGCCCACGTGCTTGTAGTTTGTCGGCACACTACGGCGGGAGCCCGCGTGCTTGTAGTTTGTCGGCACACTACGGCGGGAGCCCGCGTGCTTGTAGTTTGTTGTGAATGATTTCGGCTGCCTCTTTCACTGAGACCATGTTGAAGAGAGACGTAACGTCGAAGCTGACCAGGATATCTGTAGACTCTGTTTCTCATGGAGTAATTCGATGGAATGGCTGGAGTTTCAAACTGCTGCGTGATATCATCAAAGGGTCCACGATATGCTGTGCCAGCGGGTGTGTGGGCGAGTTAACGGCACTCACAATGGGGCGTAGTGGAACATTAGTCTTACGTATTTTCGGTAGTCCGTACAACCGTGGGGTGGCTCTGTTAGCCCGTTTCAATTTGTGCTTTTTTTTCGGTTCGATGCAGGTGGAGTTGTTGGCCCGAGCAGCGACCTCTCCCCCTTAGTTTCCGGGCGGGGTTGTGCCGGAGCGGGACGTAGGCTTCGTCAACGAACATAATACTCACCTTGTATTCCTGCGCGCTTAACAGTGGCATTACCTTTGTCTGCAGGTAGTATCACAATATCTTCTCGTTGACGTGAGGTGCGCAGGGCTACCCGCTCTTGACGGGATAAGTTGCTACAAGGCAGATATGCCCTTGCGAGAGTGTTGGCGGCCTCTGCAGATGTGGTCAGCCTCCGGGTTAGGCAGAGCGGTGTTGGCGCACTCAATACCTACAGTGATGTCGGAAGTCGGGATCCGTGTAGGTACAATGGCGAAGTTGGACCTTTTCTGAGCACGGACAATGTACTTTCATAAAATGTTTCATCGGAGAGATTTAGTACATCGTTGACTTGGTGAGGCTTCTGCTCGGGATGTTGTTTGGCTTTGAGAGCACTGAATTTCTTAAACTGCCCTGTCTTGGCAACCTCGTGTTCGTATAGGGCGTGTCCCACTGGAGCGGAATCCAACCTGTCTTCTCCGTTTAGTATTGAAGTCAAATTCAGCTATAATTGAATTAATCTATTTTCGATGAGGCCACATTAGATCTGGTTGGATGTATCCTTTCCCGAAGTAGTGCGAAACCGGAAGCGCGTAAAATGCTCTCTGCTTGTCGCGTCTTGATACGGTGTTTAACAATCAAGAATGACGGGAGACTTCTTCGTCTCACACTCAACCATGTTTTACATCTATGGATTAACAATAACTGTGTGCGAACGTAAACGGTGCATTTAAATAATTATATGTAAATAATTTAAAGAAAAATGTTGAACAGTTGCTCTAGAATAAACCATGTTTGTTATTAAATTTAGTCTCGCATGATTTTTCATTTTCGTCAGTTGGAAATACCTAATATAGGTTGGATAGGTTAGGTTGACTGTGGTGCCCGTACTTTTCTTTCTTTCCTCTTTCCTCAAAAAAGAAAGAAATAAAAGTAGTAGAATAGTAGTCCACATTATTTACATTGGAAGTGAATTATAGTGAAATAGTATGTGATTGTGGTTGGCACAAGTTACGGCGATTTTCTCTTGCACTCGAAGACAAACAGTGCTGACAATAGCGTAATTTGTGCAGCATAACACCTAGGCCGAAAGCCAATACTTCCGGTAGCGATTAATTTCACTGCAGTTTTTTATCTATTACTCCTCAGAATGCCCGATGAGGTATGTTCCATTTAATATCTGATTCCTGAAAAAAACAACAAAAAAATTGAATAAAAGAAAAAGAAACTTTCCCCATATCTTCAATAAGTTAAAAACAATACGTATGCTCGCGAAAATTTTTCATTCATTTTTACTGTTATTCCTAAGGGACAACGAATACGAAGGGGAAGGAGCGAATTTGTAATAAATGATCATACGTTAAGTTGCTTTATATCAGCAAACAGATAATGAAGTTCATTTATATTTTTGTATTCAATGTGATCTTGATTATTCTGATTAGGCGCCGGTTGATGTTCGGCTAGTGACCCCGGATCGACCCTTTAATCATTGACCGCCTTCAAAATCTCATCGACGTCCGGGAGCCGACCCCGTTGGGAATCCCGTTGTATAGTCAGAACGGGAATTAGAAAACACGTTGTATAGTTAGAATCCACGGTTTGTGGGGCTTTGACACCGAAAAAACGATTGACGGCGAAACAGCCTGTCTCATTGACTTTGTCTGTGGTCAACGCTAGCGTCTAAATCGTTCAGATGATTTTCGCCAGAACCGGAATTGATATTTTCCGATCGATCGGAACGAACTCAAGGCCCTGCGAGTTCGAAGCGGTTATTTATTATTATTATTATTATTATTATTATTATTATTATTATTATTATTATTATTGAAGTACTGTACGTCCAGATTCAACAGTTTCAACTTTTTTTCGAAGAGGGCTGCCAATTTTTTTTATTAAACCTCGTCCTGGGATAGTGTAAATTACGTTTAAATGAATGGTGCAGGTCTCATTTTTTTTATTGAAATCTCGGAAGTTTTGAAATTGGCGACAGTTGAAAATTTCAGCCTCTTCGTACTACTACTACTATGTTGAAGATGGAGACGTTTTTCCTTAACTAAACCTGTTCTTGAAAGATAGATCATGAAATAAGGTCATGTACGATTTTTCGAATATATGATTAGTTTTGGCGTAATTTTGCCTGGAAGGCAAGTTTTAAACTTTTTCCTCGTAAAGGACGGTAAACAATTGGTGCTAGTCTCATTTCCGGCGAACTCATTGTATTTTCGAAAATTGCAAAATTTAAACATGTGAAATTACAAAATTGAAGCAATCGATTTTGCCTAAAAAAACGGATCTTTCAAAACTGTCATAATTTTTTGAAGAAAAAAAAATAGTTTTTACGTAATTAGTGCTTGAAATTAATGTATTTCGGTTTTTAATCAGAAAACGCTCGAAATTTTTTTTTTTTCGAATTGAACATGGGGCATTTAAAAGAATGGCTCGTGTCTCATTTACGTTGAACGCTGTTTGTAAAATTAGATTTGAAGCTGAAAAAAGACCATTTCCCCTTCCGGCCGAGACGCCTCGCGTTTCCAAACTCGGCATGGGAAGGGATCTCTATAATAATTTTTCGCATTCTTCACCTTCCCCACGACGCTATTACTCTTTTTAAATATACAAAATAATTAAAATGACGAGAATGAAACAACGGCCGGATCCCCACTCGCAGAACGCGACGCGTCCTTTGACACTGCGCTGGCTCCAAACGAACCGGAAGACACCACACCCAGGTTGCCATATTACGATAGAAGGGTTTTGGGGGCCAAATAATGCGTGAGGCTCAGCGTTCCCGTCTGTCTTTGTGGAGTCTTCGAATCCGCTGTTGGCTCTTCCTTGGGACGCAGGCCGGCCGCTCGCAGCGGCGTGGGCCCTCGTGGCCATGGCTGTCTGAGAAGCTCCGAGCCGGAAATAGTGCGCGATTGAATTAACTCGTTGGGTCGATGCCTGCGTGGAGAAGACGGCGACGTGTTGAGGGGCCACTCGGCTGGAATCGTTACTGGAGCATCCTATTTTATTTTTGTTGTGGCAGAGACCTTGCGGAACTGGAGCGCAGCAGCTCAGCCCTGGTAGAAATCTTATGCGATGTTTTGGAATGTTGAGTGGTTGGATAACGAAACTAGTGGGAATGTGCGGCGTATCCAAGCGTTTTCTCCTCGTAATTCGAATGACTCAACTACTTCTTTGAAGGTGTATGGCATAATCTAAATCTCTACCATAAGGGGTAGATTGCATTGAGAGTATTATTGAATTTTTTTCTTAAATAAATTCTCTAAAAAACAGATCATTGAAAAGGTGATGTAGTACACTGCAGTAATTTTGTGAGTAATTTTCGCGTAACTACTGCTTGCAGTTAATGCAGTTTATTTTAAAAGATCTCAAAATGTCAAATCTTTAATTTTTTCCTTGGATAGTCGAGAACGATTAAAAAATGGTGCAGGATTTATTTTCGTTGAACTCTCTGCATTCCGGAAAGTTGCAAAAGTTGGAAATAATGTCAGAGAGTATGTGCCGTTGCAGCGTCACTAGTTAATTTTATAAACTTGAACGCCCACTTTATTTATTTCAATAATCAATCCAATTTTTCCCTTAAAAGATCAGCGGGAAATCATTAACTGTAGAATGGACAGAATACAATTTTAAACTGTAGTTTCTACTACAGCACATACTTTCTCGTATTATTTATAACGTTTGCAGTTTTCGGAAATTTGGAAATAACTAGGTTTCAGTAGCTCGTCCGTCCGTTACGCACTAGCGTTGGCCACGTTGGGCTGACGTTTCGTCATCATTCGATTTTCCGGTATCAAAGACCCATAAAACGTAGATTCTGACCACATCGCAATAGATAAAGTAATTAACTTCTGAGATTCCCAATCTTCTGTGTACTGTTATTCCAAAGTTCTGTGCCAAAGAATTGCGTCATCAATATCGATAATCGCTTACTGAGAACTCCACAACTGGCCGGAGAAATAGTATCATTTTCTGACGGTAGTATATGAATTCTTGGTAGCGAATTGGAAATACTGTATGGTAATTTTCTCTCCATTATACAGAATGTCCGGTGAGGAAACGTCGAAACGTGGAAAATAAGCTCTTAAGACAATTCTAAGCATATTTTGTCTAATAAACTATGTGGATATTCCGAATGGTTGACCCGCAATAAGCACTCAAAAGTTCGTTTGAAAAATTGATTTCTAGGCAAAAATGTGCATTATAAAAGCACAGAAACACTCCAGAAACATGTAAATTGTTTATTATTTACAAAAGAAATGAACATATTTGTTCAGAAAGAAAAATTAAGCCAGAAATAAAAAAGCACTCAATTTACACAATTCGACTGCTTTTTTATTTCTCACTTTATTTTTCTGTCTGTGCAAATATATTCATTTCTTTTGTAAATAATAAACAATTTACGTTTCTGGAGAGTGCTTCTATGCTTCCATAATGCATGTTTTTGCCTAAAAATAATTTATTTCAAACCAACTTTTGATTGGTAATAGCGGCTCAACCATTCGGAATATCCACATAGTTTATTAGACAAAATATGCTTAGAATAAGAGCTTATTTCGACGTTTCCTCCCCGGACACCCTGTATGAGCAGTGTGATTAATACAATCCCCGTAGACGTCACTTCTGGACCCAATTGCCCATCATAATTGTTGCGTTGCCCTGCCATCTGAGCTTCCGGATTTGACACACTCAGTTGCATATTTAGGGGTTGTGTCTCTTATACGCTTATTCATATATCGCACGTGCATGAGTAGGAATATCTCGCCCACAAGACAGTCCGTATTTTTTCCTTGTAGAGTGTGCTCCACAGTGGCAAAATTTCGTCACTACGTTACGCACAGCAAGCCAAGGACCTTTGATTGTTTAGATAAGAGCGCCTTTCTTGCCTGCCATTGTTTACGCTCTGTCCTCCCCCATCCACGAATGTTTAGACACGCGCACCTGCTTGTGTTGCTATTCCATGAGCGTCGTTGTCTCGGAGCACTCTCTCTTGTCGGCGCTTGTTAGTCCCTCTATCTTCAACTACTAGGTCATTGTCATTGGATTTAACATTGTGGTATGAGGATGAAACGATATAGTGATGATAGGGGGTGAAAGGACGAACACATATCTGGCCTGAGGCGAGACTCGAACTCGCGACCCCTCGGTCCGAGGTCACTACGGCACTACTGCATTAGCAATCTCGGCCACGGGGCCGCCGAAATACCTTTTATTGGCTGAGAAAAGTCTGTGTTTGTTGCAAAAATCTTGGATCTTTATTTACCATCTATAATAATAGTTTTGCCTTTAAAAGAGAAAAATGGAAAATGGATCGTTTTTAAGATTCTCTTCTAATTAGGGATGCGACAGCGATGTTGAAATTTTCAAAACATCGATGTTTTTGTTTTCGATATTTTCTTTGTGAGTGATTATCACGATTTGGCAAAAATTAAAATATGAAATAGTAACTGATAGTGCCACTCCTGGTGTAGTATGTGTTCGAAGCAAGCGAACGGTGCCTCCATGTACCTCCATGAAGCGAATTCTCCCTCGCCCGAGGTGCCCCCGGATGCATCTTACTATTTCCTGTCGTTCCTCATGCTTCGCACGCGCGGAGGCTGTCAACATGGGTGTAGGACCTGCCGCTTTCCCCTTTCTCTCTTCGGAGAACTCAACTTCCTATGACCCTTGAGTTGACCCTGGGCGTCCATCGTTCTTGTGATTTTTCAACTTAAAAAAATTAGATGGCTTTAAGAACATATATGATCATTAGCGACAATTATTGATTTACAATCGGAGATACATTGTATAATTTCAATGAATTGAAATACAGTAAAAGTTGCTCAGTGCGGAACGTGTATAATGCTGAAACCTGTCTAACGTGAACTTATATCGCGGTCGTGCCAATCACAAATTCCACAGTAGTACATTGCATTAAGCGGAATCTTGTCGGGAAAAATATTCTGGTCCCTTGAGGTTCCGCTTTGAGCATTTTTACTGTATTACGTACAATAAATTGTACAATAATTCAGATCATATTATTAAGACCAATATTAAGATAATTTAAAATTGACTTGCGACCTTCAATTGAATGTAATATTTCATAAATTTCTTTTTTGATGCCAAGAGAGATTCTTAAATTTTGGAGGCTTAAACATTGAAGGTAATGTGAGACGTTGATAACATTCCTCCACATTTTGGACAGGTGGCTGGGTCGGTATTTTTTCAACTTTGTTTCGACAACTTAATTATAAATTAATAAACATGCCCAGTGTCAAATTAAGCTCCATTGCGTCCGAATTTGTTAGAGGTTACCAAACCAGCTCTAAAATATCGGTGGTTTTGGTCGATGAATGATGAAATTGACGACAGGCTACATAATAAGGGAATGTGTGCACCCTTGAACGTTCAAGGATTATTGGACGGTGTTATGCATCAACCGGCTCAGCGCCATTTTTGAAGAAAATGAAATATGGACGCCATCAGTTGCATTGGACCATGTTCTAAGTGTACGCAAAATTTGGGCGCCAAATCTGTAAAAATAGCTTTATAATTAATGAAAAATGTAAACGCTATCATTCACATCAGGCATTTTATATTTCGCAACAATCGGCTATAAACCTAGATCTTCAAATGTGCTGTTCTTAATTTCACATTATGCTGGTAAGCACCAGATATACCACTCATGTTTGTGTAGTTTGGCGCTTCAATGATTGAAATAATTAAATTAGAGTTTTTAGAGCTGAAAATGTAATAAAATCTTTGAACACGATTGTCTCAAAATTTGTATGATGTCGCATAACCGGTTGATGCATAACACCGTCTATTGATCTTGTGCGCATGCGCAGTTCAATTTTCGCGTCGCTTTGTGCATCTGCGCTTGCGCAGAAGATCGATAGTGCTGTCCGCTATGGCGTGCTCAAACGCCCTAATGATTTGTTGGCGATGTCGCATCACTCCTTGTGACGGAGGGCTGCGCGGGCGCGGCGGGGCCCGGGCGCTGTGAAGCGAGGGCGTGGCTGCGCGGCGCGGCGGCGGGAGCTATGCGAGATCAATTCCTCGGGGCGAGGGCGAGGGCTCCGTGACTCAGCTGCTCCGCGTGCGCGGGCGCGCGCGCCTCGCCCAAATCTGACAGCCCACTGTCGACTTGGAACTTCGACCTTCGGCCTCGCCGAGCCCAGCGTCCTCCGCCCCTCCCGACCCGCTTCTGTTGCTGCGGGCTCCGCCGCACCGCACTGGACCCGGCATGAGGGGCCGTCCGTAAATTACGTAACGCGAATTTGGAGTATTTTTCAATACCCTCACTCCCCCTTGTAACGCACCCGTAACGCGCATTTGAACCCCCCCTTAACAATTGCGTAACGCTTGCGACAACACCCTCCCCTTGTAAATGCAAGAAGTGAAAATAAATTATAGCTCAGTTAAACAATTTGTATTTATTTTACTTGTGTTGTATATTAAAATTAATGATAATTAAAGTAGAAATTAGTTTGACTTGTGAGTGAAGGAAGAATACATGGGGGCGAGAAGTGTTGATCACAAGCTATGCACATGCTGTCGTGCAAGAGCGCACGAGTCTAGAGCGCCAATTTAAATGGTTTCTAGAATATACTTCGTATCAGTTTTGAATATTTTCTTCGTAATCTCACAGATTAAAAAAACGTTTTAAAAAAAATAATTCCATTTATTGTAACAATTTACGAACAATAACCATAGTTTATATTTTTAATACAAATTAATTAGTTAACATGAGAAACCGTGAGAAAATGTCGTTTAAACTTTTTTGGAATGCGAAATTTGAAGCTAATTTTCAAAGAAAACCTTTGAGTTTTCGAAAATTCTTCATTGGAAATCGTTTGAAGCACTTCTACTCACAAAGGCAATAATGTATACAAATCGCTGCTAATATTATTAATAGGGGACAGATTTTGATGACCTGAAACATGGCCAAAATAGATCATAAAATTCTCTTAATTTTTTTTAAATGCCCCAAAAGCTTAGAAAAATGGTGTTAAACATGTGATCAAAACCAGTTCAAATGAACAACTCAAGCAGTTGTATATGTTACTGATGTAACCGTGGCTTCTTTCTTTCGTTAAAGTGAACTCAGCTTACAACTTTTGGTTCGGACTGTTTTTTGCCAGGAAATCTGTCATTAGTTATCCCAAAACCCGACCGAACCGTCACTGGTGCTTATAAGCGTCACCTTAGATTGCCTACTCACAACGGCTGACGTGTTCGTGTGTTTCTTATACTCAGCGAACTCTAGGAACTATGTTAATTCACTATATCTTTTCTGTTATGTTTTTGGTGACTTAACGACCAAGTCTTATAGACATCCCATTTCTCCGACCATCAAAAAGGCGTACGAGTTATATTTTGAATCAAAGGTGGATATGTTACGCACCAGTGAACTGTTGCTCACATTGCTCCCGCTATATAAGAGGATGGTTGCATGGAACCCAACCATCTCATTGCCGTCACACAGTTGTGGAAGAAACCTAGAGACCACATTACAGATTGCTACTTTTGTTTAGCGTATGTAAAAATAATCTCAAGTAAATCAGAACACATAGTTTCCTATTAAAATTTGGAATCTGCAATGCGCCCAGTTCCACATTCCGTTCCTCTTCCAGTTCCAAAACCGTCAACGGAATGGACACTGGAAAAATGAATTAGACGATGGTAGTGACAAACCAATAGATCATGAAGATCTTAATTAGACGCCATCTGCAGCATGGCTATACCACAGCCATTGTCGCAGGCAGAATTGAACGATCTTTCAAAGAGGGGAGCAGAAATACTTGGGTCCCGTCTTCAAGAAAAGAACCTGTTACAACCAAACACTTGTATTACATTTAAGTGTTTACATACAAATCGCAGCTTGACTTTTCCACTTTTTTTATGACACTAATTTTGGTATATTTTAATGACATAATGGGCTGCTCACAAAATTTGGGATGATTCAATCTGGAAGAACGTCGAGTATTTATAGATTCCTCAAGAGTATTCTCAAGGCTGTTCTCTTACATAACGAAAACGAGAAAACCTCCAGTGACACATTTCGTTCAGTTAAAGGAAACTTACGAGAACATGAGGCTACTTCTGAAGTATACTGGCTATTCGTATCACAATGGGAAATCTGTGGTAATCTTAATGGAGATTGGTTGCGGGAAATGCAGACTGGTTATACAAAATCTTGCTGTTTTTTGTGTTGTCACTGTGATAGTGGAGCAAGGAAAGACTATTATGTAGTCAAAGAGTGGCATTTTAGAGAAATGTTCAATTCTTGTGAAAAGAAATGTGTCGCATGAACCCCTTGTTGACAAAGACCGTGTACTGTTATCACCACTCCAGCTGAAATTGGTCTTTGTGAAGAAAATTGTGAAAGCAATGGACAATGAAGGCCAATGTTTTCAGTTTTCATTATCTAAATTTCCTGCGCTTAGTACTGCAAAAATTAAAGAAGGAATTTTCATTCGTCCTCAGATATGTGACTTGATGACAGCTGTTACCTTTGAACAGTTGCTGACAGATACTGAGAAGGCTGCTTGGCTTGCATTGAAAGATGTATGCGACAATTCCTTGGGAAACGTGATATCCGAGAAATACAGGTAACCGACGGAACACATGCTGAACTGTTACAAGGTTTTGGGGTGCAACTTACATTTCCCTTCATTCCCATTTCCATTTCTTCCCACCTAATGATGGACGAGCGATTTCACCAAGATATCGCTGCCATGGAAAGACGATATAAGGGAAACGGGGACACGAAAACACGTATATAAATCATTGTTTTTACTGTATTAATATTTTTGGCAAAGGATACAGTTTATGAACCAATGCTTACACCGGCGATGAGATAAATGATACTATTACATTTAATAACTATTATATTTATTATAAGTTGATTATAATCTCACAAACGTGTGTTTGCACATATTTTTGAAAATTGAAAAAATAGCGTTTTCCGAAAAGCTTTAGCACACGTGGTAATTGGTCTCGGGAAAAAATGTTATACAAAAGATGTAGGAATTTTTATCCTCTTTAAAATTCATTTGAATCATTTTGCTACACGACTTAAGGTTAAAGAGCTATAGCGCAAAAAAACGAAATAAATAAGAAAAAAAACACCGTTTTTTTCGGGCCTCCCGGTGTTATAGTGGGATTTTTCTAACCGTTCCTCTGGAAGATATCGACTTTTTGACGAAAACTTGGATTTAACTAGTGCCTGGGTACAAACAACATACTTAAAGAAAAAAATTTTATGACCTTTTTCTAGGTAAAATGTATATACCGACTGGACTAATGGCTTTTGTAATCATTTTTTAAAACTAATTTCAAGTGATGTGTGTAATCTAAATTGTTGATGTCCGTAATGTGCCCTGCCAATATCAATTAGATATTGTTGATACATTGACAATGCTATGGAGTCTTGTTTCAACTATTACAAATGTCTCTGCTCTGCTATGCACAAGTAATAAAGATATTGAACGACGTTTGACATACCTTGCACATTTTGTTATTATTGCTCAAAATAAATGAATTGAGAGCTACGAGTTAATTCTGCTCACAAACTAAACAAAAATTCATGTTTGAATACTATACTATTGGCCGCCATAATTCAACATAAAGATCAGTATCCAGTATATCGAAATCAAAAAATTGTTGTAATTAAATTGTGTCCACCATTTAATTTAAACCTTGTATTGATTATAGTATATCATGTATAGTTGTAGTCGCTAATAACTTGTCGTTGATGCGACTTTAAATAAAATAAATTTAAAAAATCAAAATATATATTCCTCGAATTAAATGAATAAAACGTGGCATTCAATATAACTGAATACATGAGTAAAACCTTCTACTAAACAAATATTTTTAGCACAAAAACTGAAATCTAGCGCTCTAATAAAATTCATGAAGATGTCTTTAAAGTAACTGTACATTTACAGGAGTGAACTCCAGTTGTAATTACAGTATTGAGACTTACGCACGTTCAAAATCGACAGCCCTCCAATGAAATATAATTGAATATATTTATAAATAATTATTATAATATAATAGCCCCTCCAGTGGCTCTCGGTCAGCGTGTTGGCTTCCCGTGGTGCGGTCCGGGCTTGCGATGCGTGATCCGGTGTTGGATTCTCGATGGGTGCAGAAATAGAGCTGCAGCTGTCCATTACACTGGTCTCAGTTTGTATAGCTGTGAGGCAGGCCAAGTGTGCGAGATGCGATGAAGGGAATTCGTCATGCTCTCACAGGTCTCCCCAACCCCCAGGCGTGGAGCATAAATAAAAAGTGGGCCCAGGCCTGGGAACACCGCTAGCTGGCAAAGGACAAATGCCAAATACAGTCGACTTCGGTTATAGTGAACTTCTACGGACTAACATGCTTAGTTCACTATATCAGAGGTTCATTTTATCCAGTGATGTCAAAATTAAATGGAATTCCTCTAAATTAGTGATTTTATTGATACAGAGATACAGAAAAATTTATTAACAGCTTGGAACTGAAAATTTCAATATCTTTATTTATACTTTAAAAATCAATTATTTTCAATTATTTTTTTCGTAAATTTTTCATTAGTAATTTATCTAGATCCTTCTTCAGATTTATGCTCTTTCCATACCTCATTCTGCATTTTCCCACTGTCTTCTAAGTATCGCAATGTAGTCTTCATATCTTTCAGTGCCTCTTGCAATGTTGTAACACCCTGTCACTCTCCGATGGCCCTTTTAATCGCCTAATAATCATACCAGATCCAATTAATTTCCAGGAGCCTACGCCATTGCCTACGTTCACTATAGCCGAGGTTCAGGTTCTCTATAACCGAATCTTCTTATGCTTATTTAAATGTAATTGGAACGAGGCCAGTGACTTAAGTTCGCTATAACCGAGGATTCACTATAACCGGATTCGACAATATATAAAAAAGATAATATAATTATTTTTAAAAGTTTCAAAATGGTTACATTCATTTTTGGTGCCTACATTCATACTGATTTTATCGTTCGGGATATTATAATAAATATTAATATTTTAATGTTGAATTATGATCATAAATATAAAACTGTTGAAACTAACATGAGTGACACCAAAAAGAATCTTTTAAATAAAATTAAACATTTGTGTTGCTTCCTACAGAATTATTTAACCAGAACCAGCGGGGTAAGTTCCATAGGGACCCATAGGGCCCCACAGGTCCCTGTGCGGGAGGCCCGTGCTATTAATTCTCCAAATTCGAAAGCAGATAAGAAGTTTTTATCTGAAACTGTCTGATAAAATTATAGAAGTAATAAATGAAACACAGTTTTTTGCTGTTATAATGGACACAAAGCAAAACAGCAAAAGTTGACCAATTAAGTCAAATTTTAGTTAATGTAATCTTCGAGAAAAATGAATGCGGGAAACCGATTAACTTAACAATTAATGTCTTACATAGGGTTTAGTAAAGTCAAAGATCACTTCAAGGATTGCATTTTGACATTGTCGAGAGCACAAAAGAACAAGGTTTATCTAAATATAGAGGTCAAGGATATGATGGCGCAACAGTTATAAGTGGAATTTACAATGGTGTTCGGAAAAAAAAATAGATGAAGTTGACAAACCCATTGTTTGTGCATTGTCACTCATATTTTAAGTCTTATGCTTAATGATGCCATGAATGGAAGTTCCGACATTTTATTGTTTGTCGAAACGAATTTGTTTTCTGTTGTCGTAGCATTAATCGGCGGAACATATTATCAACCACGATGGATTTAGATAAAAAGCGACGTAATCTTACATTAAAAACGACTGCCCTATAAGATGGTCATCATAGAGTCCTTAATAAATAAATAAATAAATAAATAAATAAATAAACATCTTTATTGATGGCGAGGCTCAGGCCATTTAGCCTGCTCTTCCGCCTGACCACTTTCAAACATTTTATTATAATTTATTTTATGATTAGCAGGAGACCTTAATAGCTATAAGATCAGGATATTTTAATATTTTGCATTCTTAAAAAAAGTCTAACAAATTATCTGAAGCGAATGAAGCTTTTAACTTAAAAAAAAGAGTGGAAAATTTTGAATTTATTTTCCATGTAGCACTACATTCCAAAGTACTAAGATCAGCTATCATTGTTTCGAAATACCTTCAGGACCCCTGATTTTATTTGCAAACGGCGCAGAATTTACTCGATGGAGCATGCGAGGAATTGAAGACTCTTCACAATTACCATGATAATTTATACAATAGAATTATCCAAAGTCTGAAAAGTAGAAGTGAAGGGTGTCCCCGGATAAGATGGTAAAACGTTTCCTAAAACCAAATGACTAATGAGCAGTTTCACTACAAATCTTAACATAAAAATAAAATATTTGAAAGATTTTGTAGCTCTCGCCTCACCACCTACAACCTTCTACTGCCAAAAACATGTTATTTTAATTTTTAATCGTCAACTTAACACTTTTACCAGATTGGAAAAAAAAAGAAGAAGAAGAAAAGAATTTATACCATCAGAAAAAACATTTTTTTAAATATTTTCTCAGCGCTAAATTCAAACGCAAAAAAATATATTTTTGAGAAGATAAACAAAATAAGTTTTACTGTCTCAGAACCATTGGAACAGGCTTGGAAACTAACCCTGAAAAGTTCCTCTCAAAACACTCATTGTTGTGATTTTTTTCGAGATTTTTTTCATCTGCTGGGCTGTACTAGATAAACAAACTTTTTTTAATACCATTTTTCCCGCCTCTAAATCACCTTAACTTTAAATAGTCTTTGAAAGTGACTGCTACAATTTTGTGCATTTATTTTAGTGTTTATTATACATTTCTTTGTACATTGTTGTAACACTCAGTATTATTTTTATCTCAGAATGTACAATAGTTACAAATTATCATGCTTAAAAGCGTTAAAATCCTTTGTATAAGTAAATCATGCGCTAAGGAAAGACGATAGTGTTTGGCAGTTTCTAAGAAACCAACAACACAAAACCGTGTAAATGTGCTCCTGGTATAGAATTACTCCCCAGTCCTACAACGAAGAGATTTGAGAAGAAAAACACACATTATGACAGACAAAAGATATGTTTGCCACACACATAACCGCGAATAACTCGGAAGCATTGCGTCCTAGGCTTTTTAAACCAGGTTTGCGTGTCTCGTATGGTCACAATAGTTTTGAGGACAGGTAAATAAATGTAAATTCTGCTAGATGACGTGTTACGGGGGGACGGTAAGTGACAGACGGGGAAACGATGAGGGACAGTTGGACAGTTCGAATACAGGTGAAGGATAGAAGGAGAAATGGGAAATAAAAGGTGAACAGGTTAGACCCGGATTATGTTCTTAGACAGTATTGTACAATATAAGACCTTTTTGAACGTTCTTTTACAATTTTGCAGAATTAGTTCTTTTTGGTGCCTCCACTCCATAGCATGAGTGGTCAGAAAAGGGGAGAAGCCGAAATTTATGTGAAATTAAATTGAAGGAAAAAAATGCCTAAATTATCTTTCACTATAAAATTAAAGGGATATTATTATTTTCTGTGCATTTTAATCTCAACGCTCAGCAATATTAGAATGGTTTCTCTCGCACAGTACCGGGCTTTTATTGCTGTAAAACACATTTCGGAAGATACAGTTATTATTTACAAAGTGCGGTTTTCCAACGCGTCCGGATTGTATGTACTTATATGTATAGGAGAATAATGCTTAGATAAGAGAAAAGAAGACTTTTACTCTACTCTGAAACAACTGCAGATGTGAGAGCGTAGGCTTCCATGGCCGAAAGTCGGTAACTATTTGGCTGTCCGGGAGACGTTGCGTTTTAGACCCTGGGGCCAACGTTTCGACAGTCATTCTGCGACCAGGTGCCTAGAACGCGGTGTATCCCGGACGGCCAAGTAGTTAACTGCAAATATCTTGGTTTTTATTTTTAAACTATGGCCCAGCAATTGAAAAAAAAATCATAACGTGTTTTGAGAGGAACCTTTGAGATTATTTTCGTGCCTGGACCGGTCATCCATAAATTACGTAACGCTAAAGGGGGTGGGAAAGGGTCTGAGGCAGCGTTACGTAGAGATAAGGAAGTGTGTTGCAAGGGGGAAAAGGGGGTATTGAAAATCCTCGAAATTTGCGTTACGTAATTTATGGACGGTCCTTAAGACACGGTAAAACAGTTCTTGTAAATCCGGAACCAATCTTTTCCTTTCCATTTTCCCACACGTCCCTCTCTTATCCTTCACCTGACAAAGTAGACGAAAAATATTAAAATAAAAAACATGATGTTGGCTGTAAACGATACAAAGTCGTAGTGTAACTACTCATTTGTCATTTGATTTTAGGGAAATTTCTTACCCGGGGGTACCCTTCAGCGATAAACAAGAGACGAAAATAAAATGACGTTTTGACTACCTTTTCGAAGATCAACCACTCACTGATGGCGAACAAAGATAAACTTTACCAAATCAGGTAAAATTGTGTTTTTTTGGATGTCCAGATATTGCCATTAACCACATGCAGCGACAATTTGTTGTATTGAAGAATACAGTGGTAGTTTTCAATGATTCGGCCAGAGGTTTTTATAACTCTTTCGGACGATGAAATTTACAAAGCACAAAACTGTGTACCCTGCAATATCCGTCAAATACCCTGCAGATGTTTCGGAAAACTTGTATCAGCTATTGTCTTTAAGGATTTGAGTTAAAATTCAAAACCTTTTAAAGATCTTCCAAACAACATTAGGGAACAAAAAAAATACTATCATTCATCCAGGATGAAAGTAGATGATTTCAAAGGAAACGATCATGCTGATTTCGAAAATCATTATAAAAAGTTTCTATCACGCAAGATTCAAAAGATATAAACTTATTTAGTATTTGAAATAAACAAAATCCTTTACTAATTTCCACATTGCATTTCGGGTATATTACTTCAAAAGTTTATGAACGTGCTTCATACGAAGTAGAACAAGTTAAAAATGGAATATGCATATTCGTGCAATAATATGCACACATTAAAATTGTTTGTTGGTATTCTCCACAACATTGGTAGAGCAAACGACAATGATTTGAGTTTTTCCTACAATCACAACCTAATGTTCGTTGTACAGGTGAGCACAACACTGGTGAGCACGCCATGGTTGTCCTGATCGCAAACACGACAAACTATAAAGAATATGCAAGTTTTGTAATTTCATAGATTTTTTTCCTTTGAAGTTTGGATGTAAATCTTCCATGAACCTAACAAGTTTTCGGGTGTATTCGCACACTCTCAGTGTGAAATGACGATTTGCGTTTTATCGAACCGATTCAATTGCACGGACAGTTGCAACGGACAATTGCACGGATAATGTGGCGAATTTTACTTTATAAGAAACACAGAACTACAATCTTGTGTGTGTGTGTGGAGAGAGAGAGAGAGAGAGAGAGAGAGAGAGAGAGAGAGAGAGAGACACTCTCCGACCGATCTCCATGAAAGTTGGCATTTCTAGGTTTCTTTCTTTTTTCACCCAGAAGATTTATGTGCTGTTAATTCTGTTGTGACTCCACTACATGGCGCTACAGAAGGAAACTGAATATTATCGTCAAATGCAACCCGCAACATACTCGGCTGCATTTTTAATCTATATCGTTAAATTACTCCTAAAGGACGCGTTCTAGGGCCTTAAAAACTAAAATTTTGAGACCGAAGGCCTCAAAGAAACGTTTTTCACACCGTAATCTACAGAATGAACTCATCTTGAACATTCTATTACATTTTTGCTGGTCCGGCGCTTCAGGTCACTACCCCACCTGCTCAGAGACTAGCAGAATCTGCAAGTAAATGTGAATGAACGGGACAGAGAGCGGCAGAGACAGACAGGGACAGGGTGAGGGAGATAAAGTGAGACAGGGAGATAGGAAGGGAAAGAGGTAGATGAAGGGCAGAACAATGTCTGCCGGGTTTTCCTCGTATATTAATGTATTTGAGGCACACGCAAACCAGACACGAACTTCACGCTCACTGCGGTTACAGTTCCGAAAGACTCCGACTGACTCAGTACCTGCCACCCCAACTGTTGGATACTTTTAAACTTGGGATAAACTAAGGGGCTAAAATAATTCCTTTCAATGGCTGATGCGCAATAGCAAAAATGCGGGTGCGCGTGACGTGTTTCCAAAACATCCACTAAGTCAAAATCGTAATTTTGGCGCGACAACCAGACGCGAGAATAAAGACGGCAATCTACAAATTCAGAAGGTAAAAAAAGATTAAAAACAACAAAAAAAAAAACGAAGAGCTAATTCTGTTGATATATCATGAAAGTGGCATAGATGAACTGAACAATTTTTTTTTTAAATATACTGTTTACGTATTGATTCTACATATCTTACAGGAGTAATTTAAATGTATTTGCATTAATAGCAAAATACGGTATTAAGATTTCACTTGCACAAATTTCTCTTCTCCCCATAGCACATCACACAGTTTTTAACTGTTTTTGACATAAATAAATAAATATATACGGTATATTTAAAAACTGGCGTGATATGACGTTTTTATTGTGATATTCGTAATCTACTTATATATTGAGTATGTTAGCCACTCTACCTTCCTAGAGGTAAAAATCGTGTTACCTAGTGTAATTTAACATTGGTCATTATTAACAAGGTTTCCCGATGTGCGTACAGTATTGCCATTACATTTTACATTTTCTGTCCCGGTCGCCAGCCCAGAACAAACTGTTTTTGTGCGCACGCTCATCCTAAGCTTCGAAGGCGTCTCAGGCCTTACTGTGGTAATATATGACGCACGCCGTCAGCAGTGCGCCTTCAAACGTCGTTCCTTATTCTGCGCCCAAGAAGACGACCGCCTCCAAAGCCTTCGCTTTCTGCCAAAGAGAAGACCTCCGTTCGATTGAGACGATTCTAAAACAAGCGTAGAGGTCGGTGCTCTATGTTGTGTACCTGTTGTCACTCGAGTGTCCACGCTGGCAGGACAACACACTGGAGTATCCACGCTAGCAGGACAACATACTGGAGTATTCACGCTGGCAGGGCAACGTATTGAAGTATCCACGCTGGCAGGGCAGCGTATTGAAGTATCCACGCTGGCAGGGCAGCGTATTGAAGTATCCACGCTGGCAGGGCAGCGTATTGAAGTATCCACGCTGGCAGGGCAGCGTATTGAAGTATCCACGCTGGCAGGGCAGCGTATTGAAGTATCCACGCTGGCAGGGCAGCGTATTGAAGTATCCACGCTGGCAGGGCAGCGTATTGAAGTATCCACGCTGGCAGGGCAGCGTATTGAAGTATCCACGCTGGCAGGGCAGCGTATTGAAGTATCCACGCTGGCAGGGCAGCGTAATGGAGCATCCACGCTGGCAGGACAGCGTAATGGAGCATCCACGCTGGCAGGACAGCGTAATGGAGCATCCACGCTGGCAGGACAGCGTAATGGAGCATCCACGCTGGCAGGGCAGCGTAATGGAGCATCCACGCTGGCAGGACAGCGTAATGGAGCATCCACGCTGGCAGGACAGCGTAATGGAGCATCCACGCTGGCAGGACAGCGTAATGGAGCATCTACGCTGGCAGGACAGCGTAATGGAGCATCTACGCTGGCAGGACAGCGTAATGGAGCATCTACTCTGGCAGGACAGCGTATTGGAGTGTGGCAGCCGCGGCCTCTGAACCGCATGGGGCGCAGGAGAATCCGAATATGAAGGTGGTGCTTTGCGTTTGAGCGCATCACCTTCATATTCGGACCCCGCTGCGTTCGCCTGGACGACATGCAGCAGCGGCCAGCATCACATCCACGCTGCTCCTGCGACCCGCGCACTGCCAGTTTTGTGAAGTAAAACGCGTCGTAAGGATAATTGGGACAAATAAAAATTGTGAACTTTGTATTGATTTAATTTGCAGTAGAGTTTTGTTCGAAACGCTGGTTTGCTCCCCGCTCCCCTTCGCGTTCTCCCACTCCATCCCTCTAAAGTTTTCCTTCTAACCCCCACCCCTCCCCAACGTTCTCCCTCTCCCCTCATGTTCTTTCTCTGCCTCTCACGTTCTCCCTCTCATCTCCCTTTCTTTTTGTCCTCTTTCTTATACCTCTTTATTCCCCTCTCACCCTTCCTCTCTTTCCTCCCCCTCCCGCAATCTCCCTTCCTGCTTCCCATCTTTTCTTTCTTCCCACCTTCAATTTTCATCTTCTCCATGCTTATTTATCTCTATCTCTCTTTCAGCTTTTACTTTTACACATCATATGTTACTGAAGAATTTGGGTGTTAAAAATGAATTTTATGTAAGGGGTTAGGGTTGCAATATGAGTGCAAAGAATATAAATATTTTCTTCTAATTTGCCAGGGGGATAAGGAAATAACTCAAAAGCATGTTCAAAGAGAGAATGCTCTCTCCTACACTGATGAACCATTCCAATGTGACCACATACACACAATCTGGGCTACTTGTAGGCCTGAGCATTAAAAAGTAAAATCACTGTGTTTTTCTTTAAACCTTTATAATCCCGGCAGTGCGACTTAGCGAATTCTTCTATTGAAAGAAGCCATTGCCAACAAGGATAACTACCTATGAACAAATTAGCTTGTTCTCCAATAATGTTTATATATCGATTTGCTAAATAGGAAAAATTGAGAATTGGAAATAAACAGAGATTGCAGTAAGCTTATTGTATATTTTTAATGTTTTTGTTCATAATCTCTTATTTAGTCTTTTAATTTTTAATAACCTCTCTGAGTTAGTCTGAACTCTTGCAATATTGGTCTTGAAAATGTCATATTTCTTCAGGTGCGGTTGCAGACTATGCCTAAACCAGCTCCTGGGGAGCAACCTCTTTACACAGGAACTGTGGATTGTGTGAAGAAAACTGTGCAGAAAGAAGGTTTACGAGGACTTTACAAAGGTAATTTTTTAGCCTATAAGAACTGCATGTATACTTAATTCATAATGATTTATATCATATCAGCATGCAACACCACATATTGATTATTCATAGACAAATTCAATAATCTTTTTACTATTTTAATGAAATCTGAATCCCATACTTAAGTCAGATGCTCATTCACAACTCTTGGTGCTGAATATAGCATTAATGCATTTGTTTAGGGATGGGTGCTCCTATTGCGGGAGTAGCCCCAATATTCGCTCTAAGTTTCTTTGGTTTTGGAGTTGGCAAACGTCTGCAGCAAAGAACACCTGAAGAAAAATTGACTCTACCTCAACTGTTTGCTGCTGGAGCTTTCTCAGGCATTTTCACTACAATAATTATGGCCCCAGGAGAGAGAATCAAATGTTTGCTTCAGGTAAGTGAGAATGTGTCATATTCTGGTGTGCATTACTTTTCCCTGCAATTAAGTTTTTAAAAAACTGTTTTAATTTCCAATTATTTAAAGAAAAAGGATTTTCATCAACATAAACAGTTTTTGGTATCTTAGTTGCTGCTTGAGTGGGTGTGTTTTGCCACCAGAATGTTTTGGGTTGGGAAACTTTAGTTTACATAAACAAACAAAATGCTGATTTTGTCTCGGTTCTCCTTTGTTTTTGCAACAGAAATATTCAGAATTGAAAATATGGGATTTCTATAATTTGGTTTATTGATTCTTCTGATCCCAGTGGTAGTTTTTGCCATTCATGCATGACAGGCACTTGTGTATATTTGAGAATAGAAGCAGCAGCTAAAGCAGTTTCCATAATTTCAAATGTGTTATACCATTAAATTATTAAAGATGGTCTTTAACACCCTTGCAGAAGGTGGGATTTGCACCCATGATCCTTCAATCTGAAGTCGTAAGATCTGCCTCACGTAGCTAAATGTACTCTATTAAATGACATAAACACCATACTGCTCTATTCTATTGTTTTTCCAAAAATTGCAAAAATGTAATTTTTTTGACTTGTCTCGTATGTCATTAATATTTACATTAGTGGTGATTTATTGACATTATTATATTAATGAATACATGTGCTTTAAATAATGTCCTGTAAAGTTTCTCAAAAACTCAACCGTTTTCTGCGAAAACCAGCTTGAAATTCTGCATATTCAGAAATGCTCAAACACCATTTTCTCATAAATTGCTCCAAATTTTTTCTTCAAACTTTTGGAATGGATAGTGCTAATTGCACTCTTTAATATGACATAAAGTTCATTTTGGGATTTTTCTTTCTTTCTTTTTTTTTCCTTTCCTTTTTCTTTTTTTTCTTTTCAAAAATTAGACAAATGTAAATATTTTGAAAGATCTCTCACACCATTACTATGCACATTTCCATCAATTTGTAAACACAATTGTATTTGTGAGTTAAAGTGCTTCAAATAACTTTTAATAAAGTTTTTTGAAAACTCAAAAATTCAGACACAAATTTCGCATTTGCAGTACCGCTTAAAATGCCATTTTCTTAAAAACGGCTCCAAATTTTTCAAAGAAAATTGCCATTTATGACGATATTTTACTGTTCTTAAATATTCCTAAAATAATATTTCCATTCTACTATTAGGAAACCAAAAAATTAAGAATATGTCAACAAAATGTACTTTGGGCAGTAATAGATGGCAGCTAGAAAGAGTATGAGGCAAGTCCAAATAGCTAGCCGAGACCAAAGGAAACAGAAAATTAATATGGGAAAGTCTGTGCCATTCAGTAACATCATTAGTTTAAATTATGTCTGTCTTCCCTTTGAGCAAAAAAAGAAAAAGCAATTGTCACTGGTGGTCAAATAGTTCTAGTGATCGATCACCCGTTTACAAATTAGTGGACTTAGAAACATTGGAATTTGGAACTTGCTTGACTGTGTTCATAGGATGTTCAGAAAGGATATCATGTTTAATGTTCATTACTAGGTATCGTAAACCGTGAATTTACAGTAATTTGCCAGAAAATTGTTGCTTTCTTAGATTCTGTGTTTTGAAATTCTTCATGAGAAACTTAAGTAGTTTCATGGTTGATAGTGCAATTCTCCATGAGATGTTTTAGCATGACAAACAGGATATGATATCAACAAGTACCCTTTGGGGGAAACAAATTCCACCCTCTGAATTTGTGTTAATAATTATTTTGGAATGTTCATAAGAGGACTGTTCATAATTAATTTTGTCTAGTTTCCAAAATATGTTTCCTCTTTGATTGCATACTCACAGAAGGCTAATTAGGTAGAATTTTTTAAGCAATATACAAAAAGGTACTTAGGAATTCCTGTCTCGATGTCTAATGCTTTACAAATCTTTTTAGACAAAGGTTTAGCATTATTTAGAACATCACTGTAAATATTTCAACAAAAAATTACTTGAAGTTATTTACAGTATTTATAAACAATTTAGTTAAGTAAATTAATTGCACATTCTTTTAATTTATAGGTTCAGCAAGCTGGAACTGGTCCTGCTAAATACAGTGGACCGGTTGATGTTGTCAAGCAGTTTATACAAAGAGGGTGGCATGAGGAGCATATACAAGGGATCTGTTGCAACACTCCTGAGAGGTAATGTGCTTAGAAGAATTGCCATTTTCTATTGTACTTGACTGTGTAGTTTGTATAGTTCATGCTGTTCTCATTTGCATTATAATGTTACATCAGTCCGTAAAACAATAATAGAACAGAAAAACAATGATTCTTTGTAAAACTGTTGAATTTATCTTACAGTTATCAAGTATGTAAAATTCTGAGAGTTTCACAGGTGTGATGTACAGTAACTGTTGAGATAAGCAGTTATTGGAAAAGAATTGCTATAGGTTTTGTTTTTTATTGTTTTCTTTGGTCACGATTTTGGTTTTCTTTGGTCACTCTGTACAAAACTTAGCCATTAGTCCGTGGGCTCTTTCATTATATGTATGACAATATGCATTCATTTAAATAGTCCATTTGCCCATTCCTGTTTTGTTGTGAGAAGATAGAATTTCTTTCATCTGTCAAGCCTCTTAGTGTCTACTAAATATGTTGTGATGAGCCATCCTGGAAGCTGATAAGTTTCAGCCTGATCCTAGGAGTCTTAGTGCTTATAGAGTCTGTTGCTTGGGGTTATAATGATTGAGAGGTAGGGAAGGGGTCATAATTAGCAAAATTATATCTACAAGTTCTGATAGTAACTTTTACTTACTGCATTATGCAGAGAGACAATAGAGATAAATATTCCTCCTGGGGTGAGAGAGCAGAGAAGAGAGAAGGAGGATGAGATAGGGAGTTGATTTACAGGTGCATCTGTTTACCACACTGCTCAATTCTTGCGACGCTCTCTCAGTGGCAGCTCCCGCATTATATCTTTGCTTCTGACGTCACCTTTTTCAGCTCATGTCCCCTAAACTACTTTGAGACCTCCTGTATGTCTCTCACTGATACTGCCAACGTCAGTGCTTGGAGGATAGCTTCCAGAGTAATGTCAACTTGTTTTACTGAGTGTTGTGAAAGTGTGATGATTTTCGTTCACTGGCACACATTGCCACATGGCAGTAGAATATTCCATAAATGAATATCATAAATTGTAATTGTATGTAAAGGTTTGTTTCTGAAAACATTCTTACCAGCACATCTTCCTTTGAATAACAAAGTAATTTCAGTGGTTCCAAAACACTGTTTAAGGAAGATGTGAAGGATGTAAAGAACTGATTGGACAGTCTTCATACAAATAGTGAGGGCTGTGTTAGGATAGGGAATCTGCAAATTCATCTCCCTAAAACTGTGATGTTTTAATTGATAACAGTAAAAACTTTGTGATGCATGGGTAGGTGTACCACATGTCCCAGTTTTACTGAGTCAGTTCTGGTTCTCAAAGGTTTTTTTTGTTCTGTCTCGGTGTCCTGACAAATAAATTTTAGAAACAGCAAAGGTCCAGAGTTGCAGTGCTGCCGCTGTGCCTTCTGAGTCTGAATTATAACGCAGATTACTGTGTTCGTTAGCTCCATGGAGTCCACCATTCTAGATTATAATTACTTAGATGTGGAAGTGCTCACACTTTGTTTCATATTAATATTCTTGTAGCTAAGGTAGCATAAAACGCCGAAGAGAAATTGCATTGTTAATGATGCTCTGGAGGAACAATTTCCTTTCATAAAAAAAAAAGTGTTATTGGCAATGATCAATTGAAATGGACTCTGGTTTTCTGGTAGCCATGGGCCAAAGGCCAGATACAACCATGTGAATACAAAGAAGCATACTAAAGTGATACATTTTATGATAAAAGATTTACATGTAAGCAAACCAAATGCCAAGCTATTGCAGTGAATGTCGTGGCACCTCAAGCAGTTATTGATATCAAAGATGGCTTGATATCAAGCTTGGAATGCTGCAGCTTGAAATGCAAGATTTTGTTTTATATGCATAGATACTTCCAATCATAATGCTATGAAAATTGTACCCATTGTCGTAAGAAATATTTTGCTGGAGAGAGGCATTGCATCAGAAATTTTACAAGTTTCAAGTGTCCCCTAGTGAAACATCAGATCTACTAACAAATCACATTTTAAAATTACATATTTGTTCTGGAAATTCTCTTGTTAATTGTTATTCTCAATTTGTGTGTTTTCACTGTGAATTCCCTATATCTAGAGTACAGGCAATAGTGTACAAGTATAGTGCATTGAGCAAGTGTCTTGGTTTTTTCTTTGCAAGAAGTGGGACCATTATGCATGGTAGAGAAGCACACGTTCCTTGAGCTCAGGAATACCTACCCCAACCTTAATTTGAATCACAACTAGCAAAAGGAGAGCTCAACAACATGTGTGCATAGTGAAGTGTGCATAGCATGAGCAAGAGCAGAACAAGAGGCCATCTCAGCAATGGGTCAAAAGATCATGGAAACTGGAGAACAATCCTAATCAAGATGGGGGTCATTGATCTAGAAGCTAGAGTACAATACTTGTTATGAGCATGTTGAGTCTTTTTGAATTAAACAGTGTGAATGGTAATTAATGCTTTTTAAATATTATTAAAATAAATAATATATTTGTTTTTGATCATTTATATAATCTCTAATTGTATAGAAGCATTTACAATGTGTAGACACTTTTCTTTGGTTGCAGACTGCAAATGCTAAAATAATATTTTGGAATTATAAAAACTATTGTTTAGTTGTAACTACACCTGATAACTCACCCAGTACGGTGTAATAATTATTGCTAGTAACAGATATTTTTTGAAATGGGAGAAGTCATGTTGAAGTGAGTTATGCTTTTTTGGATATAATACATTTATTTTATACATAGACAATGGATCACATTACATGAAACCAGTGGTTCTCAATGAGGTCTGTATCAACCCCCTGAGACACAATGAAATTTTAAAAGTCATCAATGATGATCAAGGGATCATTAGTGGGTTCAAAGCTACTAATGCACTGGGGCCTGATCAATATAATTAAGATCCTATTGATTACAAACAAATATAAATTAAATCAATAACTAAATGTTTTCTTATGTAAAGGTTCAAAGTCTAATAATACTTGTTTATATTTGTTAAATTTCAAATTATAATTGTGCAAAAACTTAACATAAATCTAATAAACCATTTTTTCAGAAGTGTTATTCATATTCTTTGTCTAATTAATTTTAAGCAATTTATGTGCAATTGTCATGACTGTGCTTCATAATACAGAAAAAATAAAGAGGGCATTCTTTCAAAAAGGGGTCAACTGAAGAAAAAGATTGAGAATCCCTGCTTTAAACAAACAAAAATTTATTTAATCCGAAGTTAGAAAATCGTTTTTTTTTTTTCTTCATTTACAAGACATTGTATTAAATTGTATGCAATAAACTGGACAAAAAATCCAGATGTAATGGGGCAATAGTTTCTGAAAGGTTTTTACAATGTTCAATATGTATTGAATGTTGTTTGGAATATTGAGTTATTGCAAAGTAAGAATAATTAAATAATAACAAAAATATCAAAAGTTCAAAGGTTTCAATTCTATTACAAACAAAATAAATTACAAAATTACAAAAATCGCCTGGATAATTGACTTATTGTCTCTATAAAACTCTCCTGTTTCATTAAGGGCATTTTTGCATAATGTTCTACTGTATTAGCATTAGGGGCCTGGCAATCAACTA
The DNA here is from genome assembly GCA_031308135.1 of Acheta domesticus. Classification (NCBI taxonomy): domain Eukaryota; kingdom Metazoa; phylum Arthropoda; class Insecta; order Orthoptera; family Gryllidae; genus Acheta; species Acheta domesticus. Next base: position 17,143,564 of record JAHLJT010008446.1, on the reverse strand, counting down.
GTAGTGAAGCTTGGCCCAAATGACAAAATTATAATATCTGTAAAGATGCAACGAAAGTGTAATAGCCTTAATATACAGAAATGAAAAGTAAATAAATATTAACTAATAATTTTGCAAAGAAAAATGGTCTTCATGTTATACATTTTTAAGGGAGCATTGGTGCCATAAAAATGAAATATTGTTCAGTATTCTGGGAGATTATAAATTGGGAATTAGCTATGTAGAGAACAGCACAAACATCATAGAATTTCATTTTATAAAAGAAATGTTCAGAATTACATTGTATAAGCTGGATTTGGACATCTGTTGTTGTAATTTTGATTTTGAAGCTACAGGTACAAAGTGGCTCTCAATAGACAATGGAGAATTTTTCGTTGAAAAATTGGGAGATCTCTTGATATTCCTTATTAAGCCCAAATAGATAAAATTTAATATTGTGATTGAAGGTGATATTAATGTAGCTTTTGATGTTACAACAGATAAACCTAGTGTAACTGAATTTAACAACTATCTAATGCAATTTAACTTGGCAAATAATAAACCTATTATATTTACTGCATGCTTAGACAACATACTTGCAAATATAAATAGACAATATAACAAAATGATGTGGCTGCCTTTCCATTCTTGAATATTGACCATAACTCAGTTACATAGACTACATTACTGTTAGTTGGCTAATGATTTATAAATTAGGTAGCAAAAATAATTTATCCAATGAGTACTGAATGAGAGAATGAATCCAATGAAATAACCATTGTTACAAGGCTTATAAATGATGAGAAAGTACCCAACTTTCTTAAGGAACTTTGTGAGATAATATGGGAGGATCTGCTAAACAATGTTCAGTCCTCAATTATACCTTCAGCTGAAGAAATTTTGGAAAGATTTTTCAGTTTTCCTAAATATTTTTGAAAAATGTGTTCCTCAAAGAAAAAGTATAGTAAAATATGGAAAAGTAATGCTGAACCAGGTAGTGTTTAAAACAGCAAGACTGTGATTGCTAGACTAGTTTATGTGCTGATGAAAATAATATAAATTGGCTTTAAATGAAGCTTAAAACAGCACAACTTTAAGCATTGAGACATCAAATCATAAATGCAAAAAGGCATGGTCGATAATGAATAGCATCACTTACGAGTTCCAAAATAGAGCTTAAGACAAAATGAGCTTATGACAATACAACCAAATCAGTTCAAAGATTTTTTCATCAACTTTGTAGAAGAAACCTGAAACAACATTACCCAACTAAATGAAACCCCTCTTGAGTTACTGAGAAGGGAAAACCTGCATCCATATCACAGTAGTACTTTTCCATTCTCTGAGATAACACCTCAGGTAATGTTTGGTATAGTGAGGAAAATTGTCATCTGTATCTGTCCATGTATGTGGCATATCTAGCAGTATTCTGAAGAAAATTATTTGCTACAGACTAGAGCCACTCTCCTTTTGTATGAACAAATGTTTGAAAGAAGGGATCTACCCAATTCCATTAAAAATGATCAAAGATGATACCTACTTATAAAAAGGTAAACATATAACTTAAACTCTAAAACTAGTTACAGACACATCTTTCAACCCTGAATTTTTCAAAGTCTCTTGAATCAGTAATACACTCATGGTTATTCACCTATCTTGACCTTTGTAACATTATCAGAGAAGCACAATTTGGATTCAGAAAAGGGAGGTCAACAGTGGATGCAATTGTTTCTCTAATTAAAATAGTGCTTAATGTTTTTGATACAAAGGACTTTGCTCAGGCAACTATTTGCAACCTGAATGAAGCTTTCAGTTGTGTATGTCATACTTGCCTTCTAAGCAAACTGAATTTCAGTAGTATTAATAGCACAGTTCTTAAACTTATTAACTGTGAGAGGTGGCTCAGGGCAACAATGCAAAAAAAATGCAGTGTCTCTGATCGGGAAGTCCTAGTTTCGAGTCCCGATGGTGGCAGGATTTTTTACACTAGCTAGAGAGCTAGGTTGAGTTCTGTTGTTTTTCTGGAGGAGAACTGTAGTGGCTGGCTGGTCTTATCGGTAGTTTTCCATGGCTTCTCTGATCAGCACCAGGCAAATGCCAGAGCAATACCCTAACAAAAGGGCCAGGGACCATGTGCGATCTTTCCTTCCTCTTCCTTGTCCTATCCTCACCCCTTACTTACAAACACTTACACTAACATGCACTACACTACCACAAATGCTGGGGAGACTGGCCAGGAGCTTACAGCTTGTCTTGGCTGGGGTGGGGCCCCGCTGGTAGGAGATACTTGGTTAGGGAAAACCTCACAAGGCAGTGATAGGGTGGCGCTGAATCTCACAGTCCAGTGGGGGAAGATCATCACCACCTCCCGAGAAAAGAACAGGCACTGCACTTAGGGGACTAATGACCTTACCAGTTGAGATGCCTGGAATCACCAGTCAGTTTGTCAAAGTAACTTATTAGATATTACTTCAAGGATCGCAAACTAATTGTCTGTGTTGAAAATAAGTGTCAAATATAGAAGTCCTGAAATGTGGAGACCCCGAAGGTTCTACTGATTATTAATGATTTACCTACTTTTGTACCCATACACTCAATACTATTTGCTGATTATACCACTTTTATAAATAACAAGATCAGATGTATAATCATTCAACAAAAGTCACTTTGTCCCTAGCTATTTAGTTGTTCAGAACTAATGGAGTAATACTGAATGAAAGTAAAACACAACAAATGAGCTGTAGCGTAAGAGGACACCCAGTGATGAAAATTCTTTTACCCTGAAATTTTTAGGCATAGTAGTGGATAACAAATTATCTTGGTGGCCACTTATTAAAATTCATCTCTGTGAAGCTTTTCAGTGTTCCTATAAAGGAATATGAAAAACTATGAACGAGAGAATTATTTAAGGCATATTTAGCATTCTTCCATGAAGCGTTATTTTAATATGGAATTTTACTCTGGGAAAACTCCAGTCACGTATGACATTCTCTTGCTACAAAAAAAACACTGTTAGAATAATGTCAGAATCGCACAAACTAGCTAACTGTTCATAAGGCTGAGAGTATTGATGATTATGCGATTACATATCTATACCTTATGTTATGTTAAGTCTCCCATCAGATGCTTAAGATAGACATGATCTCAATTCATAAAACTCCAGAAATAGCAGAAGGCTGAATACCATAGACTGTCTGAAAAAAGCTTTGAATTATTTGATATAAGATTATATTAGTCACTTATGAAACTTATAGTTATGTCTTGGAATGCATTCAAGAATAGGCTGTACGAGTGATGGGTACAAACAACCGTCTACTCCATTCAGGAATTTTGAGAATATTCAGGGACATAGTAAGGTAATGCCAAGTTCAATATGTAAAGTACATTGTAGTAACTAAGAGAAACATGGGTAAATTGACTCTTATTGTATTGTAACATTGATTGCTAAAAAAAAGCTCTCAGTCAGGGTCTATTGCTGACAAACTTAATGACAATAAGAAATTATTATTATGATTAGAATAGAACATGCATTAACAAAATATATGGAGGTGTTATTTTAATAGTGGTACAACTCGATTTATGCCAATTTTGAGATATTGATATTAAAGTTTCATAAATATAAAAAAAATTGAAGATGGAGTTAGACAAAAAATATATGTGATTTCTTCTCTTATTAAATATTTACTTGTTTATCTGACGGTGAGGTGAATAAGCATACTGTATGCTTCACAAAATATGGGGGGGGGGTAAAGGAGTTATGTATTGGGCATTTTTGGTTGATTGTCTGCTTTTCCGGCTAGCAAATGGTGTTCCACATGTCTGGGACTAGTTCAGTTCTCAACTTGGAGGGTAAGAGAGACATGTGGTGAACATGTATTCTCTTCACTGGAACTAGAAAACTCCACCTGTCTGAGCTTTTCTTGGTTACACAGCTACAGAAACTGAGACGTTTTTAAAAGAAAGCAACAAATCTATTTTTGCCTCAATCAGGAATTGAACCCAGGATCACACCGTGGGAAACTAGAACACTGCCCATGAGCCACCGTAGGGCTTAGTAAAGGAGTTCTACCACCATAAAAATAAGTTTGGCGGGCCAAATTGGCCTATGCCATTAATGCTGTTCTAAGGAAGGTAGAAATGAAAACAATACCGATTTATTAAAACAAATTAAATATTAATTTAATGCTACTGTTTTAAATATACATGAGGCACATTTAATTTTCTTCATCTTCCTATTGTCCAGTTCCTACCTGCAGATTGGTGTAATATTTGTGACTTACACTTGGAATGAATGGAAACACATCAAGCTTGTCCTGTTTCTTCTTGTCATCAGTTTTCCCTTTGTTGTGGGTATAGAAGCTGTATATTTAAGTTTTTGAAAACATTAGGTCTCCTTCTTCCACTGGCAAGTTGAGAGTTTACTGTATGGAAACCAATGTCTTGATTTGAGGTTTACTTGTACATCAGTATAAGAGCTTCTATTTGACAAAAATAATCTTATTTAATTTTTAGCCAGTTACAGACACCTTTTTTTTTTTCTTTCATTTTTCTTCCTCTTGTTACAGACTTGAAAGTCTTCTACACCTAGGAACCATTATGTTTAATTTCTGTGTAAAATACAAATTTGTGCAAAATAATTATACTATTTTCTACACTTGTTGCTTTAGTACGAGTAAATGTGGATAAAGATCTTTTATCATTAATATTGCTGCAGATGCAAGAAATATCTCAAAACCACTAATAATGAGGACTCCTTGAAAACCATGTAGCCTCATCCATTCAAGTTGTACTGATATCAAAATAAATAGCTTGCAACCTCCAGTGATTCACTTTTATTGTGATATGTTTGGAGAAGAAAGAATTTCAAGTTTTACCATTTTCAGAATAATGTAAAAAAAACTCGCATAGTCTTGAAAATGAAATAAACTCAATTTCTCTTAAAAATGGGGTTGTACTACTATTAAAATAATGCCTTCATATCAACAGACAATTATAATGAATAAACACTCCTTAATGTATTTACTTAGAGAGCCGGCTTTCTAAATCATCAACACTGTCAACAACTGTCAAAAGCCAGCTCTCTAAATAAATATGTTAAGTTGACAGAGATGACTTCTAAGGGTGACAAATGTAATTATAACATCTGTGACTGTGGAGCTGTACATATCACAATAATGACTAAGATTTTAGTTTCTTTTTCACATAAGAATTCATGTTGTATTAAAATACAAAATACTGATCAGATTTTTTTTTTCTCATTGATTTTCTAGTTAAAGTATTATACTAAAAATAATTTAAAGAGTTCAATTTATACATCTGCAATACATATTTCTTTGAAATTTTCGTTGTTTTTTTTTCTTTCTTCTTTCACTGTTTCAGTCCTAGTAATTTGATTTATTCATCTCCAACAACAATTGTAAACGGTGTCTATTTCTACCATGAATTATCAATATTGGATTTGGTTTATGGTTTCTTTCATCATTTTTATTGTTTAATGATGTAATAAAACGAATAGTGAAAATTATTATAAAATATTGTACAATAAATTACTATCTTATGAAAAAATACTAGTCTACAATTCATGTTAAAAAATACTCTTTATACATCTGGTGAATACAACGATCAAATTAATTTCAAGAAGTTGTTTCTTCTTTTAGCTCATTTTCAGGCTTGATTTTTCATTTTATCTTGATGTTTCTCTGCAATTCAGTTTTCCTCAATTTTTTTCAAGAATCTTGCTTGTTGGGTTTCTTCATGTGATTTAGGAGATTGGATTGTTCCACTGGTTTCTTGACTACTTCCTTTCGATGTCAGCTGCCTTATTGATATCTTGTGGAAGTTTATCCTCTTTTGGTTGTACTCTTGATTGAAATGCTGAAAACTTGATTGCTTTGGTGCTGTAGGAATAAGAGGTACAAGATTTTCTATTGTTTCTCCCACAGTATTCTTGATTGAGTGAGTGTTGTTTTTATTAGGTGTATTGTGAATTCCTGGTTTATTGGAAAAGCAGCCAATGTTGAATTATTTGATTGCAAAGTTTCTGATTTGTGACTTTGCTGGATTGCTTCTGATGACTGCTTTGGAGGTTTCTTCAAAAGCGTGTTATTTTCAAGATTAATGAAACTGTTCGTCTTGTTTGTGTTTTCCAAAAAATGGTGAAGTTTGTTTCACTTATCTGTGCATTATTGGAAATTTGCTTTTTATCTTGTGTAGTACTTTTTTCGTACTCTTTATATTTCTTTTGAGATGTACCTGTCGATTAAATTTTCTGATATCAGGCTTTGAGCATCTTAGTTCTTTACGTAAAACATAGTAGACACTCCATCCATTGAATTCAGAAGGTGTAACACATCTGGGAGCAACTTTCTTGTCGTAGACATACAAAACTCCTTGAACACTTACTGGGCACCCTACACCTTTGTCATTTTCACAGATTCGTCTTTCAGATTTCACTTCTTTTACCCGATTTGTTGCAGATGGTAACCACCCTTTCATATTACATGTGCAATGCCATAAATTTCCTTCCAGGCGAATCATCTTAGCTGAGACGCTTGTGAAAAACCCATCAGGAAGTTCTGAAAGTGAATTATTTTGTAATAAAGTTCTCTTAGTGATGACTGTTGATCAAATAATCCTGGTGGGAGAGTTTCAAGCAAATTGTTAGAAAGGTCAAGAATTGTTAATCGTTGCAGGCCATAAATGAATCCATGGAGACTGACTTGATGTTACAGTGCTGTAACTCGAGTGTTTCCAAAAGTGGTGAGTCAAGAAAGGCATCAAAATGAAATGCTGACAATTGTTCCTGACAATTTTAAATATCTCAATTGGGGCATCCCACTTAATATCTCCTTCTCTAAAACTTCAATGCTACATTATAAAGAACCAGCTTCTGAAGTTGATGAAGACCCTGGAATGATTTTGGGTGTAATGTAAGAGATGAATTATTACTGCCCAAGTAAAGAACTCTTGTGGCATTCATTATTTCAAATGTATTTCCAAATACTGCTTCTATTGGATTGTGCCAGAAATACGCTTCTTTTAGTTTTGGAAATGGTGGAAGTGAAAATTCTGATAAATGAGAAAAATTGTTGTAAGATAGATCCAATTTCTGTAATTCAAGTAATCCTGCAAGTCCAGTACTATGAATGTTGAGAAGTCTATTACGTGCTAAAGAAAGTGTTTTTAAATTAGGCCCCCATAAAATGCAAATTCAGGTAGGAAAAGAAGTTGATTTTTTCAAGTGACAAATGTTCAAGTTTACTTAGGCCTTCGAACATTTCCCAGTACACCTCGTGTAAACCGCAGTCAATGACCCTTAGTAGAACCAGATTAGATAATCTTGTAAATATGGAGAGACGAGCTCTTTCTTGTTGTTCTTTATAGATTTGATATGGCATTAGTTCTTGTTCTGTGCTAGTTGATTTGAGAACTACAAGATTGGGTAAGGGAGTTTTAAAACGTTTCCTCATTCTATCTGCTATATCTGGTTGTAAATTCAGAGAAATTTCATTTGATGAGGATCCAGTTGTGGAGAGGAGTGTCCTTCATGATCAATCTCATTACTTTTTAGACTACTCCCCAGAAGTTTAACATGTTGAAGACTTAAATATTGTAATGATATCAATGGTTTCATTACGTCATTAGATAACATAAAATTGTGATCTCTCATGTGATCACTAGATTCATCCTTCTGTGCATCTGGAGAGTAACCTTGTATGTCGAAGTACACTAGTTGCTGAAATTTCTTCATATGATCAGCTTCAAGAGTAATATCTTCGGATCCCCGGCTTTGAAGTAATGTTAGTGCCTAAAAGATAAAATTACATTCTTAATATTGTGTGTAGAGTTTTGCACAAAATTATAGTTGTCGTTAATAATTAAAGTTTTTGTCTGTAGAACCTGTTACTTTCAAGTCAGTGTTGCCACATATATAGATATTACGTTAAATTGTTATATCTTTAATTCCATCAAATAAAAATTATTAGTGCCACCAAAAGTATAATTTTTTTATGAAAAGAACTGATCACTCTTTGGAGTTATTTGTTGATTGCTTCTTATTAAGACAATTTCTTACTTCAATGTAGAAGAGGATGTGTTTATACTTTTAGTAAATGATTTATGGAAGCTGTTCATTCTTTTTCAAACTTTCTGAAAACTAATTAACTTTAAAACTATTAAAACTATTTTTATATAAAATTAAAACTAAAGCAATCCCCATCAGGAAGTTAGGAACTCTGCAAAAAAAAGCATAAATTCAAGTGTAAATGAAAAATTTAGAAGCAGTCAAGAGTTGCTGTGAAGAAACCATCTGCTATTCAAGTAAGAGGAAGAAGAGTGTCAGTTGAGGAACTGCATAGTTAGGTTCCATCAGGTCACTGAGGTTAAGCAAGTTAAGGACTGTGGTTCTTGGATGGATGACAGTCTAGGATCTCTGGGTACTAACAGCCCTGAGCTCCTGGCTGAAGGGTGAAAATCAAAATAAGAAATGGCTCTAAAGCTGAACGTTGATTGCAAATTAATACCAGCATTACTGCCTGTTTGTTGTTTCTGAAATAGTACTGGGGAAAAAACAAACAAACAGAGAAACATCGAATCAATTTAAAACCAATGATGTGAGACCAGGCAGTAAGTACTTTTTTTTCTTTCCTTTTAAATTTAATAGATAAACTAGGGAAAAGAATAAATGAAGGAAAGTTTAGGCTGTATTGGGTGGCTTCTGCAATCAGTTTTTATTTATTAATTCCTCTATGAAGATGATTTATGTTTATTGACCCACAGTGAAGAATACCTTAAAAGGAGAGTTGAAATCTGGGAAAACAATTAAGTACAACTTGAAAACGAGCCTAAAGAAAACAGTTTGGTTTTATAAATAATCCTCAGCAATATATCACATTGAAAAGTGGAAAAATATTTTAAACTAATGCATTTAAATGCTTAGTTACTTAGTTGAAGAAAGTTTTGAGAGTGAAATGAACAATAGAATTAGCCAAGTTATTACTTGTAACAAAATTTTCATTGGCATGATTGTATGAAAAAGAAATTTCCAAATAACAAATAAAGTGCAAATATATTAGTCTATATTTATTTCTACATGCACCTATTTATTGTATTTGCCAGAACTCATAATGCTCCTCATTTAGCCAAGTCCTTGAAATGTCTTTAATTTCACTGTACTTACATATGTGGAGGTTCAGAACAAAAGGTCATGTATCTACATTTTTTCTTCAAGGTAATAAGGAAAACCGAGTAAAATTAATTCTTTTCAATTAATGGAGAAAATAATTTTACAGGACTTTTTTACTTTGGGAAAGGAGGTTTCATTAGTGCTAGTTTCACTACTTCTCAAATGTTTCCGAGAAAATTGCAATAATTTAATTGAACATGTGCCTTTTTATTTTTCATACCACTCAGGACAAGTGCCCTGTGGATGTGGAGGAGACATGCAACCTGTTGAAGAACAAATTATATAATTGCATGGAAATCATATGCAAACACAGTAGTTTTATGAAACATTTTTTATTCATTTTTTCACATTATTGTGACGTAATTTGTATCTTCAGACAAGTTTCGTTGTGTAACAAATCACAATCTTCAAATTAGCATTTTGTTTTGATACATTGTCCATTTATTCAGTTTCAAATACATTTTTAAACTATCTCTTTTTATTTTCAGAAGTGTTCTTTGAATTGTTTCACCAAATCGATTTATGACCTCTCTTCTATCCTTATTGGTGCTTATTGGTATGCTTTATAGCAACGATTGGCAGCTGAATGAGCAAGTCCATGTCATTTTTAAACAGACTTTTCCTGTTTTCCTTAGCCACTTTCAAATCTAAAATTTTTGAAACCATTTTATTAAACATTTGTACACCCCACCCTTTAATTTTGTTCTCTTGCAAATTAAATTGATTGCATTCACCTGATTAATATTCTTTCTGCTACAGGAATCTTCTTAATAAAATAAATAGGTGATTGTTGCAATTTGTCCAGTTTGATAAAAACTTGTTTTGTTTGCTTTTTTTTTAAATATAACACATAATGTTTTTCAGTGTTTCTGAGCGAGGATCAATATAAATAACCCTTCTGATTTAACAATGCAATAAACAAAAAGGAAAATTTGTGACCTTTTGTTCTGTATCTCCACATACTATATTACTATCAAAGACAGAAAAGATGATGAAGAAAGATGAAAGCAGAAGAGGCTTTAAACAATTAGCCTTAAAAGGACAACTTGAAGCACAAGATTAAAAAAGGAAAATGAGAAACTTAAAATTACGAACTACCCACATCAAATGGTAAATGAATATCTTAAAGATGCTTCAGTGAATTTCTAAGAAGGTGGAATAGTTCTATTAGTGTTGTCTGCTTCAGTTGTAATGAGAAATGAAGTTCAAGAAAAACAAAACATTGATCTCCTACAATTGCCCAAAGATAAAGAAAATATAAAATTATATCTTTGGTGACTAAAACAAAAAAGAAAAGATTAAAAAGCAGGAATTATATTCAATATTTCTTGATTAAAGTGATGAAACTTTGTTGAAGTTATATTAGCTATTAATTAGAATAAAAGAGTTCCAAGTTTTGTTAATGCTTAATAAATATTTACAGCTAGGAGTGTGAATAAATTAGTTTATTTGAAATTGAATTGAGAATTATTTATGTGTAGTTTTGTCCAAATTTAATCATTTAACTTTTCTTTGATCCTTATTTTATATTTATTTGGTCCCTACTATTAATTAAAACAACACCCTCTAAAATTTAAGTAAAGTCACTTGCTGCCTTGCTAACTATCTGAAAAGGAGAAAAGTAAAATTGATGCCATCGAAAAGAACCATGTGGAAAATTTCAAAAATAATTAATCCTGGGTTGCATGAACCTATTTAAAGATTCATTAAACAGTATTATTCCTGTAAGTGTTGTCTTAACGGAAGAAAGCATTGCGAGAAGAATCTTTAAGTTAACTCATTCATTAAAGTACTCTTTTAAATTATAGATTGAAAATTGAACCTGTAAACTGTAAACGATTTGTAAACCTATGCTCTGCTATAATACTGCCTATGTTACTATGACTCTTTAGGAATCATATTTATTTTTGAAAAAGATTTGAAATGGTGATTTACATCTGGTTATTATTCATAGTATTACTACTAAGCATGTTTGTAATGGCTTCATATTGGTGTATTATTGATGATTTCAACTTGCCTAATTTTCATCCGTTAGAATCAGTGGATAGAGTTGATTATAACATTCAACTGTTATTGAATTGAACTCAGTACAATAATATATTGAATAGTAACTTTCGATTAATAGATTTGATATTCACAAATTTTCAGTGTAATATTGATTCAAATATAGATCCCGTCTTTTCTATTGGTCTTGAACATCCACCTCTTTTGATTGGTTTAAATTTACCTTATACAGATACTGATGTATTCTACCCATCAGTTAACTGAAAAATATAATTTTGATGAGGCTAATTATGAAGCAATTAATCAACACCTATTAGAATTTGATTCGGATAGTACTATCAGTTAACTCAAATAAAGGATGGATCAGATTTGTGAGATCTTCTGCAAAAATTTATTTGATGTTATTTGTAACAATGTGTCTATAGTACTAAGTCTCAAAAGTATCCATCATGGTTTGATAGGGATATTATAGAACAAATTAAATTAAAAAATAAACTGTGAAAGCAATGTAAACAATTTCCTCTGAATTTGTGCATATTTCTATTGCATCTTTATCTAACAACATCAAAACTAATTTCAAGTGTGCATAAGATAGATTTAATTTTTCAATTGAAACTAGTCTTATTACTAATCCTGTAGGTTCTGGAGAAGTTATTTTTACAAATCTAAGTCAAGTCGTGTGTCAAAGACTCCTTATAATGATATAAATTGTTCAGATCCACAAACACACGGTTAATTTTGCTAAATATTTCTCTAGGGTGTATGCTACTAGTGGTTCACCTTCAAATATTCCAGCTGCTACAGGCTCCTATGTGGGTGATGTTATTTACTTTGATGTTGTCTTTATATTGATGAAGCTGAAAAGCTTACTTTTTGCTTAGGTAAAATTTCAGCTATCATGTTAAATAAATGTGCTACTCACTTGTGGTACCTAAATTTATAATTTGCTATTATTCTTTGAAGTATAGTACTTTCCCATATTGTGGGAGCGCACCAAGGTATTACTTGTTTCAAAGAAAGTAAATCCATTGTGCATTGAAAATTTGTAGGCTCATATCAGTTCTATCAAAATTTTCTAAGATTTTTTTGAACCATATTTATGACGTTTTATATTATATTTTTAAGTCACATATTGAGAATTATCAACATGGATTGATTAAAAATCATTCTACTGCTTCCAACGTGTTAGGATTCACATATTCTCGAAAATATCAATAGTAATAATCAAGTAGATGTTATTTATATAGATTTGTCAAAAGTGTTCGACCCATTAGATTTTGTTATTTTCTTATCTAAGATACACAAACTCAATTTCTCTATGATTTATATCAATTTGATCTCTGATTATGTAAAGGGTAAAATTAATGTTGCTTGTTATGCTGGATAGAAGTCTCACCCATATTCAGGAGTACTTCAAGGATCTAATCTCGGTCCTCTGTTATTTGCTATTATTGTCAATAATGTTGGTGTGAATCTTACATGTTTTATCGTGGTTTACGCTGAAGATATGAAAATTTATTTACCTATCTGAACATCTGATGATTGTGAGATATTTCAGCAAAATCTTCATGTATTCACTGAGTAGTGCTCTATAAACCAATTAAAGCTGTCATTCCACAAATCCGAAAGAATACATTATTCCAGTGATGGTGTGCCACTGTAGACTGTTACTATAAAGAAGGATTTGGGCTAAGTCTATGATTCACGACTGACTTATAAATTGCATATTGATAATGTTGTTAATATGGCTAATAAATCACTTGGTTATTTGATGAGACTTGGTCGTAAAATTAAATCCGTTACAGTATTGAGACTTTTATTTATTATGTAAGTAAAGACTGAACTTGAATATGCAAGTGCCATTTGGTCTCTACGTTTTTTTGGATTAGACTAAAATCAAATAGTGTCAACATCAATTTACAAAATACCTTGAATATGAGAGCACTGGATCATATTCACCCAGAGGCATCATCAATAAATATGGGTTCTGTAGATTCCGTTTGCAAAGTTTGGAATCACAACTTAAAATAGGTCAAATCCTTTTGATGATAAAAATATTCAGAAATTTGGTGGATAACTATAATCCATTCTCTTGTATTTCATTGGCAGTTCATCAGTTCACTTCATGACATCAAAATGTATTTTATCTACCATACTTTTCTGACAACTATCTTTTTAATTTACCTTTCCTCAAATGTTTAAAATTAACAAATTGTTTTTTTCGTCAGTATTCCAGTGATATTGATTTACATGTATACATGCACACACGCACATCAATTATACGTATAAAGACAAAAAAATCACAAGGCATGAAGACAAGATTTTTTTGTTTGATGTCTTCATGCTTGCTCTCTCTCTCTTTTTTCCCCCCTCCTTTTTTTATTTTTTTATTTTTTTTAACTCCAGTCCTGATGAAGGAATTAAAACATTCCCAAACGTTCGAACAATCCCATGAACTACATCCCTTAAAAGAAAAGTAGGTAATTAATAATGTGATAATGAAATTTAATATCTTCGAAGACGATCATGCCTTCAGCGACAGTGTAATTTTGAATGCCATCATTTTTGTTCACATCTATATATAGATGGCATGAGCATTTTTTTGCTGCATGACTTGTAAGTTATTTTGAAAAAAATCAGAAAAAAAGCCTAGTTTTTATATATTTTTTTGCTTTAAAACCCTTTTTCGAAGCAAAGTTATTGTTGACACACCTGAACACACTCTTTAAAGAATTCAAACTAATAGCACACAAGCAATTCAGTGTCCAGGTTCAATACATCATCAATGACAGATTTTTTTATCTGATACAAGATTCTATCCATAACAATTATGTTGAGTATGTGTCAAAATATCAATTACAAGCAAATCTATTAAGATGTTTTTATGGCTACCCTGAAATGTTAAGTGAATTAAAATGTCTAAAAAATTTGCATACATAGTTTTAGACACAGTGATTCATTTGACAAATATTTGTCAAAAGAAGGATGTTGATGTGTTTTTCTTTTGCTTATCGAGTGTGTGTTGTTGTGTTGTTTTTCTCTCAAGTGTCCTCCTTTTACATGTGTTGATCTTTGCTTATCGAGTGTCCTCCCTTTAACATGAACATTGTTGGCAACCCTAGATGTAGCAGATCTGTTGGTAATATAGAGAGTTCTCTGCAAGCATGCAAGATGTATCCTTTTTGAAACAGAAGAAAGACGAAGTTTCTTTACCCACATTTTCCCGTTTGCTGCTGTAAGTGAAACAATTACCAATAACTTTGTTTTCTCAAATAAATGAATGGTTGTGCAATACTAGGCCCCGCACATCAAATTTAGACCCCAAAAAAAAAGTCAATTACACACTAAGAATAAGTGCATGCCTATATCTTGTCTATGTATTCCAAATATTGTAGAAATTGTTGCTGACATTTATCCTAACCACATACTGAACCAATGCGATACAGAGACCAAACAATTGCCTCATATTCAACCTTAGATCTCACAAGTGCCAAAAATACATATTTTTGTGCTCTGAAGGAGCAGATTTTTCTTACATGTTTTGTGACAAACTCCGACATTTTATTTACTTGGTGTATGAGGGGTAAATGATAGTTGCCGGTCAAATGTGACACCAAAATCTTTTATTATTGAATCGGTTATTGAAATTGTTATTATGGAAACTTATTATATTATTTTATTGGAAATTATTATTTTTCGAAAAAAATTTATCAGTTAGCACAGGAAACCTGATTATATGGTGATGGGGAATAAAGTTCTTTCCTATTTTTAACCATGTCTAATTAAAACACAATTACTAAAATAATTTAATTGTAAATTTAATACATACAAAGAGTACAAATGAAAAAACTTCCACATTCATGCATTTCACAGGAATTGAATTCAGTTCTAAAGTGCTATGTATGATGAGGAAAATGTTTCTTCTTGATCCCCAGAATAGCTTAATATCAAAAATAAGTTGACTTCGATTTTTTCCCCTGTACCCTTCATATGTATATGAAGTTTATTATTGAGGACACATACAGTGTGTTTTGAAAATTTTTATGGATGTATTGCATCCACAATATTAAATAATATATACTTACTTGAATATCATTAGGAAGTTTATTTAGTACTTTTTGTGGGTCAGAACTAGTCTGAAATATGCACACTGCAATCTTCAGAAGAATGCCTCTTTCACTATGCAGAGCAGACTCAGTTCGATTACCATCATCCTCGTAGAAGGCCTTTGGGATAATAAAAAATATTCTTATGAATTGAAGTTTTTTTTATAACTATGATTGTAATGACCATGAGTTCTGCTATGATAGCTGTGGTGTAGGAATAATACATTCCGAAATATTGGCAAACTATACAAATATTGTTTATTTAGCTCACCAACATTTCATTATCTTCATAGAATTATAACAATTAGCAAGAACCATTTTGTAAAAATGGTG
Source organism: Acheta domesticus (assembly GCA_031308135.1). Classification (NCBI taxonomy): domain Eukaryota; kingdom Metazoa; phylum Arthropoda; class Insecta; order Orthoptera; family Gryllidae; genus Acheta; species Acheta domesticus. The sequence goes on along the minus strand of JAHLJT010008446.1, from coordinate 17,127,958 downwards.
GTAAAATTAAGGAATTGTGAACCAGAAATAGATCAGTTGTATAAAAAGCTGAAAATATTGTTTGATAGTGAGTGTATAAGTCATGTAAACTCAGATATTACAGATAAGTTGAAGTAAACTTTTGTGTGCACCTCATTTGTTACTGGAGTAGGTGGTTTGGGTACTTGCACTCCTTCTTCTCTCTCCAGCCATTGCTTAATAGGCAGATCACCTAAGTGCCCTATGTGACAGGTACAGGTTGTGGGACAGCCCTTGCCCCACGAAAAATCTGGAGAGGTCTCTTCTCCTGCCGCCTTAAAAAAAATCAATTTTGGAGTTAAATGTTACTCACAATATACAAATTTTTTTTTTAAATATGGAATTTTCAATTTGTAATTCCATATGTATATTTTTAAAAGCTATATTATTATCTTGCCTTCAATTACATAAAGTTAATTACTTTATGTAATTATATTTCTAGGAAGTTTTTAACTTTCTAAGGGAGCAAAACATTTCTAATAAATCCACATTTGGTTTTATTTTGTGTTATAATGACTGATACTATAAAAAAATGTTAAGCATCTTTTTCATCTATTATTCATTATAAACTTACACAACTAAAGGTTTTATAATGACTTTCGTTTGTTCTAATAAAAGATCTTCAACAATCTGTGAATCCCTCTTAAAAAACCTTAGATGAACATGGGAAAAAAAATTATTCAGTTGATTTCATTGACTAATGTAATAGCAGTGAATATAGAAAATCAATAGCAGAAAACAATGAAATTAAAGAAATTTTGAATGTTGAAGAATAAAAAATATACAAGATGGTGTATTAAATACATGTATTAACAAACAAAATGAACAAAATTTAACTAATGATATTCATATTCATAGATTCGTATTCTGAGAATATGAATATCATTACTTAAATTTCATATTTTTTCTATATAATATTTCGTATAATCATTCATAGATTATTTATCATTGATGTTTTAACCAGTTAATCTTTACAAAAATTTATTAAAAATCATTATTGTTAAAATTATTTATTCTTAATTGCTATAAATATATTTTATTATTAATTCAATATAATTATAATAAATATTTTAAAAAAGTTTAAAATTAAATAATTCATATAAGTCTGTGAAATATATAGCAATAACTCCGATAGGGATAATAGCCCAAATCTGCAGCTGATTTGCCTTTGCAAATAATTTTTATGACACAGGTGCAAATATTCTCTTATCAATTCTTTCCAGACTCATTTCCATCTGTATTCAGAATTCAACTTGTATATGGGTTAGGGTAGGGATGCTAGAATTTAAGAAATCTTGCATAGAATACCTTCGTATACCATACCTTTGTACCATACCATACCTTTGTACCATACCATACCTTCGTACCATACCATAGTATGTCTCTCAGTTTTTAACTGTTTTTGACATTACATAAAATAAATAAATTTACAGTGGATAGTCTGTTTGATATACTTTCTCTTTCATACTTAATACTAGATGTTGAGTTTCATATTTCCTTCCGTTTTTATGAAAGACAAAGTAAGTGCGTATCGAAAAATGATATCAATCATGAAAAATCTCAAGGAAAGAAAACTTTTTAATGTAATTAAATTTGTAAATAGTGAAAAGATAGTAAATTTGTTTGTTTTTCTTATTGAGCCAACTATCCCAATTCACTCATATTTTTGACAATGTAGCTTCTGTGGCCAGTTCAGTTATATTTTTGCTTTGTTGAATACATGAATTGATATGCCCATTGTTTACATGTTTAAGTACAGTTGCACATTTAATGCAATGCATACTTATTAATATAATGCAAGAGTACTGCACTATTCCAAAATATCAGTTTAAAAAATAATTTAAAAGAGTTTGTAGAATAATCGCATTTTTTCATGGAGTATTTTTATGTTTGCAATTTAAATTGGGAGTGGTAAAATTAATACACAGAAATAATTAAATATGCAGAATTACTGCCATGGCTGCTTCCTTGCAAAGTGGCTGTCAATACACCTGTATTGGTTGAAGATCATTTATGATTTATAAGTCAATGTTTTCAACTTGATAATATTATATATTTGAGGAACAATAGTATTCTGTAAATTGGGGTGGAAGAAGAATGATCATCTAAATTTCAATTTTCTGAAGAAACTGAATACAAATTCATGATTAAATACACTGTAATATAACATTAAAATTATGAAGAGAAGTAAAATAAGACACCAATACTTTAAATGCATTAAATGGACTGGTTCAAAGCATGATTCCTTTTTGGGGGAAAATTTATTTATTTACTCGTATTATTTGCTCTTTATCCTTAAAATATTATAGCTAATCAAAGATACATTTGATGTCCTTCCATAACAAAAACATCAAATTTTAATATAACAAAAAATATCCAAATTTAACGTATTGGAAAGAAAAACCTTTTTAAAAAATTATACCCAACCCTTTGAATTTCATATACTCGTAATTTAGTACTCGAATTTCATGTACGCGAATTTTCGGCAGAAAATCTCTTATTACAGGGCCCTGGAAACGAAAGAATGAATAAAACCAGTTGCTAAATTTAGGGAGGGGGAATCTAACACGTGTTGTAGCCAGAATCCATGTTTTGTGGGACCTTGATAACGAAAAATCAAATGTCGGCAATGTGTGTCCGTCTGTGAACAACGCTTGCCGTCCGTCCGTCCGTCCGTCGTGTGTCGGCAAGTGTCCGTCTGTGAACAACGCTTGCGGCTAAACCGTTCAGCCGATTTTCTCCAACATTGATGTTCCCCAATGATCTGGCTGATTGCGGTCCCTTCAATTGGACACCGATATTTTAATTTTGGGGGCTACTTTACACGAAGTCCCTGTAACATTTTCAAAATTAAATAAGTAATGAAAAAAAGGGCTCCATCGTGTTTGATTAAACTTTGTTGTTGGTGTGAAGGACGTTTAAGAGAATGCTGCAAATTCGAAATATTTCCGAAGTCTTCCAACAACTAAAATATTAAAGATAGAGATTTTTCCATTAATGAAAACTGTTCTTTAAAGATAAATTTTGAAGTAAAGTCGTGTACAATTTTTCAAAAATTTGAGTACTTTTTGCGTAATTTTGCGAGAGAGTACGTGCTGTTTTAGCACCACTAGTTTCTTATAAGCGTTTACAGCCGTCATCTTATGTTTGTCCTCTTTATTCTTTTTTAATTTATAGATATAGGTTCTTAGATGTACAGTTCCTTCTGCTCACTAAGTGATGTGATCAATAGTAAATTTCATGCTGTCAGAAATTGTTCTTATTAGTATTATGAATTTCCTTTAGGGCAATAGTACAAAATATATTTTGTATGCAAGGCAGGCTATCACAGAAACAAAAACACATTCAGTTTTGTTGGGTGGAACATTCAGTTATCATCCACTCGATAGACAAGTTATCTTTCATTTCCTGCCCTCCAGTTGCTTCTTTTTTTCTGGGGGAGCACTTGGAAATAAAGCTAATGAAGATGGATCAGCATTGTTTAAATTTTTCTAATTACTATTCTCTTTTGGTAATTTTTTGTATTGAAATTTTTAGTCAATTTTATTTATTTTGTAACAATGTTTGTATAAAGCCACCCAGAAATATTTTCAGACATTAGTGGCATTGAGACTTCTTATTATGAAAATGTATTTATTGTGAAAGGGATAGTTAAACATTTATTAGGCTTCTTCATTATTTTTATTTTCCAGTTTTGTTAAAAAAGGTTTTGTTTTTTGTTTCTATGTACCAGTAATTAATTTTACTCATGGTGATGTAACAAAACATCTTTTTCTATTCTCTCATGCATTTTACTTGATAAAAGAGTGTGGTGGAGTGCTTTGCTGTGTGTACTCACCAGGGCCCATAGAAGGAGAATAGGAGTCAGCATGATGAGTGTGTGCCTCTGCTCCAGCAGAGCGTGTGGAGGACTGAAGGAAGCGGCTGCTGGGCAGCCAGGCAGCACCAGGCAGAGCAGGGGTGGGGAGGGGCAGAAGGGGGTGGAGGAGGCAAGAGGAGGGGAAAGGAAGGGAAGGGAAGGGAAGCACAGTTTGTGATAGGACTTGGCTATTCTCGTAGCTATCTCATCCGGCAATAGAAGTTTGTCTCTATTTGTCTTGAATTTTTTCATGTATTATGACTTCAAATTTATATCAAAAAATCATTCAATCAGTATATAATTTTGACCATTAATTTTTGTAACACTTCAAAATTTATTAAATGTGACTGATATTTGTGACAATATTAATTATTTTGCACTATAAATTTCTTAATCTCCTACCTTTTTGAAAAATTTGTATGAAATTTTCAATCTTTTTTTCTCTTGATTAAGAGATGTTCTGGGCATTTTGGGTTTTTATGATTTAATATTGCTTTTGCTTCCAAGAGACCTTCAATATGTCAGTTAAGTGTTTCCCAACATTCAACCTGTAGGTTCTCTATTTTTCTGATATTTTTTGAAGTGATAAGGAAATAATTTGTGGAAAAAAAATTAATTTAATAAAAAATACATTTTTGCTATATTGCACACCATTAAGACACGATTTCAATTGTCACTTTGTGTTGTAAGATGTCAAAAATTGAGAATACAATTTGTATCAGTTGAAGAATATCAGTAAAAACTTAGCCCCAGTTCCAACAGTTTTTTCAAATGTATATAATTGTAGGTGACATTTTGGGCCTTAAAAATTGTTTATATAGGTGCATCTCCTGTTGGTATGCTGTTTACCCTTTTTATCAGTGTGTGCAAAGTTAGGGCCAAGCTGCCAAGTTAGGGCCAATTAAAAGTAGAAAAATTGTGCAGTTATTAAAATTATCCAATTCAATGTTATGTTAAAGGTTAACAGGCGTTTTTAGAGGCAGCCTCGTGATAGAATGAAACAAAATTGTTGGGCAGATAAATTTTTAATTCACTTGGAAAGAACTTAGTGGTGGCATTTAGAAAAACTAAACAGCCAATATAACGAATACATCGACTTTGTAGAGCACAAAGGTGGAGAGAATGTTGGCCATATAGCCCAGTAAAATTAGATGTAGTTCATGCCTATTTTACGTGGCGAGACATGGGCCATCAGGCTGCTTTTCCGTCTGATCACACCCATTTCGAGCTCTGTGGCAGTACTTACTGTTGTGGAAATTATATTAGAGAAGAATTGATAGAATCAGTCAAGCAGTGCAATGATTCCAGGCTCATCAGCGATAATAATACTTATAACTAATTTTATGTATACAGGATGTACCACCTAACTTGGCCACACCAAATATTTTGAAAACGGTTTGAGGTATCGAGATGCTATATGCGCCATGTTGTAGCTGATGATGGGGCAAATAACATATTTCGTTTTCTCGTTAGTACCATATGTAATTTTTGAGATATTGACACAACTTTGTTTTTCTGAATGGAAGTTTGTATTTTTTTCTCCAACATTCTAAAGTTCTTTAAAAATGCAATGCTGAAGCGCGCAAGGACAGCTGGCCTTGCTGACATCGTATACGTGAATCAACGCACCTTGTCGGAAAACGAGAAATTTCTCGGATTAGGGGACTTATTATGCTCTTACTGGCAATGCTAATGACCTCGGTTATGGACTTTCACAAGTTTTACATGCGCAAGGAAGGAGAGGTGTGCGAAATCACATTGATTTCAAGGAAGAGGTGTAACTAAATACCTTTTTTAAATTTAAATTTGGGGAGCCTACCGGATTCCAAGGAAAAAGAAAAAGATTCCCCGTCGCCCAATAGTGAGAATTTCTTAAGTTCAATCGTCCACAATTTGTAAATGTTGCCTCGCCAGTGAACAGAATTTTGTTGCGTTTCAAAGCATATCTACAGAATTGTTACAAAATGATTAAATAAAAGGAAATAAATGTACTGTGATTTCCCATCAGTGCATAGGTGTTTTTTCTTTTTCCTTTTTCTCGTTTTCTGACAAGATTATATATAAAATATATAAGATGAATTGTGCAATTGTATTGTATTTGGTTGGTATAATACAATTTTTCAAAGCAGTCACGGGCCGCACAAAAGGATCCCGCGGGTCGCCAGTTGGAAAAGCCCTGTCCTAGAATATATATATATATATATATATATATATATATATATATATATATATATCAATAGTTAGGGTAAAAAACATCTTAAATTATGGTGCGGCCCTCGGCTTAACTAGAATCTGATATGTGGCCCATAAGATCTAAGTTGGACAGCCCTGCTCCAGGGGAGTGTTAACGTGATTCTTCTCGCAGGCTCCCGTTTCTTAGGGGCAAAGTCTTTACTAATATCAATAAAATATTTAATAATTGGCATGTTAAAAAAAGAAAGACACCGATAGTAGGCGGTTTTCGCAACTTCTATCTTCTGAAAACAAGATCTTTTAAATGGAATGTGTCCATTGCCAAATAAAATAAATGAAGTGATATTACTATTAATACAAGCCCTTTCCTGAAATGGACCGTTAAAAAAGACGTGAGAAAAAATGGGGTAAAGGCGGCCGGAGTGTTGGCCACCTAATCACCTTGTGCCGACAGGGACGAAAAGGTGGAGCCCTACCTTCACCACTTCCTTTGGGCCGCATCGACCTGTGTGCAGTTGCACAGGGGTGCCTTTACCCTTTAGAGAAAAAATAAAGGTATTACTAAAAGTTATGTAAGAACATGGTTACCTTTCCTAAAAATCGTCGCGAAGATTCAGGCAATTGTGCCTGAATGGACGAGCTTTTACCATCCCCTCTTCGACGAACGTTGCCGCCAAGTATGTGACATGGGCTTGAACGTTGCTTTGAAGCTCATAGGTCTGGAAGCTTTGGGCTCTTAGCCAATTCTTCAGTTCCGAGAAAGATGAAAACCACTCGACACCAAGTCGGGGATATGCCGGCTGAAGTACGTCCCATCTGATCCCGAAGTTGTTTAGTTACAGCAGCACTAGGAGGACGGGAGTTGTCATAAATGAATATATCTTCAGAAGCCAGGATTCCTCCTTTGTTTGAATGTGTTCACCATATACTCAGCCTGTTCTTCGGTGAATTTCTATAGTAACATTCCCTTTCTCCTCTTCCTCCTCCTGCTACTGCTCCTTTCTTCTTCTTCTTCTTCTTCTTCTTCTTCTTCTTCTTCTTCTTCTTCTTCTTCTTCTTCTTCTTCTTCTTCTTCTCCTCCTCCTCCTCCTCCTCCGCCTTCTTCTCCTCCTCCTTTTCCTTCTCCTCCTCCTCCTCCTTTTCCTTCTCCTCCTCCTCCTTTTCCTTCTCCTCCTCCTCCTTTTCTTTCTCCTCCTTATTTTTCTTCTCCTCCTCCTCTTCCTCCTTTTCCGTCTCCTCCTTCTCTCCTCCTTTTCCTTCTCCTCCTCCTTCTTTTCCGTCTCCTCCTTCTTTTCCGTCTCCTCCTTCTTATCCTTCTCCTCCTTCTCCTCCTCCCTCCTTTTTCTTCTCCTCTTTTTCCTGTAAGTATATGTTCTTGTCAGTCTTGTTAAATAAATAAACTAGTGGCCTACAATAGCACCTAGTTTGGAACACTATTTCTAATGGCTACACATTATCATATTACTTAAGCCTGCAAGAGTGTTTCCGACCAGAAAAAAATCCGCGCTGGGATTCGAACTTAGATCCTTTAGCACGCCATTTACATTCCCCTTCACCTTCGTCTTCACAGCTAAACTCAACATTCTAATGCTTCTTCTTCGACGGTTTCTACCCCTTAGAGTTTGCTGTTTTCGATTTCCATATTTTGCGGCCCTTCCATTGACCTTCTAGTCCTTTCTCATCCATTACTTCTTGTATATACGCCTTCCAGGTCAAAACAGGTCTGCCTCTTCTACGCCTTCTTTCAACTAACCAGTTGAAAATTTGATTTGGCCATCTCTCATTTTGCATCCTCTGGACATGTCCGTACCATTGAAGAGCTTTATTTTCAAGTCTTTTGGTTATGGTTGTTTGAACCCCAGCTCTTTCCCATACTACTTCCTTTCTTATCTTGTCCAGCCTTGTTATCTGCAAAGATCTCATAAAGTCGAGCTCTACTGACTGTATTCTGTCTCTATGGCGTTTTGTTAAAGGTCACATTTCTGCTCCATATAATATAATATTTTCAACTACATTGTGAAATATTCTTCTCTTTGTATCTTGCCGTAACACATTATTCCATGCGACGCCGTCTTATGACCATGTAGAGCTTTGATTGCATTTCTGCCCATTGCGAATCTAGTGGTAATATCTTCATCAATTTTCCCATGGTCAGTAATTATAGTCCCCAGATATTGGAATTTTGAACAGTTAGTTATTTCGTCATCTGCAATTTTTATATTAGAGGTATCTCCTCCAATGCATAAATGTTCGGTCTTTTTAAGGTACATTCTAATGCTTTAAAAATAAAATTTAACATTTGCATTTGAAATTTTCAAAAATTCAGAGATTATAATTACTATTATTTCAAGATCATATTTCATTCAGGAATGAAACCTTTCAACCCCAATTTTTTTGTTAATTTTTATTTTCATTTTTCGCAACTTACGAAAACAGCATGTTCACCGAAAAATCAGTCCTGAAGGATTTTTATTAGTGTACTTTGCTCTATTTGAGAATAAATAATTTTAAAAAATGTTCTTGAGAAAATCTTGTTTTTAAATATGCCTATATTTCATGCAAAATTATGCGAAAATGTCTCGTATTTTCGAAAAGTTATACATGGCCTTATTGAGAAATCTTACTTTGTAGAATAGATTTCATTAAGGAAAAAATCTGTTGTCAATATTGTGGTTGCAGGAAGACGCCAGAAAAATAATGTAAACTTTAAAATTAAAGTTTAAAATCCTTTTAAAAAATAGTCTCGAGATCGCCCTGATCAATCAATTTTGGAAAAAAATGAAAGATTTAGGAATTAGTGTTGACCACGGACCGAACGAACGAACTGAAATTTCGAATTATATTTTCATTGGAGAAGTATTGATCACAGATCCTCATAGAAAAGTAATGCCTTAGAGGAAAGTGATCCTTTCTACAGTCAGTAAGGTGAAAATGATTCCAACATCTAAGAATATTTGTCACGATACTTGTCACGTTACTCAAAATTACGCGGAATTTTGAAACAGAAGTGTATAAAATGATTTAAATAGTTAATATTGAGGATTACTTTCTATTGAGAAATATCTCTGACTTCAGTACTTGAGGTGTACAACAGGTACAGAAAATGCAAACTTTTAGTAATTTTCAAAATTTACAATGTTTTAATGAAAATCAGACGTATGCCATATTGTTAAACGGACTTTGTACTATACGAGAAAATTTTTTTTAATTAATTTTTGTGAAAATTTCGACAATGCCCTAAGGGTTTCATGTAAAGTATCCTTTTTAATGTAACCAAAATTAAAATATCCTTTACAAATTCATGGGTCGGTGATGTTATTCAGTGATCAGGTGAAAATCTTTTGTAGGGCATAGGCGTTAATTATACACTTAAGTTTCCACGGCACGAGTCCATGACTTCTTGGCTGACCGGGAGACGCCGCGTCGTTGGCCACCGTTGCGGCGTCTTCCGGACAGCCAAGATGTCTTGGGCGGTAATTTGTTCAGACATTTGAAGGGACAAACATTGAAATTTTGAGGAAACTCGCTTTTCTCGGTATGCAGAATCCCCAAACATGAGTTTTTACAATTCCACATAAACAAGCATTGTAATAGTATAGTATATGAGCAAAAGACTTTATCACTATCAGAGACCTACAAAATGTTACACTGACGAAATATCGAATCTTTTTCCTCCAACTTCAGGTAATTTTCACCATAAATTTCATGTATGCACATATTACATACTCGGGGGGGAAAGATTTATAGTGGTTTCTTTTAAAAATAAGTGAAAAAATAGAATTTTTGCTGGCCTACCAGTTTGGAATATTAGAGCTTTGTAATTCAAACAAAGGTTCGTTCTTGGCATAACAGTGGTTTTTGTGATATGTGGCCAAAGTTCCATGTGATTTTATACAATTAAATACTGTCTTATTGTTTTTTTGTCTTTTCTCTGAAGGACAGGGCCCTGTAAAATTTTAGACTGCAGAGCTTTTATAATTAATTTACTCCTTATCAAGCAAAAATTAAACAAACTGTCAAGAATGTGTTTAAGGTTAATTTTTACTTGATATGGAATAAATTAATTATAAAACTTGTGCTGTCTAAAATTTTAAAGGGTTCTGTACTTAAGGGAACAAGTTTCATTTCCTTTGACAACTGTTGATTTTTGTGTGAATATTCATAATTTATTGCAATGTGTTTCTAAGATGATATTTTAATTTCAAACATGTTGTTGCAGATGTGCCAGCCAGTGGAATGTATTTCATGACATACGATTGGCTTCAAAGAGTGCTTACTCCTGAAGGCCAGGATGCAAATAAAATTGGATTACTTAGCACAATTTTTGCTGGAGGTATGGCTGGAGTTGCCAATTGGCTGGTAGGAATGCCTGCTGATGTCTTAAAAAGTAGATTGCAAACAGGTGAGTAATGGAATATTGCAGAGTTTTCTGCATGCACTTACGTTGAATGATAAAATTTACATTTCAACAACTGTTTCAGAATTCATTTTGCTGAAGAGTAATGTTTCATGTTAGGAAAGAATGTTCAAAATGCCAATACCTCTTAACAGAAACAATTATATAGTATGTTTGTGTTGATCACCTTAATGACATTTTGATAATAGCTATGAAAGTATACAGGGTGGCCCATTTAACTCGACAAATCAAAGTAACTCGAAAAAATGCAAAAAAAATATCAAAGGCAAAAAATTAATATCTCCAAGGGGGACATCTGTCAGACCTAAAATCAAACTTCCCTGCTCACCCCATGAAGGTGAGGCAGGAGCCAACTTTGAAATCATAAATGGGAAATCCCCACTTTTTACACAAGATTCAGACTCTACACTAAAAAATACATAAGTTTGATCTGAAACATTTTGTAATTGAGAGAGACATGTACTCATGTGCATCCTGCAGCTTCAAATCGTCTGCTCTGATGTAACCACGTTAAATCAAATTCTTTAATGAAAAAATTAAGGTTTCCATTTAAGATTTCAAAGTTGCCTTCCCCCACCCCTAGGGGGCGTGTGAGCGAGATATGGTTTTAGGTTCAGACAGATTTAATTAATTTATTAATTTTTTGTGTGGAACATGTTTGGATCATCTCTTGATCAAAATAGGTTTTCGACCAAACTTACGTATTTTTTAGTGCCCCTTGAAGGTATACATTTTTTTGCCTTTGACAGTTCTTTGTACATTGCATATTCTTAGAGTTATTTTGATTTGTCAAGTTAAATGGGCCACTCTGTAGACTAGGGATTCCCAACAACTTTCTTGCAATGACCCCTTTTAAAAGAATGATTCATTAATCCCTTTTTTATATCATATGCCTACAGCATACAACATCACTGTAACTCAAATAATTGCACATAAATGTCTTAAAAATAACAATTAGATAAAGAATGCAAAGAATAATTTTGAAAAAATGGTTTATTATGTTTGTTTAATTATTTGTCCTATCAGTTTTTAGTTTTACAAATGAAGCAATTTTTTGTAATCACAATCACAAATTCTAATTACACAGGTTTGATATTTCTTAGTGCAAATGATGTGAAATTTCAAAACAGGTCCAAATTTCTAATTTATTATTTGATGTTTTGAATCTTTATGTAGAAAGCATTTGTCAACTTATTCTTGTGTAATCAATAGAACCATGAACTTCGTTATACACCTGATCAGTCAGCGGTGCATATTCAGCTATTGACTACCAATAGAACACTTCTTAATCATTGACACACTTTAAAAAGTTTTTCAATCCACAGAGGGTTGACCCTTTTGGAAACCCTTGGTACAGACTACTGTGTCCTAGAATTCATTAATAAATTACAGGAATAAAATAGTGTTCTTTCTAAAGATTCCACTGAGAGAATGACAGCACCTGAAGAAGTGTTAGCTATTTTAACAGTGATAAGTTCTGTCCTAATTAATAACTTGTTACTGCCTTCTAATTTCTTAAGGTATGTTTCTCCACAGCTCCTGAGGGAATGTATCCCAACGGTGTAAGAGATGTGTTCCGTTCACTGATGAAAGAGGAAGGTGTCACTGCCTTGTACAAAGGCTGCGCCCCTGTGATGCTGCGTGCTTTTCCAGCAAATGCAGCTTGCTTCATGGGTTTCGAATTTTGTATGAAGTTCCTGAATTTTGTTGCTCCAAGTCTGTGATACGCCCAAGCCATTTGTGCCTCTAGTAGAACTGTAAAAATTTCAATTTAGTTTTACAAGTAAATGTATTAGAAAAATTTTGCAAAAAGTTGGTTTATTAAACAAATCTTATAATACTGCATCAAAATACTTGGAAATTTTATTTTGGATGTTCTGGAATTATGATACTGATGTGGTATTTATTGTGTAATTCATACCATCTTGTAAAGTGCTTAATAAATTAATAATGAAAATGTCACCCAGATGTGATCATACAGATTTTACAGTGTTGTTTTTATATTATGTTACATATATTGTTAAATAAGTTTGTAATGTCAACAGAAGAAAGAAAATCATTTTCTGCCTCCTGTAGATTTGTTATTGCTGGTTCTTGTAGGATGTATATATAGAAGATTCAGTTGCAACTAACAATTCTAAGTCAAAATCACCTGTGAATAGGGATTATTACAGTGTAAATTATTCTACACCATTCAAATATTTAAGGACGTTTGATTCAATTTTTATAAGAGTGTACAAATGAACAATATATCCCCTGTACTTTCACGTTGTTTATTTCAATATTTTACTAGATAATCACTTATTGTTCTTGGAATTTGAGCCAAATATGAAGTTTTGAATTATATTATTTATAAAGTGGTGCTACTTTCATTGCTCAATGCACACTAGTGCAAGAATTTCATTAAGTGAAAATTTAAGATTATTGTTCAATAATGAATCATGCTCTTATATTCTGCTTACATTAAATCAAATGTTTTTTGTTTGTTTTTATTTTGCTTTATATTTCCTTGTGCCGAATCCAAAAATATATAGTTTTTATGCTCATTGATCTTGTCACTTTTCAGAAGCCAAACAAACAATGAAGTGGGTGAATTTTTATTTAACATATCAATAATTTCATTCATATACATTATAATCTGCACTTGACAATAGTCATTATTTTTAGGTGATTGATGTCTCTAATATTGTATTGTATTGAAGTTCACCGATATTGTTTGGTTGACTGGCCATGACACTGTTCTTCCTTCTTCCACAATGAAAGTATTTGTGGCAGAAAATATTTTTCCATTGTCTTGTAACTTATAGGAGAAAAGTTACTGCCACATTTTTCCTTTATAAGCAAATTGTATTGCAATATTATTAATAATAATTATAATTTATAATAATATTATTAATAATATTGTTATTATTATTATTATTATTATAGCAGCTAAGAGCTCAAACTTTGGGAAAATATTTTATTAACAAGTTATTAAATGTGATTGTAAAACTATTCCATCCCAAAGCTCTTGTCAATTTTTTTGTGAATATGACAATGCATTACATAATCTTGCCTACGATATATGTAATATGTTTCTTGTCCCTTGAAGCATTTCTTTTTAAATGAACTCATTTGTTATTGTTCAAGGGATGTGTATTTTATTAAGCTTTTCATTTTGTTGATTAGTAAGAACTTTTGTGCAGTTCATTAAAAGTTTAGTTCAATTGAAATGAATGTGTGAAACATAAAACTGCACTTCTTTTATGTACATTCAAATTCTGTGTAAATGTATCGTGTAAACCGACTGTGCCTTTCAGAGCTTCTAGTATTAGGACTTGTATAGGAAATTTTGTGAGAAAATATATTTTTCAGTACTATTGGTGTATTTTAATTTCTTTGAAATGTTGATTCTGTAACAATTACATTGCATTAAGATTAATTACTTTATTTAACCTTTACATTAGGGGCAAAAAACTACCTCTCCCCTGCTTTAGATGTCAACTTCTTTATTTGAATCTGGCACAAAATATTCAATTGTTCTGTGATTGTTGTCAGTACATCTGTATTGTCCCTTGATTGCCCCTGAAACAGATGTTGCTACTGAAGTGACTGTGATTGTGAAATCCTAATGTTCTAAACACTACAGTGGATTTTCCACTTACCAGGTGGAATTCTTTTGTGCTATCTGAAGAACCCTAACACCCATTTGCTTTGATCAGTAGTTGTCTGTGGTTTCTCCTAATGCAACCAAGAGAATGCAGGAGCAGTATCTTGACAAATGGGCAATGGATTGCACGCTATCTTTCATACTTCGTCCTTGTCCCCTCCTCTCCCCTTACACCATGCACGTTATTACTACACATGTTGAGAGTCTAGTCACAAGCTAATACTGCGGTTTTTCTAATTTTGCTTCTTAAGTCTCAGAACAAAAGGAGTTTGACGATTTTATTTCGATAATATAAATACTTTCTACATAAAAAAACAAACATTTGCCAGCAAAAAGTGGCTCATCATGCTAGTAAGTGAGACTTTTCAATAATTTAAATATAAATTGTTGAAACATTCATGAAGTGTTTTTTTAATCACATTTTGGCACGAATTTGAAATTTTTAACTGATAAAATTTGTTGTAATTATTTTTCACTATCGTCCACATTGTTTAAAAGTCTGAAAAATATATAGGTTATAGAATGTAATGAGACACATTCTAGGAGGGGAAACTGAGACAGGACTCACATCGAAAATAAATTTCAAAAATGTATTTACTTGTGCTATTTGAATTTGGCGCCAAAATTGGTTGACAAAAATACCTTCAAATTCCCCTATTTTATTCGTCTCTGCAAGTTTTTTCAGCCTGATACATGCAATAGAAGCTGAGAAAGAATAAAACATGAAAACCACTTTTCTCGTATCTCGGCAACATTGCCCTAGGGTGCTGATTTTTTTTAGAATCTTCGACATTTTTACTTTTCTTCCAAATGGTTATCGCGATTATCGATTTGGTGTGGGGTACTTTTCACCCCCTTATTCGGCTATACCCTTTGTAAAAGAACGGTCCACTGTGTGCTTTGTATAGTTGTTCCCGTAATGGTTGGTCAAACGAAGCTTTATTCGTTACTTGGCTAAAACATTTCATTCACCACTCAAAGGCGAGTGTCGACAATAAAGTACTTTTGGTATTGGACAACCATGGCAGTCACGCTACCTTACAGTCTTATGATTTGTGTCGTGATAATGACATAATTATACTTTCCATCCCACCACACACGTCTCATCGGCTTCAGCCTCAGGACGTCACTTTATATTTGCCTCTGAAATCTGCCTTTCGACGTGAATGTGATCTCAAAATCAAATCCACCTGCTAACAGAACATAACTCCATATGATATTGCTGGTTTTTTCAACACTGCGTATGTAACCTCTGTTGGAAATGCTGTATCTGGGTTCAAACAAACAGGAGTTTTTTCTATGAACCCATATACATTTACGGATGAAGATTGCTTGCCTGCTGAAACCATCTTGCAACATGATGAAATTCCAGAAATAGCAATAGAGAGCGATGAGCGAATGAGCCCATCATCTACAAACAAAATGACGTCATCCGACTAGGCATATTCAACTATCTGTTTTGTAAGCAAACCATCCATATCAACGTCCAGTGATCCCTTGGCTCCTGTATCCCAGCCCAAAGAATTTGACTTCTCAATTAAAACGTAGACCTAATTCAAATTTTGAAAAGCTAAACCCAATACCAATTTCAGGAGGCCAAGACAACAAAGAAACAAAAAGGAAAACTCCAACAACATGCAAAACTTTTGACTGGAAGTCCTCAAAAGTAAAAGATAGAGCAGAAAATACCAAACAAAAGACCCCCTAAGGAAAGAAGGCCTAAAGTGCCAAAGCGAAAAAAGCCAACGCAGATGACGAAAGCTAAGAAACGCAGCCGCAATTCTAAGTTTGATTCACATTCTGAAGGCAGTGAAATCAATATAAATGAAGATGAGTTGTGTGTCGATGATGAACTTGATGATTTGCCGGGCAATCAAGAGGAAGAAATATGATTCGTTTGCGGTGAATTTGGACAAAATGGCCAAGAGTGGTAAAGGTGTACAGGCTGTGGACTTCGGAAAAATGTTCTTTGTAGTGGAGCTGATTCAGCTGTAAACCATGACATTTCTGTGAATAAATAGAAGAAACTAAAATTTAAATAATAAATCTTACCTAAACTTATATTTGTTTCATTCAGATAAACTCTTGGTTAATAGTTCTTGAAAGGACTATTTGCTTATTGCTATTAGCATTTAAAACATTATAACCCTTATGTTCAAATTGTGTAGCTTTTTTTTATTTTATTTTATTTTATTTTTTTGTGAAACAGTTGAATTTAATAGTTTTTACCTTGGAGTCGAAGGAAAGTAAATTTGGAACTCTTTTGGTTAAATATTGAAATTTGTATTATTGAAACATTTTAGCATAATGGATCAAATATATAGGATAATAATTTAATTTAAAAATATAACATAAAATACACGGGACAAATATATGATCGGTATTACCTCACGTGTGGGGGAATGTCGATCAAAGCTGCTTTTCTTCTTTTACGAAATCTGTGCAGAAGAAAAGAACTTCTGCGACTTTCAGTTCTCAACCACAGTCACTAGGACATATCCATCTGTCGTTTGATGCGACATTTTAAATTTTCTAATGAATACATTGCATCTCAGCGATGAATTTCTTTAAGTGAATGGTGCTATTCCATTCTCTCCTAATATCTCTTTGTATAATCTAACGGGAATTTGGGAATAATTGTGTGTAGTATGTCTTTCAGTGAGTGTATAATTGATGATATTTTAGGAGACTTTTTTTACACGAGGCAGTTCCACGAGAAGAAGCAGGTAATTGCAAACGGTTGTTCAACACCACCCATAGCACAATTACAGCAAATAAAACTAGTAGTGCTTCCAACGCACATACTTTCTCGCACTGCTTCTATATGGTCCTAAATGCTATTCCACTACTTCATAAATCAGCAAAAGTGTTTTCTACCAGCAAACATTTTCCCGTTCCGAGACCCGAAATACGATCCTCAAAGTTAACGAACCGCCATTTATACTACTACTAGACGCCATACTAGAATCAAATGGGTCGAACAGAGCCATAAAAAGAATCGAACCGAGCTATAAAATGGTAAATGCAGGATAAAGAAACAATTGATACGATGGTACATACGAGAAAGTCTGTGCTATTCTATAGTACCACTAGTTATTTGTTTACCGACCCTTATTACACACGTGGAGAAAATTTAAAAAAAATTTTGAGCGGTTTTTGAGATTTTTTTTTGTAAATTTGAAGCAAAGATTACGCAAAAACAACTCGTTTTCAGAAAATTCTACATAACATTTTTTAAAGAGTTAGTTTTGTACAAGAGACTTTGTCTGAGGTAAAAATCGCTATCTACAATATTGAAGCCTTAAAAATATTTTTTTGCAATTTTCAAAAAACCAAGTATTTTCCAGAAGTAGGGCTAAGACCATATTTTTTATCGTCTCTCATTTCATAAGTAAAGAAATTTTAAAGAAAAAGGGTCCCCCCGGATAAGATGGTAAAAAGTTCCCCTCAACTAAATTACATATGAGTGGTTACACTATAATTCTAACATAAAAATACAATTTTTGAAAGGTTTCTTAGCCTCCGTCTCATCACCCACACCCATATATAGCCAAAAACGTGTTTTTTTTATTTTCAATTTTTTTCGACAACTGAACACTATTTTATCAGACTGAAAAAATATGATAAATAAGAACACACCTTGGACTATCAGAAAAACATTTTTCAATATTTTTTCAGCCCCAAATTCAAACACAAAAAAATATTTTCGAAAAAAATATCAAGAAATATTTTTTACTGTGTCGTAGAAGCCTGGAACAGGCTCGAAAAAAATATCAAAGGTTTCTCTTAAAACACAAATTGTTGTGTATTTTTTTTCAGATTTTTTCAATTACTGGGCTGCAGTTAAAAAAATAAAAACCATTTTCCCGCCTTTAAAACACCTGGACTTTCAATATACTTTGAAAATGACTGCAACGGTTCTGTGCATTTATTTTTGTGTTTATTATACATTTGTATACATTGTTGTAGCGCCCAATAAGTTTTGATTTTGGAATATACTTAAAAATTATCATTTTTGAAGCTTCCTAATCCTTTGTATGAGAATATCATACGCTAAGGAAAGAGAATTGTGTTTGACAGTTTATTAAATAATAGTTCTGTCATATTTGAGGGATAATTGGGGGACATGTGGAAAAATGAAGGGGAAGAGTTTAGACCCAGATTTACAAGAACTGTTTTACTTGACTTAGAATACAGACACTGGCACGAAAATAATCTTAAATCTTCATCTCAGAATGCTTGTGAATTTTTTCATATTTTTTTAATAGCTGGGTCATAGTTTTAAAAAAAACTAAGACATTTGTAGTCACCCACTTGGCAGTTCGGCAGTTGCCGCGTCCTGCACGTGCGGCCTTGCTTGAGGAGGAAGGCCACAGAATAGCAGCTAAAACGTTGACAACTGAGCCTAGAACGCGGCGCCTCCTGGACAGATAAATAGTAACGCATTGGTTGCGGAAGCCTGTGGTCTCACGTCTTTAGATGTTTCAGACTAGAGAAAAAGTGGTCTTTTTCTTTACCTAAGTATTTGTTCTTGAATACGTATAAATATGGAGACACTCGTACAATCAATACACTTGCGAAAACTCTGCACTTTGTAAATAATAATTGTACGAAAATTGAAAATTGATTTAATGTAGCACCAAGTGCAAACTCCCATCCCCCAGAAGTAATTTACGACATTATACACCCGGTACTGTGCGAGAGAATTCATTCCAATATTGCTGAGCGTTGAGATAAAAATTCGCAGAAAATAAAATAATCCCGTTAATTTTATCGTGAAAGATAATTTCAGTATATTCCTTCAATTTAATTTTACATTGATATCGGCTTCACTTTTCTGTCCATCTGTGCTACGGAAAGGGCGCACCCAAAAGAACTAATATGCAAAATTGTAAAATAGGATGATCATAAAAGTGGTATTTTGAAAAATACATCCCAACCACATAATCGGGGACTAATCTGTTCCCTTCACTTCCCACTGTCCCCCATCTATCCTGCACACGAAATGTCTCTTATCATTTCCCCATTTGTCATCTACCCGTCCCCCAAAACATGTCGTCTGTTTGAAAAAAATGAAATTAAAAAAACACGTTTTTGGCTGTATATGGGTGTGGGTGGTGAGTTGGAGGCTAAGAAACCTTGCAAAAATATTATTTTTATGTTAGAATTATAGTGTAACCACTCATATGTAATTTGGTTGAGGGGAACTTTTTACCATCTTATCGGGGGGGACCCTTTTGGAGGCGGTTTTTGAGAACAATTTTTTTGTAAATTTGAAGCGCAATTTACGCAAAAACTACTCGTTTTTCCAAAAAAAATGGTACATGACCTTATTTAAAGTGGTAATTTTGTACAACCGCCTTTGACTGAGGCAAAAATCTCTATCTTCAATTTTGCAGTTTTAAAATATTTTTTTTGCAATTTTCGAAAAATTGTGGATGTCAACGAAAATGATACCTACATCGTTTCCTTAAACGTTCTTCGCGCTATTCAACAACAAAATTTAATCAAAAAAGTTGTAGCCATTTTCTTTTTAACTTTGAAAATCTCCGATGGGCTTCATGTAAAGTACCCCCAAAAATTAAAATATTGGTTTCAAATTCCAAGAGCCTTGACACTAATAAAAACGATTGGGGAATATCAATTTTGAAGAAAATCGGCTGAACGGTTTAGGCGCTAGCGTTGACCACAGACGGACGGGCGGACGTTTTGCCGTCAGTCGATTTTACAGTATCAAGAAGCAACAAAACATGGATTTGACTACACCATGAGGTAGAGGATTTTCCCCCCTAAATTTAGCAGGTTTTATCGAATTTTCCCTCACCAGACTCCAGTTATAAGAGATTTTCTGGCGCAAATTAGCCGTTTTCCGGCGCGCGATTACATAACTTTCTCTTCTTACGAAGTATTCGTAAGGCGGGAAAGTAAAAACATCACGAGGCATTTCACTTGTTCTGCATACGAAGTATATCAGTGGCTAGTTGGAAGTGAAAGACTGAACTCTTTGTTTTGTTGGTCTTGTTTGCTCTTTCGTCAAAAATACAGAAAACCAATGAACAAAATCGGGATACAAAAATTTGGGAAGTTTCACAAAAATAGCAACTGCACACGAACTGTCAGTTGGACTCATCAGAGCTTCGTATCTTTTGGCGTCATTCGGGCATGCTCGCGGTGACTGAAACGAGGAAAATTTCTTGACAATTTTCTGCAAAGACAGTTGCCAACTGTGTGCCCAAGTATAGTGCGATTTTTATAACTTTGCCTCTCGAGACCCTAATAGCCATGCTGGAGTATCACACGACATTTCGCGTCTTTCTCGGTCGTGCCGCTAGAAGTCGCATGATTACAAGCACTGACAGATTCCGTCGTGAAGGCGGGCCTTGTGAGGCAAAGTTATAAAAATCGCACAATAGATCAAACTATACAAAGCGACTTGTAAACTCTGTATGTGCAGAGAAATGATCTTCAAAAAGTAATTTCTATGCTGAATAACCAAAATGAGGCTAATTATGATATATTGTCTCCTGTTAGTGGTTATTTGTCAATTTTGTCTGACTCTTTGTTCTGCTTTTTGTTGAGAACGTTTGATAAAATCTTTTCATTCTTGGGAATATTGTATTCTCCGAGTAAAGGCACATGACATCGGTTACTGTAGACAAAAAATAAAGAAACGCAAATAAATATAGTTGATCTGAGAAGCGAGTATGAAAGTGTATATTCTGAACCCATAAGAGAAGTTGGCGAAGAATCTAGGAGACTCAATGTAAATTACATGGGACTATTACGAATTTTTTGATAATGTGGGCAATCAGAGATTCGATTTCAAGACTAAGGAAATTTGCAGTTCTTGGAATTGATACCAGATGATATTGGCAAGTATAATACATACAAGAAACAGTTTAACTCAGAAGGAATTTTCTAGCTTGCTTGGAGCTTATAGGAGTCATTTTGATGAAGTAAGATTACGCAATGACGTTACCAGTGGCGTAGCGTCAGGGGACGCTGAGATGCTGAGCATCCCCGTATATAAGAACCTTAAATACTGTATTGATAATCTTACAAGTGGTCTGTTGAGCGAAACACGTTTTGTATTAATTTAAAATTGATTTCCTATGATTGAATTCGGCGGGCTGATGAAGCTGGCCTCTGATTGGCTTGGAAGCTAAAATACTTCAGCGTCTGCCGCCAGATTGCGACGAGCAATGACGCATGCGCAGATGGCGAGGTTCCCCTCTCCCCTCTTCACCCCTGGCCCAGAGAAACCCGACTGCTTTACGCTAGCGTCTGCTGCGGAAAGAAGCTCGTTTGTGCACGAGAGCGCAGCACACTTCAGGCGTTCAGTAAATTATCTTTCTCTCTCTCACTCGGGAGTCCCCGCTTGGTCATGGGTACAAACTGTAGAAATAGTGCCTGACTACTATTTCTTAATTAATATCCAAGAAATTGTATTATCTCTTAAATAGATTACATATTATTTAAGTCTGCAATGTATAAATTAACAAATGGTCTTATTGCCATTCGCGTATAAGAATTAAAGCTGAGCCATTGTATAATTTGCTTTCAAGACATCGGCAGCCCTGACTGCTGTGAGGATTTTGTGGGAAGCGCCTACACCGTCGTAAGCAATCGAGATCGTGGAAGTAGTCCCAGTGTATCTGCCTTGTGTTGCGTTCGCCTGTTAGACGAAGTAGTTGATAGTGACATTTTGTGTGTTATTGTTGAGCATCCCCAACGTATGAGTCACGCTACGCCACTGGACGTTACTGTATTTTATACCACTGAAGAGTTTCGAGAGAAAAGCCCACATGAATTGTTGAAATCTTTAAAGTCCATTTCTCTATCCACATGTTTTCGACAACTTACGCTCTTTGTATCACTGATATGTTCTATTACTGTATCAACGGCATTGATAGAAAGATCGTTTCCAGCTGTGAAAAGAATAAAAACCTGTGCTCGAAACGGAACTAGAGAAAAGAGATTATCCAATTTAGCCCTGCTCTCTATTGAATCATCACTGCTGAAGGACATAAAACATACGCATTCATTTTACAAACAAATTGGCAATTTCTCGGCACGACCGAGAAAGGTCAGCACTGCCGGCGCTACCTGTAGGCAAACTAGGCGACCGCCTAGGGCGCAAACCTCAGGGGGGCTCAAATTTGGTGCATTTTTTATAATAAATATTATTGTTCTATCATTTGTCTTATATTTGTGGTACACCTAAATATGTAATTTAAAATAATTTGTGTTTATAATAAATCATATTTTACTTTAAAAACTATTTCTAAACATTATTATTATTATTGGGGGTGGCGCAAACATCTAATTTTGCCTGAGGCGCAAAGTAACCTAGCGCCGGTCCTGAAGGTCAGCAAAATGCTAGTCATGAAAGAAGAACAGATTTTACATTCCGTTGATTATCGCAACATTTAGAGGAAGCAGACTTCATTTTCCTGTTCTGTAAGTTACGACTATTTTTTTCTTTCATTAAAATATGTCGTGTGTGATGTGTTGCATGTGATGTATTGCATGTTGGAATTTTTATTTCTAAATATTGTATTTCATGTCACATTTGTGTTAAAGTATCTCCTGTTGCGCGTCTTCTTTGAATGGGTTGGGGTGAGGGGGAGTCTGGTTGGTCGCTATCAGCTGGGATATACACAGTAATCACCACTCATCCTTGAAATTAACTGAAAGCATGTTTAAAATCAACGAGGTTATGTATGATACATACGCGGTTATTGCACATCAACACGGCGGTCGGTACTACATACCACCTCTGAAGATATATGCGTCGCAACTTATTATTGGCCAGTAGGAAAGGGCGTAAGAAAAATTGGATAGAAAAAGCGATACATTTTTGAGATATACCGCCCAGATTGGATACTTTATATGTATAGTTAAATACTTGTTCCTAATTTCAAGAGTGGAA
The DNA here is from genome assembly GCA_031308135.1 of Acheta domesticus. Classification (NCBI taxonomy): domain Eukaryota; kingdom Metazoa; phylum Arthropoda; class Insecta; order Orthoptera; family Gryllidae; genus Acheta; species Acheta domesticus. The sequence goes on along the minus strand of JAHLJT010008446.1, from coordinate 17,104,890 downwards.
TAGACGTGGTAAAAAACCAAATGCTTGTGTCAAGGTTGTCCCTATAATAGAGGTGATATAATCCGCGCACTTTTCCTTTAGCCCTCATTTCGGTAGATGCGAGAGGAGAGGAGGGGGGGTCTTTATTTCGACGCCAGAGCTATTTTTTTAAATCGTTAGCCCGTTTTTCGGTACAAAAGAATTTTAATTACACAGCAGTGAAAATCTCTTTTTTATCAGGTTTTGTCAAGAACGCTGGTTACTCTCTTTTATTGTTAATTAATGTTGGAAAGAAATGGTGTAGGAATTCCGAGGATGAAGAAAACTTGCGCATATATCACTTTTTTGGGACGATGTTCTAGTAATTGCTTTTTTATCGACACAGATCAGCTCTTCAAGATTAAGAAGGCTGGGTTTATTTCGTTTGGCTCTAGTAGTGTTCATTGAAAGGTTCTGTGTTTGATTTTACTTTCGAATACGGTACTTTACTTTCGTTTGTGTTTTTTTTTCTCCATGTCTGCTCCCTCAGGAGTTCTTCAACAATAAAGATTTTTGTTGTGTTGGTTCTTGTTGCTTGTTGATTCTTTCCCCCCACACAAGAGAGCAGGTTGGTATGGTGGGGATGAGTTATTTTATTTAGGTTTATTGAGCTGAAAGCGTGAAGCGGCGTAATTAGCGGGACAGCGCGGTTCTGGCACGCTAGGGTGCGAAGTGAATATGAGTGTGTGTGAGTGTGTGTGTGTGTGTTGTGTGTGTGGGTGTGTGTGTGGTGTGTGTGTGTGTGTGTATGTATGTTTGTATTATAGGCTGTATCTTTTATGCACTCTTTTATATGACATAAAGTTCAATTTTGGGAATTTTTTTCTTTTTGCAAAATTGCATAAATGTAACTTTTTAAAAAGATCTCTCACCCTCTTAATATGCCACATTACCAACAAACTTGTAACCACTATTGTATTTGTTGACTGTAAGAGCTTCAAATGACTGCTAATGGAGATTTTTTAAATCTTAAATCTAAAAAAATTACTTATTTTTTAAATTAAGTATGTTTAAACTTTTGAATTTTGAAACATTAAAATTTGTATTCTTTCGAGCCTGTCGCGTTTTGTTTAATTACGAGTTTTCCAAGACATTGCAGAAGTGTTGTAGAATAGAAGTAGCGTACGTTACCTTTAACGAATACGTGAAATATGTGCTTTGGATCACCGTTAGTAACTAATTTGCTGGAATTCGTCACTTTCAACTTCTGTAAAATTTAATATATCCATATTTTTTCTGTTAATATTTACGATTGTTTTACTTTCTCGTATACGTTCCTTCTATACGGAGTAATATACGTAGTATCGGGAAAGTTATGTAATGCTGCGGAAAATCGATTTCGAGATTTAAACGGAAATACACGTTTTGGGGTCCCCTATCCAAAATGGATATTCGCCGGTCTATCTGCGTCCGCCGAGGCGCCCGCGAGTTTGAAAAACTTAATTCAAAATTTGGGGATACTTTACATGAGGCCTCCCCGGACATTTTCAAAATTTTCTCAAAAACGGATCCAAATTTTTTCTTTAAATTTCTTATAAGAATAGAGTAAAATACACCGATTAAGTGACATATGTCCAATTTTCACGGTTAAATCTGAATTTTCGAAAATTGCAAACGTTTGAACTTTTTCGGCGTCTTTCTACAACTACAATATTCAAGATAGACATTCTTCCTACAAATAAAATTTGTTCTCCAAGGTCAGTTCTTTCATTAAGATCATGTACATTTTTTTCACAATTTTAGTAAGTTTTCACTCAATATTTTCCATTTTAAAAATTACAAAAACAAGATTTTCTCAAAACGGCTCCAAATTTTTTCTTAAACTTTTCATAGGGATGCCACTACTGGTTACTATGAGATTACATAAACGCCCATATTGCTCTATTCTTTTGTTTATGATAAAATACAAAGATTATTTATTGTGACTTGTTTCTAACGTCGTTAATATTTACATTAGCGGCGATTTGTTCACATTATTATGATAATGAGTACATGTGCTTTAATATATCAAGTAAAGTTTCTCGAAGACTCAACAGTTTTCTGTGTAAACTAGCTAAAAATTCCGCATTTCAGAAACAATTTATCTTCAAACTCTCGAACAGAGAGTGCTATTTGCATTCGTTAATGTGACGTAAAGTTCATTTTTTTTTTCAAAATTACACAAATGTAATTTTTTGATAGGTCTCTCATACCGTTAATATGCACATTTCCAGAAATTTATAAACAGTATTGAATTTGTGAGTTAATGTGCTTCAAATGACTTCAAATGAAGTTTTTCGGAAACTCAAAACTTTTCTGTGAAAAGAACTTCAAATTTCACATTTACAGTAGCGCTAAAACGCCATTTTCTTGAATCAGCTCCTAATTTTTCAACGAAAATTGCCATTTAGGAGAAGGTGTTACTGTTTTTTTATATTAAAATAATATTTCTGTCCTATTATTAGGAAACCCAAAATTAATGAAATGTCCAAAAAATGTACTTCGGTCGGCGATAACTGGCAGCTGTCAAGAGTAGTGCAAGTCCGAATAGCTAGCCGAGACCAAATGAAAATGAAAACTAATACGGGAAAGTCTATGCCATTTTGTAGCACCACTTTCAATTTTGCTTTGGATTACTAGTTAGTTTGTAATGTTTGAATCTTCCGCTGGCCCGATTCGTTCACTGAATCGTGTATGACGAAAATGAATTTCTCACATTTTTTTGACGCTCTCGAGATTCATTGAGGAAAGAACGAGTTTGCATACTGGGAGTGTCCGTTTCAATTCGGGTTTCAATGATTCACCCTGTGTTTATGCTACATTCACGTTGAGTTGAAGGAGTCTTGTTCTGGAAATGTGTTATTGTTCAAAATTTAAAGAACACCATTTATTATAGTGAGTCTCTGTTTATTTAATTGTTGCTTGAGCGCTTAGGTTATACTATTTGACAAAATTAACGTGCATGACGATCTATTTTGTTATAAACGTTTGCGAAAAACTATATCTCGTACAGTGAAAATAAACTTGTATTCTCTAGAATTATAACATTGTATGTAGACGCTATTGTATTGTATAAAATAAATGGTCCTTTATTTGTTCTTACTGATTGTTAAGGATTTTGCTACTGGCAACGCCTCTTTCAAAGATTCTTGTTATTTACTCCAACGTTTTACTAGTTCATGAACGTTTTTCGTATGCTGTGATTAGTTTTATACTCCCATAACCAGATATGAACACCACATGTAAGAACATTGGGGACAGATTTAATAACAAAATAAAAACGGTACAAATTTGATGTCTCAAGTCACATCATAAATTGTTTGAAGTTTGTTCAGGAATGGCATTTTTTTGTTTTTAAACTTTTAGTATTTGATTTCCTGTATGCTTCAGTGTGTTGCCGAGTTTCCTGTTTATAAAGGCTACATTTAATAACGGTGTAGAATTTCACTGTAGGTCAGTGGAATACAATTAATCAAATACTCAAGAAATGAGTAAATTATTCATTACTAGATATAAACAAATTGCTGTAGAAAAAATAATTTTATATCTGTATCACACTCAAGAATGAAGGAGACAGTGGTTGTGTAGAAACATGAGACGTCTATGAAGAGGCAAATGTACTAATTTCATATAATACTTTTATTTTGTGTAATACTATTCCTCTTTCTGTCACTGAATGACCTTTTTACAATCTCAGGTCAAGGGATTCTAAATTAAGAGTATGATTCTCAGTGAATATGTAGAGAAAAATATGAATTCTTTGGAGATAAAAATTGGAAAATTTAATATTATCTGCTCCAGCTTTCATCATTTAAATCACAGCTTGTTTTAAAATTGCTAACTGATATAGTTGGTTTTGAGAGAATTTACCATAATGCGTATGTTATATTTTATTTATTTATTTTTGGTTCCAGGAGGATGAAGCACTTCATAGTTTTTGCATCGTTTGTGCTGCTTGCATTAGCACAAAACACATTGGATTTACAACAAGAATTACAATGCCCTCAATATTGGATTCGGTTTCAGACTTCATGTTATAGGTTCATAAAATCACCTTTACGTTCTCGTAATGATGCCAGGAAAAACTGTCAGGTTTAGTTTACATTTTGTATTTTACAAACTAACAATGTGCATGTGGTCAGTAATGGTGTATTTATGTCCAATTTGTGTTTTTCTTAAACCTTTCCAGTGATATTTAGGGAAGATCTGTAGTGGATCTTTGCCTAGAGAGAAATACTTTGAAGTATATATAATTGATTAGCAAAACTATTCTTCACAGACATAAAACTATTCTACAACTATTCTTTACAGAGTTAAATTTCTAACTTGAAAAATTCTGTAATTACATTTTTATTTTACGAAGTAGTGATATATTTTGGATAATAACTTTTTCACTTAAGTGTTAAATAACCTGTCATTGTGTAATGACTAAAGCTGGGAAGTTTAACTGTAATTGCAGACATGCATTTTTGGTATGCTACTACAAACATGGAGTCAAATTGACTCCACATGCTTCTGCAAAGATTTTTTTACTTACTTATTTACTTTTTCAAATATTTTTTGTGTACATTATATACAAATTACTTTTATGATTATAGAAATTTTTAAATTCCATTATATATTTCATTCCATTCATATATAATTATATTCCATGTGTTTTATGTAAAAGATTTTGAGCTAATAATAATTATTAATTACTTGCTTTTTAATTGCATCTCTGCAGTTAAGCTATTCAGATTTTATATTTAATGCAAATATAACAATTAAACAAATTTAGAAATACTTTGTTTTATTGCTTTCAAGATTAATTAATATTGGTGGACGAACATTGCCCTCGTGTACATGTTTGCAGAGCAACAAATAGTATTTGTTTTTTTCTTCAGTTTTGTAGGACAAATAGAGCAGTCATTTTTGTTGATAGTTTTTCATCCTTTTTTTTTTTCTGTTTCCTTTAATTCTCTCCAGTATTTTCTTAATTAAATTTCTGATGTCTTGTCAAAGACCTGTGATAGATAATTCCCTTTCTAATTCTTTGGTAACTAGTTCCTTAGCTAGACTTTTTATAAAATTCAACCTTGATACATATATCATTAGTGCTAAATGAGAAAAATATTGAGACAATACCAAAGATAGTGCTTGAAAAACGAAAACGTGTATATACATTATACTTTCATTCAGAAAAGTTTTCTTTCATAATAAAACAATATCCATTCTTTGACATGTCAGCATCTTCAAATGAACTGACAAATGTATACATTGATAATGCAAAATACATGCCTTACAGATTTGTTAGACACATTGGTCTTGAAACAAATTATCAAGAGATGGTTCAGTTGATACAACTCAGAGTCTAACTTTCCCTATATCTACAGCATTATGTGAAAGGAATATGATTACATTAAAGAGAGTAAAGACATTCCTAAGAAATTCCATGGGAGGTACTAGAATTGGTAATTTCAGTACACTGGCTATTGAGAAGTGTCTGCTAAATTAACTGTGCGGAAACAACAGCTTTAAAGAACAGGTTATCAATGTTTTTTGCTGAACGAAGAAAAACAACAACAATGTATTCAACCATGACTCTGGCTTCACCACTGATGTTTATCTACTGAATACCTGTAATCAAGCACTAAAGAACAAATTTCGATTTTCAGAAAGTAATTTCTCACAGGAGTAGACGCAGCAATTTCTTCAGTGTTGCATACTTAACAGTGTAGTTACTTTATGTAAAATATCAATGATAAGTAGCATACCACTTAGAAAAATTCCTAAACATTTGGAATTTTGGATATTTTTCACGTTGTCATCTGTAACATCTTTGTTGGAGGACGTGATGAAAATTTGAAATTTGCACACATGATTCCAAATGGGAAAATATTCAACTTTGAGATCCAACTCAAAGTAGGGTTAAAAAAAATTGTTAATTTATACGAACAATGTTTTATTTCCATGCTGGGAAGTGGTAACAAGGATTTGCCTGATATTTTCCAACCATTATGAACTTCAACCTTGCTTCATAATAATTAATATTTTATTACAAATAAATTTAAAAGCTGCCTAAAATATAAATTGGAATATTGCTTTAATGCCGTTCAGACTTGTTTGTAATGAAAATAAGGTCATCTTAATGTTAGAGCCAATAAATTTAAATAATGTTATAAAGTTAATAAAGAAAGTTAAATTTATATACAGCATGTTATGAATTTATGATTTGAAGTGTCATTGGTGTGGCTTTTGAACTTGATGAAGTTTACTTTCAGTTGATAGTGATGATGACGATGATGATACGCATTTGCACTTTGTCATATTTCCTAATAGTGGCTTAAAACAGTGAAAGGCTTTAGCACCTTTAATTTTATGATAAATATCTTTTCTCTAATATATATTAGTTGAATTGAATATATGTTATGTTAAATGTTACGAATTTCCTCAGAGAGTGGATGTGGTTGGGAAGGAATATAGAGGCGAATTTTCATTAGGATAGAATGGGAAACGGTATTGTGAGCTTGGCTAAAGTCGATTAGGAGTGTCGGGATTTCTTTCTGATTTTGGAGTGGGGTGACCATGGTGAGGGAGAGGTTTAGGGTTTGGAGGGACGCGGAGCGTCCCTCGCGAAATACGAACTTTTTATTTATTTATTTATTTATTTATTTATTTATTTATTTAAAGTAATATACAGGCAACAGTACAAACTGATGAGGCCTGAATCGGCGCTAATACAATTCATTGAAGATATATCACATCATAATAATTAACATCACATGTACATATAAATGTAATATCACATATCACAATAATAATAATTTAACAAGTTTGACACAATTCTTGGACAGGAGGAACAAAGTCTGCATATCAATGAAGTCTATGGTCTTCCCCGTTGAAGAGATCATCATAAGCTCTTTTGAAGATCTGGAGACTAGGAGCCGACACCACGTCCTGGGGCAATGTGTTCCAGGTGTCGACAGCTCGGTTGCCGATGAAGTTTTTGTACTGCAGAAGATTATATCTAGATTTTACCAGCTTCATGTCGTGACCTCGTAATTGTAGGTTTCCAGAGCGCTGAAAAATACTAGTAAGATCGGAGTTGTATTGCCCTTGCAAAATCTTGAATGTTTCAAGCATATCGCCACGTTGTCTCCTAGCAGTTAGTCTGAAGTCCGAGTCTCGCCAGTCATTGATCATAAGTCATGTTCTTGAGGTCTGTGGGGATACGTGTGGCTCTGCTTTGTACATTTTCTAGCAAATTCATATCTTTGAGGAAATAAGGATTCCAAATTACAGTGCCAAATTCAACAATCGGGAGAATGTAGGTTTTATATAGTGTTGTAAATGCATCGCTTCTTATTGTATTAAAGGCTTTGCGCAATGTAAATATAGCTTTGTTAGCCTTTTTTGCGATGTAACTCACATGGTCTGCCCATTTGAGGTCGTTAGAGATCATGATCCCCAGATCTTTCATGATCTTGGTCTCAGACAATTTTTTTCCTCCCAATTGGTAATTTCGTTTTGGGTTGGATCTTCCAATATGCATAACCATACATTTCGTGTCGTTTAAGGGTAGTTTCCAAATTCTAGACCATTCATAGACCCCGTTCAAGTCGTCTTGAAGGTGGAGATAATTCTCCAGAGGGTTTGCATAGAATTTAGTATCATCTGCGTACATCTTAAAGTGGGAAAGCATACCGTTCGGCAAGTCGCTAGTATACAAGATGAATAGGATTGGTCCCAGTACCGACCCTTGGGGAACTCCACTGTAGATTCTCTTCGGTGATGACTTTTTCTCTCCAATTCTCACGCAGAAATGACGATCTTCAAGGAAAGCTTGGATCCAGTGCAGAAGCTTCCCCTTTATGCCAAAGTGAGCAACTTTGTAAAGCAACCTTCGGTGCGGTACCTTATCGAAAGCTTTGGAGAAGTCTAAATAGATGACATCTGTAGGGTTGCCGTTATCTAAATTTTTTGTCCAGTCTTGTAGTGAAGATAGTAAATTTGTTATTATTGATCTCCTTGGCACGAAACCGTGTTGGTGTGGTGGTATGTGTCCAGTTCTCATAGTGAAGTTGAGTATCCTGCTTGCTAGAATCCGCTCAAAGACCTTACATATCGAGCTGGTCAAGCTAATAGGCCTGTAGTTAGCGGGATCTAGCTTACTACCTTTCTTGAAAACTGGTATAATGTTAGCTACTTTCCAATCCGTCGGTAATACTCCGGAGTTAAGGGAGTCACGAAAGATTTTACATAGAACTGGAGCTACTTCTTGTGCGCATTCTCTCAGTACAAGGGGCGGGATACCATCAGGACCAGCAGAAGAGTTAGGGTCTATCGTTGTGAGGACGTTGTAAACATCTGCAGTATGAAAATCGACATCTTCCAGTATTTCCTCAGAAGGAGGTAAGGATATAGGTGGAGAGAGAGTCGTTAGGTTCCAATGTGTAGAAGCTTTGAAAGCTCTCTGCAAAGACCTCAGCAACATCACTAGGATTTGAAACTATTTCCCCATCTTCTTTTCGGAGATTATGTGGAACAGAAACTTTGGAAGAAATCTGTTTACGGATGTACGAGTACAGGTGTTTGCCCTTGGCTTTGGCAATATTTTGTTCATAATTTCTCCTACGAGTGCGAATCTCATTTGTTATTGTGTTGCGTAGCTCTTTGTATTTCCTGTATTGTGATTGATGATTGGTGGATTTAAATTTAGTCCATAGTCGTTTCTTTTTGCGTATCTGACGTTGTATCCTTTTAGTAATCCATGGTTTGTTTTTGTTTGGGACTTCTTTTGAGTAGGCGAATGAGCTTCTAAGGCGTTGATTATTCCAGATCTGAATATCATCCAATTACTTTCCAAAGTGAGAAGGAGTTGTCGAAGGTCCCTCTTCACGTCCTCGAAGTTTGCACGCCAGTATACCTTGCGGTTCTGTGTAGGGTAGTCTACATTGCGGAATTCAGTTTGCATATCAAAGCATAGAACAACATGATCACTATTACCGACAGGACTTCGCGCGACTGGATTCGATAAAGCAGATTCATCATTTGTGAAAATCAAATAGAGCGTTGCTGATCTCTGTCCGTCCCGAAACCTGGTTCCACCGGTTACCAGCTGAGAGAAACAAGAATTTCCAAATATCTCAAGAAACTCTCTTTCTACAAGTGAAATGTGATCTGTGCTGGGCTGGGGCCAGTGAAGCGACGGAAAATTGAAGTCTCCTAGGATAATAGTGAGGTCTTCTAAATCGTTCGCCTGACGGAATATGTCAAAAACGGCGTTGTCTACATCTGAAATTCTATGTGATGGCGAAGGAGGTCTATATAACGCACAAACATTGAAGTTCAAATGATGTAGCCTAATTTGCAGCCATAGCGATTCCAATAAATCTCTATGCAAATCTGATTGAAGGATGGCTATAAGAGGATTTCCATCAAATTCCTTCGCTACATATATCAAAACTCCTCCCCCGCGTCTTCCAGTTCTGTCTCTACGAAACATATTATAGCCCTCTATATGAATCATTTGATTTGAACTTAGATTGGTGGAGGATGAGGTCAATGGGGGGGGGTAGGCGGAGAGGATTACTTTCTCGAAAAGTTTGCCAAGGATGGAAGGAGACTAATAGGTCTGTAATTGGAAGGATGCCGATGAACCTTGGTGGGTTTAGAAATGGACACACTGCCAGTTTTCCAAAGGGTTGGGAAGTAAGAGAGTTTAAAACAGGAGTTGAGGATTAGGGTGATTAGGTGAATGGTGTTTTGGGGGAGGTTACGGAGTCGGATATAAAGAACTCCGTCGGGTCCGAGGGATTTTGTACCGTCTGTCATTTTCAGTAGTCGTCGTATCTCGTCGTTGGTAGTCCAAGTCGTGTCTGCTAAATGAACTGCAAAAACGACAGCTTTAAAGAACAAATTATCGACGTTTTTTGCTGAATGAAAAAAAATGATGAATGGAGCTAATATACAAAAAATGTAAGAAAATATTTTCAGAATACCCAACTGCACGACTCTAGCTTCGCCACTTTATTGGTGACGTTATTTGTTGCGAACCTTCTGTTCAAAAAGGATCGAGAGGGAAACTAGCGATACAGCAACAATGTACTAGAACGCTAATAGCGATACAGAGGATACGGCGTGGCGGAGATTTAAGATTTCAAAAATCCGTTGTAAATGTTAATCACAGTCATGTCCTTACATAAAAATAATATATTTCGATAATTATGAAACGCGTCATAGCATATTTACCATTAAATATGTTTTTTTCCTTCTTGGAGCGGATGCAGCCTTGTTGCACGTTGGCATTCCTTAAGTTATAAAAGTATTATTGTTGCTGCCATTTAGGACTAAAGATGTTATGTGTCGGTTGATTATAGTCTATTCAGAGTTGCAACCGGCTTCCTAAGAAGCAGATCTAGGGACTATCGGTGCCTCTACAATACTTTGCGCAAAATGTGGGCTGTTCCCAATAAAGCAATGTCTTGCCCTGCCCAGTCCATGGTTCCAGGCCATGTGAGAATCACAGGGAATGAGGCGGGCCGAACAGGCGGCGAAATCAGCGACGCGAAAGACCCATATTGACAACCCTTCTCTACCATCGTCCAAGTTAAGGCTTTTTTGAAACGATTCGTCTTTAGAATGTGACAAACAGTAGCACAATACCGCTTTTAAATCAAGTGTGATAATGGATTCTGTTAATCCTTGGCGTTCCTCATCCCGTTCTTCTAGGCGTCAGGAAGTCATTTTAACCTGTCTTCGTATCGGACTCTGCCATTTTTCTCATAGTTTCCTCCTTCGAGGCGAAATTCTTCCTTTCTGTGACTCATGTAGGACGGGTCTTTCCGTGGAATAAGTTCCGCTGCATTGTACAAAATTTATTGGCAGCCGTCGAAGACATGGCGTGGGCTGCTCGATATGGGAGAAGCTCGGCGATGACGATTCCGCGCTCTCAAAACTTTTTGTTTTTCGAGGGAAAGCGGAATATAAGATATTATCTTATTTGATAAGAGCAGTGTTTCATTTTTCTTGGCCCCTTTACAGCTTTTTTATGTTTTATGACTAACTTTTGGTGTTCGTTTTATCGTATTTTCGTTTTGCCCCGTCTGGTATATTCTACGCGGAATTCAATCCTGTTTTACACTTTTTTTGCCCTTTAAGAAGGAACTTAAGAAAAGGTTATGTAATCATGCGCCGGAAAACGGCGATTTTTCGCCAGAAAAACGTATTGCCGAGCTCTGGTAACGAAAAAGTGGATAAATCCTGTAGCTAAATTTACGAAAAGAAATCCTCTAACGCGTGGTGGAGCCAGAATCCATGTTTTGTTGGTTCTTGATACCGAAAAATCGATTGACGGCCAAACGTCCGTGGTCTATGCTAGCCCCTAAACCTTTAAGCCGATTTTCTCCAAAATTGATATTCCACAATTGTTCTGTCTGATGTCGCGGCCTCTGGAATTTGAAACCGATATTTTAGTTTTGCAGGTACTCTACATGAAGTCCTACGGGACATTTTAAAAAATTTCAAAAAAAGGTTCAAAATTTTTTTGATTAAATTTTGATGTTGAATAGTGCAAAGGACGTTAAAGTGAATGCCGCAGATCTCATCTAGTAGTTTTTGTGTAATTTACGCTTGAAATGTACAAAAAAAATTCTCAAAAAACGCTCAATTGTTTCTTAAAATTTTCTCCACTTATGTAATAAAGGACATTAAGAAATATGGTGCTAGTCCCATTTTCAGATATTGCCCATGTTTTTCCAAAATTGCAATATGTCAATATTATGTAATAGTTTCCAGAAAAGTAAGTGCACCACTAGTTAGGCGATGTACATGTTTTTAATCAGCGGGGAAAGTTGCATCTGCAACACTTACTAAATCTATTCAATTAAAAATAGGTATTTTGACATGGATCCAATGACCTCAGTTGTTGAAGCTCCCTCTAAACATCAATCATCTTCTTCTTTTCCTTCTTCTTCTTCTCCTCCTGTGTTTTTGTTTCCTTTAACACAGAATAGGTAATTAATATTGCTTTGTGATTTTAGGCATATGATTCCGATCTTTTGAGTGTGAATGGCTTGGAAGAACATGGTTTCATTGTATACCAACTGCTTTGGCAAGATCCTCAGCATAGGCGATGGTATACTAGTGCACGTCAGCAGAGCTTGGATTATTGGATTAATGATGGTGACAGTTCACAGCTTGTGAACATGGATGCTGCATTTTTGCCTCATCAAGACTCTACACACAACAAGGATTACCTTGTGTACAGGTAATAAATATTTTGAATGTTGAAAATATGGGAATGAATAAGTACTTTGTTGGGTGTACACAATACCAGAATTCTTAATATACAAAACATTCCTTTGTTTATTAAACAAAATTGATTTATCATATTGTTTTAATAACTTTGTTCTCAGAATATTGTGAGTGTCTGAATTTTTGAATGTCCTATGTTTAATTTTTTTTCTTTGAAATTTATTGTGTATAAAATTTAGTCTCTAGTAAGTAATGGCATACATCCAAATGTGTGCTTTTAAATGCTTATTATAGAGTGATGAAATTACAGATTTAAGTCAATGACCATTTTAATTTTCAGCTTTTCTTCCGAATTGAAGAAGTGGGGTTTTGAATATGTGACTGGTAATGAGCCTTTGCTATTCATTTGTGAGGCACCGGTGACCAAGTTGCACTATTTAGTTGTGGATGATCGCACTTACACTTATGGAGTTGATGTTGATGATCCTGAGAGGATTCCACGTGGCCCATTTTTTATTCGACAACCTCGTGATGTTGTTTATGATTTATCAAAAAGTCAAATTGCAAATGATGTTTCTTTGAGGTAATGTATCTACAAGTTTTTTAGTACATTCTGTACAATTTTAAACTTTTTTATTGGTAACTTCAGTTCCTATACTTTATTTTTATTTTCATCTTTTTTATCCCTTTCTTTTTTTTTCCCCCGTCAAGTTTTCAGTTAATGCGAAAAATTAACAATATGTGAAGATAAGAGGTTTAATTAGATGAATTTTGTTCAGAAGGTTCTCCTCTTAATGCTTGATGTTTAATGCTTATTGATGTTAAGGTACCTCTTTATTAACAAAAAGAGATACAACTTTTTTTAAATACTCATGGATACTCCAGGTGATGGCTCAGCTATTTATCGACATAACGTACTTGTACCTAACAAAATGTGACAAAATGCTCTTTGACTATTTTCTGTTGTGCTTATGCTTTCACCTTCATATTATTAAGATGTTGGATTGTAGAACAATTTAATCCAAGTAAAGCCATTTTTCTGTTTCTGGGATTATGATCTTCATTAGACTTCTGTGTATATGGGTAACATATTGAAAGGGATCTTCGTTGTCTGGGTGACACCATGTACCAGGCTGTGTAGCTAGTGGCTACTCAGCCTGGTATGTGGCGTCACCTGGAAAACCAAGATCTCAACTCTGGCCATGGAAGCCTAAGACCTCACTTAACTTATTGTAAGTTCAAATATATGATAGTAGAACACAGGAGAATGTAGATAATTAGAAGTTACACAGGAGCCATTCCTTCAGTCAATTACTTGAACCCTTTCTTGAGCCATGCTCCCATGCCAATTTGTTGTGCTGGTTATATTCACTAGTTCAGTTAATCTTCATAGTTTATTACTGTTATGTTAACTCAAGAGTTTTGGGTTGAATTTTTGTGTTGCATATATTGTATTGTCTGATTAATATGTCTGTCCACCTGACAACTGGGGCAGGGGCAGAGTGAGGTTGCCACTTTCTTGGGTGCCAAACATGGTTGTTCTTACATCAGATCAGCTGTTGAGTCTTGTATGTCCCAGTAATTGCTGTAGAATAACATGTTTTAATGATGACACTTCTTTATTTCATTAAGTACTGTTACACAATTTTACTGCAATCTTCCTTAAACTCTTGTTTATGGTAATCACATCAATGTAAGGAATAAATATTTTTGCACTATTTGCAAAAAGCAGATAAAAGGTACAGTGGGACAAGTTTTGAAAGACAAAATGTGTAGTCTGACAAAAAATTAATAAGGCAAGTATTGAACCTTATAATACTCTTGGTTTTAGTGCATAATTTTCGGAGAAAGTTCACAGTTACAAAAATTTACAGGACTTTTTGAAGGTATTGGCTTTACCTGTATTTTACAATGTTTTAAAGAGGCATACTACCAAATGCATTGTCATAGGTCAATGTAGATAGGTCAGAAATGTCTTTCTTTAAGGTAGATAAACACACTGTCATAAATAGGGCTAGGATTTTGATGACCTAAAAACTACGTAAAAATGTCCTGAAAAAAGTGCATTTATGCTCTAAAAATCCTTCGAAATTGCCTTACAAATGCCCTTAAACATATTCACTCATGATTTTTACATTGCGAAATATATTTCTTCAGTCAAGCCAATTATTTGCCATAACAAAATATTTGGAATACAGTGAATAATGTAAAACTGTCTGTACCAAAGACATAAATTCCAGAGATAAGAGTTTAGGGACCTCTCCACTTCCTCTGCCCACACATTGTTGAAAGCCATTGACACCATATTGTCAGGATCTGGTTACTTTTACACGATAAGTTAAGACGGCAACAGCAGAATTTTTCTATTAAGACAGGGCCGCTCAAGCAGAGCAAATTGGCAGCGCGGAGCCGCGTTGTCAGCCGAGAGCGGGACACTGGAGCCCGAGCGTTGCACGCTTGGCGATAACCTCTGATACAGTGTCCCGATAACTCCAGTCGTGGAAACATGGAAGACCATGCGAGCACTTCACAGACAAGAGCACCTACACCGACAAATTTCAATGCATTATGGGAAGAAAAGTATCTTTTCGCCGACTACGGCAGCTATGCCAAATGTTTAGTTTGCATAAAGGGTTTCATGTGAAGAAGTTTAATTTGCAACGACATTATACATTAAATCATGCTGATGAAAATGACAAGTACGCTGAAGAAGAATAAAAGGAAGTTTTCAGTGTTCTGAAAAACAATGCCTCACTAGAAGTAAGTTTTGGATGTATTTTGATGTTCTTATGTTGTTTTGGCAGTAAAATAACACAATACAAAAGAATTTAATTTCATTGCATACCGATACTACAACGTGAGCATTTAGGAAAAGAACTTTCTACAAAACCGTTTTCCAAAACTGCATCGGAATACTCCTCGATTGTTAAGTACGTTTGGATCAACATACAACTGTGAGCAATTTTTTGCTGCTTTGAAAATCTGTAAATCTCGAATGAAAAGTACAATTACAAATCACAATCGGAAATGCATGTTACGGCTCAATAGCACCATGCCATCTCTTCCTAATATAGAAAGTATATTGCGAAAAAAAACATTTAAAAGGTGTAATTAGAGTATTTCATTTTGCAATCAACTTCATTTTTTATGTTAATTTCCTTACTTTTAGTCTTTTTATTACTAGTTTATTTAATAACATTGTTTGTGCAACCTTTATAATACTTTTCATATTCAACAGCATGATAAACTGTGTAATGTCACCGCTATTAAATTTCTTTATGTTATTGAGCACTTGTTTTGCAACTAAACATTTGGCATTGCCGGCGCAATCTGCAAAAAGATACTTTTCTTCCCATGCTGCATTGCAAATTGTCGTGTTTTTAATTTCCAAATCACACTAATATGTTTATATCTAGTAACTGTTCCAATAAATGTTACAAAAGTATTTTACTGTTTTTTTCTGTCGTAATATCCTTTCCCAGAGCAATGAGACTTTTTCATTCCGAACAACGTAAAATACCCCGTAGAAATACAACGCGACCCACTGTGCCACACGCCACCGATCGATATTTGATGACGTCATTTTCTCTTTCTGCGGCGGAAGAGGAGAGAGCAACCGACTGCTCCTCCTCGGAGCAAATGGTTGAGCGGCCCTGTATTAAGAGTTGAACTCGTAAGTACTAAAAAACAGAAATAAAGGGACCTTTCTTTCATAGATAATTAACCTTTTAATTGATTTTTTAATAAATTACTACATAAGACAACCTTCTAATTTTGAAGGGGTCTCCTGAATTTTTTAAATTTTTTAACCAATTTTTTCCTAATTCAAATTGCAAATTGTGTAGAAAATTGTCTTGTTGATGAGAGAGTTAAAACTTTGTATTGCCCAAGGTCTCACTGTTTTCTTGTTTAAAATCATCTCAATTTTGTTTTTTGTCACTACTGTCTTGACATACATTATTGTTTTTGTTCTTTTTGGTCCTCCTATACTGCTTCGTACTCTGACATTTCCCCCTCCATTTTCTGGTGTGTAATTTGCATGTGTCTTTCATCTGATGCTACTGATGAACATTTCCCATCTGTAACACTGGATTTTCATCCTGTTGTGCCCCAAATTTTTCAAATGAGATTTTAGGAAAAAACCTCGTTGTTTATTCAGGTAAAAACGGTAATTAAAATATATCATTTAACCAATTCCTTAAAGTTTGTTTCCTAAATAGCTGTTTAGCTGGAGGCTATCCATCTCCAACTTATGAATGGTTTAAAGAAGAATATCATAATGATCGTCTTGTTTCTACAAGTATTGATCCTTTGAGTGATAGACGATACACTGTTAGCGGTGGAGTCCTGATTATTAATGAACCAGATCGAGTAAGTTTCTTCCGTATAATTTGTTTTGTTTAATTGTTTAATTTGTTATGGAACTGTTTTATTTTTTATTTTTAATTGTTCAAATTAGACACGTGACAAGGGAACCTACCACTGTAAAGCTAAGAATAAATATGGAATTATCAGGTCTGAGAGTGTTACATTGAAGTTTGGACATATTGCCGAGTTCAACCTCAAAAGATCACCAGAGACTGGCAATCAGAATTGGGGCAAAGTTCTCTATTGTGATCCACCTACTTTTTATCCATGTTAGTAAGATATAGATAATTATTCTGTAGTAACAGTCCTGTTTGAGTGATGTGGTTCCTTCATAAAGATTGCCTTGTTTTTCCAGCTGTAAATTATTACTGGGCACGTGATAAATTCCCCAACTTAGTAGAAGAAGATAAACGAGTTTTTGTATCTTATGATGGAGGCTTATATTTCTCTGCTCTTGAAAATATTGATTATGGCAATTACAGCTGTAATGTGCAGAGTAATGTGTCAGATAAAGGTCGCAATGGACCCATATTTGAACTTCGAGTACATCCAAACTGTAAGTACCTGTATTATATACATTGCAGGTTTGATTCTCTGCAGTATAGAGACTACACAACTGAAATTTGCCTTTATTTTAGCTAATTATCAACATTGAAGTTTCCCCAACAATTTCCCCAAAGCATTTCCTGAAGCCCTGTTGCTGGGAGGGAAGTGGCGTCTGGAATGTTATAGCATTTGGATAGTATGTTTCCCTTGGAATTGCTATATCACTTCTTGAAATTTTTATTTACCTTTATAGTGCTCAATTTTTTTTAACTTTGATCATTTGAAGTTTGAATTTGGTGTAATTTTTGCAGTCCTGTGCCTTCATATAATTGGACACGCCGTGGTGCAAGTTTACACGAGGTTCTATAACTTTAAATTACAATAGAGTTCTTATTATCCTCCATGTGCGTGTGGAAGATCAAGGAGAATATGTATGCCGTGCACAGAATGAACGTTCATTATTGAAAACAGTGTTTATTTTATCCATTCAAGGTAGTGCCCATATTCAACCCCATTTTAGTAGTTCTATTGTGGTGTTAATCTAATTTTTGAATGTACAATTACCAACACCTATTAATGTAATGTAGTCAAGTGTACCAATCCATTGGAGCAATAAAACTTAATGAGAATCGAAACACAAACAATAAGTTTTCATTATCTTAAGGCTGCAAATGAATCACGACCAACCATCTCAAACAACTCACTATATCACTCTGTTTACGAGTTGGGGTTACCTCTTGGAAAGCTTGTGATGTTTCACTGCAGATGAGGTCTTAGCTTCTGCGTAAATGGCATAGTTTTGTCTACCACTGTGACTGAAATGTTTCTGTTGTAATCTGGAGCTGTAATGGGTCGAGTGCGAATTTTTTCGTTCATTTCTTCGAAATATGCTTTAGTGCTCTATTTGTGGGTTTACAGTGTGTCCGCTTTATCCAAAAGTTATTTAAAAATGCAGCCAGAAACTGTTTTTGTTCATTACTTTTCTAAAAGAAAATGTTCTTTCAAGAGATTTCCCAGGGCTTTAGTGCAAATAGTATGTTACTACTTCTGTATGGAACTAAACCTAACTTCATTTTTTGAAAATAGGGCCATTTAGTCGATGCATGGAAGATCATGTATGTTCTATCAGCTTCATCACTTCTTAGTTGATAGCGTTTGAATTTAGAACATTAGTGTCCAAAACTAGTTTCGAGAAACAAGCATTGAACAAGATTAACTGCCTCATATGGTGTTTACTGGTGTTTACACAGAAGATGACCTCCTTAATAAAGAGAGACCTCCCGGAGAATTTTTCTTACTATTGAGCCCAAATAAAACTAGAAATTGTCTAGAAAATTATTTTGATGATGAGAATGTTAAAATTATTGCTTGAGCTATCACAATTTTCTGTTCTATAAAATCATTTTGTACTTCATCAAATTGTAATCCTGGTATTTGTCATTACTGCTTCATTTTATCACTTTATCTCTTCCCTCCTACTTCCATTACAGTGTTGACCCCTTGACTTTTTAGACTACCCTGAAAATCGTGGGTGTTGAATATTTATCTTTCACCTGAAGCCACCTAAGAACATTCACTTCTGAAACATCAAATTTTCTTCCTGGTCACGCTCTTGTTCAAGCCCTCTGGTTCTTTCTCAGAATGCACTTAAATTCTTGTCATTTAATGTTCACTTAATCAAGTTGTTAACTGTGAACTTGGACATGTCTGTTTTGCAGGTAACTTGGGAGAGAGTAGAATGTTTTCAATTTTTTGGGGAAGTTCTTCTTTCTCATGTGTATCTTTGCTTTATTGTGAATCAGGATTGTCTTGCCTGTTCACATATTAAAAAAAAAAATAGCATTCCTGTCTCTTTTCATGGGGTGCAGAATTCGTTCTTCTATCAATGTGAATATATTCATTTCCATCTCTGGCAAAATGCAGATTTGCAACTTGCAGTGTCGAACTGAGAGACCATGTATCCTTGTTGTTCACCACACTGTGTAACAAAATCTCCACAATGACTTTTATTATTTTCACATTGCATTTCACTTAATATACAAGTAATTAAGTAATACATTTACAAGTAATTACATACATACATATACAAGTAATTAAGTAATACACTTAATACAAGTAATTTGATTTTCTCTTTACTGCCCCATTCAAAAATATTTGTTTGAATCACCAGGTAAATTTTTGGTGGATATAAAGAATACCTCTGCAAATATAATTAGGCATAGATACATGTGATATTTATTATCTTTGCAACTTTTCAAGTGTTAGCATTTGAGTTTCTTGATGTGGAAAACCAGTGTTAAAACTCAAATCCTAACAGACTAGGCTTAATCTGTAAATATAGGACAACCGTGTATTTTTTGAATGAGATATTTAGGGGGGAAAAAAACTAGTCTTATATGTGGGTAAATACAGTAAGTTAAACAAAAGTGCCACATACCCTTCATGCATCCATTAACATAATTCTGCAATTGTCACTTTTGCACCATGTACAGTATTCTTATTATGTTTGTAGCTTAACAGAGCTCGTGATCATTTTAGAACAATAACACTGCTGAGTCGGGAACCAAAGTAGAAAGTGAAAACAAGATGTTTTCTCCTCCAACATTTGCAGTGGGGAAAGGTGCTGTGCAGCAATAATTGATTGTCATGGCTAGGCAATGTAAATGTCATCACTAAGAGCTAAAATTGCTGTGTCTCCACTTCCACAAAACACAGGGAGCCCACTTTTGTGCCATTGTCTTCTTTTGTGTTGTTCCTTTTACATATATCATAAACAGGAAAAGGCAGTTTTGTGTTTCGAACACTTTTAATAGTGAGATAAGAAATACTGAACCAGGAAATCAGATTTCCTGTAGAAGTTTTTGAAAAAAGACTCCTGAAAAACACAATGTTTGACAAAATTTAACTTATTGATGTTTTAAATAGAAGTTTATGATTTGAATTTGTTTGCCAATGTATGTACAGTGAATACCTTAATTTAGTTGTGATTTGATGGTCCAAACTACTAGTAATCATGAGAGTTGGTGTTTCTCTTCATTTATGGTCTTTGAAAGTGATGGATGGGAGGGTTGACAAGATGTTGAATGCAAGAAATTTTCTGAGCATTTCATAATTTATTTGCATTTTACAGCTGAACCAAATTTCACCATTCCTCTTTCGGATAGACACATGGATAATAAGGCTGATTTAACTTGGACATGTGAAGCCTTTGGAATACCTGATGTGAACTACACATGGTTTAGAAATGGGGAAATTCTGGACATACCCAATCTGCCTATTGAGGATAAGGATCGTTATAGTGTTGTTGACAATGTACTAACCATACGTTACTTGGATCCTGAGAGAGATCAAGCTATGTATCAGTGTCGAGCCAGTAACCAGTTAAAAGCAAAATACTCTTCTGCACAGCTAAGAATTTTATGTTAGTACAGTTGTTCATTGTATTTATTTAAATAATGTTCCCTTTTGCTGTGAGTCAAAAATTATTTGTGGTGTTGTAGCTCTAAAACCATCTTTCAAAAAGAGACCTTTAGAACTGGAAAGCTATGCAGCAGAAGGAGGAAACATTACAATTCGGTGCAACCCTGAAGCTGCTCCAAGGCCAAAATTTGTGTGGAAAAAAGATGGTAGTGTTTTAGGTGAGTCATAAAGAATAATGCAAACTAAACTATAACATTTTTGCTGTTTTGGTTGAGTTGTTAATTATGTGGTTCGTTTTTGTTTCCTTTATATTTTTTCTGGTCTTTGTCTCTGTTAATCTATTTCTCTTTACAAACTTACATTTTTTGCTTTACATCTTTCTTCTATTTTTGATGCCTGGTCTGTACATATCCATCAGTGAAACTTTCTACCTTTTTGACTCCAAAGTGTTTCTTGTTCCAGTCCTGTTTTCCAAACATTTTGAATGAAGTTTTTAGCCTTGTTAACGTTTTTCTTACACCTATGCTGACTTTTAATTTGTATGTTTCTTAATAGAGTATTGAAAAATTTAAGGCTCTGTTGTCATGCATATTTTTCTCTCATATATTCTTCATGGTTATTTCCAGGGTCAGGTGGTAGACGACGGATCCTTGAAAATGGTAACATGTTCATCAGTCATGTGTCACGGGATGACGCAGGTGTCTACACATGTAGTGCACAAAATAAATATGGTTCTGATGAAAGCAGTGGCCGTCTCATCGTTCTAAGTAAGTAGATATCTCTTTTTAAGATTTTAAACATTTCTTTGTTCTTATTTGCTTATATGTTAGATCTTGCTTAGAAAAATTTCTTACTTCTCATTTGTGTTCCAAGAATCAGATATTTATGATGAGCATATGATGTTAACTTCTGGGTTTAACGTTCTTGAGATATTCGTGAATTCATCATTATCCATTCTTTTTGAGGTTTTCATCAATCTTTTTGTGTTTGGAGATATAAATGGTCTCTTGTGCTTTGTAGGAGGCCCTAGATTTGAGCAGCGAATGGTGCCCCAAATCACAACTTCAGTTGCTCAAGATGTTGAGTTAAGGTGCCAAGCTTTATCAGAGGAGATTCTGGATTTGGCATACATTTGGACTCATAATGGCCTACGAATTAGAGATGTAGATGTTCAGCGTGGTAGAATGGTTTGTCTTTTTGAAAGTGCAAAGTTATTTGTAGTAAATGTTTTATGGTTTCTTGCATTAATTCCTTGTACAAACATCTTGCAGGATATTCATGGGGGGATGCTGAATATACGAAATGCGTCATTAGCTGAAGCTGGAGATTATGAGTGCATAGTGAAAAGTGCTGTCGGCAGAATTTCAAGTAAAACTACGGTGGTTATCAGAGGCCCTCCTGGACCACCAGGTAATTTTCTACTGTGAGCTCTGCTTATATTATGTATTGTGTTGTGTTGTGGTGTGGTGTGATGCTGATTGAATTTTTCTTTCCTTACTTTTTTGAAAATTTACTTCTCAAGAAATAGCACATATTTCTGCCCAGGTACAAATTGAGTTCTTCCAAATTTAGATATTTTAATATAAATTTTTTGGATTTAACTGTACAACTGTTTTTGTATGATGTTTTTGTTTGTTTGATTGAAATTTTGTTAGTGGGCATCTACTCAGTGACCAATGTTCTCAGAGACAGTTTAATATTCTTTAAAATTTGCCTCATGTTTTTCTGTAAATTAGATGAAGATAATTGCATTTTTAAGCCTTATATTTAATATAATTTGTAATACAGTGGAACCCCATTATAAATAAAGGTACATGTCCACTTCAGACCTATGCTTTCAAGGGTTTGTAGAAATGTTGGGTGAAAATCTACCCCCAATTTGCCAGCGTATTGTTTTGTGAAAGACATGATCATGTTCTGGTGAGTGGGAACAGTGTATGCTGTGTAATATTTAACAAGATATTAAGCTCATCTTCGCTGTGTACTTTGCATTGAGCTTTTCACCATCATGGTGACATTGGTGTTGATTGTCTAGTCCATGGCTGCCCAGTTGGATGCCTATTTGGCATAATCTGAGCAACCAGTGTGGTGTGATGCTTGTCAAGTAAGCCTGATGCCAGGGGAAGGAAGAGTCAGTGCTTGCATTGCTGAAAGTGGGTAAAGGAGCAAAGACTTGGAACAATCAGGTGTAGTCGAGTGAGAGGATAGAGGCACATGGGCGACTGTGATTGGCATCCACTGGCAGTTTGGCCCAAAATATAGCGTTTGAGCAGCCTTGCTCTAGGTAGCACTTCTGATTGCATGGATGGTGACTCTCAATCTGCAAATTAATTTTTTGAAAATTCCAATTCTGGTGGCTGGAAAAAGGAAGTTAATGTCAATATCAAAAAAACAAAACATATTGAGAGATACATTTTAACCATATGTATCTCAAACTGACCATTTTGAGTTAATAATGTCACCTGTAAGTTAAGATCATCTTTCCTGATGATACATACTATAAACATTAATTGGAAATTTGTTCAAATGATGGTCTCATTTTTATTAGTCTGTAATGAAAACTTTGCAATGTTTTTTTCTCTTGAAAAGTCGTAGTTCTTTAGATAGGTGTAAAATTTAGCCATATGTATATTTATCAAGTCTAATGCAATTAAAATGAACCTTAGGTGAATTAATAATTAATTTTTATTAGCATTTCTCACTTATAAAATTTCCTGTGTATAAAACAAAAATCTTGGTCCCCAGATGTCTCATATGATGGGGTTCTACTATATTTCTAGTTTATTAATGATGTATCAACGTGAAGTAGTAGTACTACTGTATACTATTTTATTGTTTTTATAGGTGGTGTTCAGGTAATGAAAGTAACAAGCACATCTGCCACAATCGAGTGGACAGATGGGGCGGAAAACGGCCGCCCCATTATTATGTATTCCATTTCTGGCCGCACCAACTGGAACAAGACATGGGTAGACCTTGTACAGAGTAAGTCTTAATTATGGTACAGTAATTACAATATTGCAGTAAATATTTTATTTGCCTCTCATTTTGTATGTTTTGCTACAGATATTACAGCTCGGGAAATAAATCGTAACAATGGACGTAAGGAAGCACTTATAGAAAATGTATTGTCACCATGGTCGCGT
Source organism: Acheta domesticus (assembly GCA_031308135.1). Taxonomy (NCBI): domain Eukaryota; kingdom Metazoa; phylum Arthropoda; class Insecta; order Orthoptera; family Gryllidae; genus Acheta; species Acheta domesticus. Next base: position 17,081,179 of record JAHLJT010008446.1, on the reverse strand, counting down.
TATGAGTTCCGTGTAGCTGCAAGCAATGATCTAGGTTATGGACCCCCTTCAGCACCTTCTCCATTGCACAACACTCCTGCAGCCAAGCCCTACAAAGCTCCTTCAAATGTTGGTGGAGGAGGAGGCAAAATTGGAGATCTTACCATTACTTGGGAGGTAATACTTTGTAGTTGCTCTTCAGTGCCAATTGTCATTGGCATTGACATTGTTGCAAACCTTGGTTGGAATTGATGATCTTGGTTTGTTGTGAACATTGGTTTTTAACATTGTTGTGTAAATGAATTTTTCCCAAATGAGTACGATGATGCTTTGTGCAAATTAAAAAAAAAATTACAACTAGCATTTCTTATGAATTTTGTTCAAACATTTTTCTGGGTTTATATGTTGAAAAAGAGAATTCATGTTCTCAATCAAATACATGTTGATCATGTCAATATATACTAGGGAACAATATTGATTCTTGTATGAAGTAGACACGAGCAGTTTCTCTGTAGATAAATGTGGATTTTATTTTCAGCCTCTAGCACCTGAAGATCAAAATGGCCATGGTATTTACTACAAAATTTTCTGGCGTCATAAAGAGCGTGACACAGAGTATCAAACTTTAGAATTGAAAAATGAAGGTAATATTGGTATTGCTGTGGTTTCTATAAAAGCTGATGATTATTACACAAAATATGAAGTAAAAGTGCAGGTAAGGAAGCTTGCTTGTTGGAAATTATTGAACAAATTAAATATTTTTGAAAACGATTATCAACAAAACTGCTGTTTCAACTGCAACATTTATTTTATAGGCTGCTAATGACTTGGGCTATGGACCAGAGTCAGCACCAGTAATTATTTACAGTGCTGAAGATATGCCTCAGGAGCCAGTGAGCTCAGTGATTGCCTATTCATTTAACTCCACTGCTTTGAATGTGAGCTGGTCCCCAGTTGACCAATCTCGAGAAAAAATTCGAGGGAAACTTATTGGTCACCGAGTGAGTTTCCAATTTTATATACAATAATTATTAGTAATGAAATGTGAATATTGCAGAGTTCGAATAATTTTGGGTGTCAGAACAAGTCAGAGCTTGAAAAGGCAATACTATATTTTTTTGGCTGTAGATGTATTTTGAAAATCATATAATATATAATCATATAAAACATTAAGGGTGTTATTTGTACATATATTTTTCAGTGTGATGAGAAGTCATATAGGTTACCGATTTTAAAAGACAAGAGTTTGTAGAGATTTCACAATAGGATATGCACTTACATGGAGGAAAAATTACGTATATGTATTCATATAATATTTTTATGAAATAAAAATTTGTTGAACTCATTACGGGTTGTATTTATAGTATAAAAAATTACAAATGTTTGCAACAAATCCTCAAGGTAAAATAAAACTTTGTGTTGTGTTTACACAAAGTTGGGAAGAAATGGGTTGAAGTATTCTACAAACTTGTATGGATAAGCTAGCATGAGCTGTTGGTTTTTTAAGAATATATTTTGTTTGTTATGCATGTAGCTCTCATAAAATTGCCACAATTTGTCATTAATGAATTACACAAGGAAGGCAACATGGTAAAGCCATTTATATTTCAAAACTGCTTTACGTTCATGATGATAAGTGTGGAGACATTCTAAAATTATTACTCATCATCCATATTCAAAGTGATTCAGGAACAGCATTGCCAGTACTTCTTTCCTGCCTTGTGTTTGCGACTGCAAATATATAATTCTTGTGTGTAGTAATTTAATGGGAATATGTTGTCATGACCCAGTAAATCTGAATTCTCTATTTCTCTGTTTTTATTTCAGCTCAAGTACTGGAAGGATGGTATTCCTGAAGAAAATGCAGTGTATTACCTCAGCCGAAGTACACGTCCCTGGGCTCTGATTGTTGGGTTACAGCCTGATACATATTATTATGTTAAAGTCATGGCTTACAATTCAGCAGGGGAAGGTCCAGAGAGCCAGTTTGTAATAGGTATGTATTTGCAGTTGTTGTATGTTAGTTTAGCAAGGCACCGCTAGATGCAGTTGCCGTACTGCACGCTACTCTGTAAGCTTTGTACCATAGACCAATATGACTACTCTGTGACATAAGTGCTCTGTGCCGAGTACACCTAACGGTGCAGTACTAAGCATGTGCTCGTTTTCTTAAATAAAACATTTATTAAATAAACAAGTGTTTATTTAATCACAACATGGCGCAGTCATAAGCTGTCGAACAAGCTGTTGGTAAACGCAATCGTAAGTTCGGTGTGTTCTCAACATTTGTTTCGAACAAGTTAAAAGTTGCCTGATGTAATTCAGTGCCAATATTAGAGATCATTAGAACAAAGAACATACTCGCAAACAATGGAATCGCTAAAGCAGCCTAAGCTGATGTCTATGGAAGGCGATCTTGGAATCAACTGGCAAAAATTCAAAAACAGTTTCCAGTTGTATTGTGTTGCAACGGGCATCAACAACAAGGATGAAGAAATCCAAGTTGCAGTTTTATTGCATTGTGCCGGTGACAGTGTTGTCGATATTTTAACATTGACTGCAGCAGAAAAGAAAGTGTTTAAAACAGTGCTAAGTAAATTGGACAAATTTTTTTACCACAAAAAAATATCAGTGTCGAAAGTCACAAGTTCAATACGCATGTTCAAAGTACAAATGAACATTTTGATCAGTATCTTACAGAACTGAGAAAGCTAGCTACGAACTGTGATTTTGGTAATCTTAAAGATCGTTTGATCCAAGATCGAATCGTGAGTGGTGTTCACGACCGAAGGGTTAAGGACAGGCATCTTTGCAAAACAAACCTAACCTTAGATAAAGCAATAAAAATTTGCAAGGCCGCAGAGGAAGCAGACATTCACATAATGACAATGACGGACAACACCAATAAGCTGTCGGTAAATGCAGTTCGAAAGCAGTTTCAACCCAAGAAGAAACCAGGTGCTCATACAATGCAACAAGGACACACACAACGATCAGGAGGTACGCAAAATCCTTCAAGAAATCAGTGCATCCAACAGACCCAGTCAACTCAGTCATGATTTCAAACTGAAAGAAGGTTATCAAGCTGTCGCAGTTCCATGTCGTAGAGTCCCTTTTAAAGTAATGAAATATTTAAAAATTGAGTTACAAAAAATGGAAGGTGATGGTATCATCACTAAAATGACCGAGCCATCAGAATTTGTTAACCCATTGGTTTTAGTGCATAAACCAAATAAATCCTTGAGAATTTGTTTGGACCCTTTTCATTTAAATCAAGCTTTGGTAAGAGAAAGGTATGAAATGCCAACTTTTGAAGAAATTACTGTAGAAATGGCTGGCTCAAATTTTTTCACAGTTCTCGATGTGCATAGAGGATTCTGGCAAATTGAGTTGTCAGATACAGCATCGACGCTAACGACCTTTGCCACACCTTTTGGCAGGTATTGTTTTCTTAGGCTTCCATTTGGATTATCCATAGCTCCAGAGATTTTTCACTGAACTTTCACAGAAATCTTTGAAGATATTCCAAACATAAAAGTGTACATTGATGATCTCATTATATATTCAAAGACAAAGGAAGAACATGATGAAACTTTGGATCGTGTTCTCAACAGAGCTAGAGAAAGAGGAGTAAGATTTAGTCCAAACAAGATAAGTACTGTAGAAATCAGGTCAAGTACATGGGACATATTATTTCAGCCGATGGTATTAAAGCTGACACAGACAAAGTGGAAGCAATAAAACAGATACAAACACCAAAGAACGTCTCGGAACTCAGCAGATTTTTGGGAATGGTTACATATTTATCTAAGTATATACCCAATCTGTCTGACATCAGTACTAACTTGAGACAATTAAAAAAAGATGTGCATTGGATGTGGACAGACGCCCACCAGAAAGAATTCATTCAGTTAAGAGGTTCTCTCAAGCAGTCCCGTTTTACAATTCTACGATGAAAAGAAACCGATAATTTTATGGGTAGATAGTTCAAAGGACGGAATGGGAGCAGTTGTTATCCAGGATGGGAAACCAGTAGTGTACGCATCAAAATGTTTAACTGATACACAACAACGCTATGCACAAATTGAAAAAGAAATGCTAGCTATTGTATTCGGGTGCCAACGTTTTCACTAATATCTTTATGGTAAAGAATTTACAGTAGAATCAGATCACAGACCATTAGAGTCAATCTTCAAAAAGGATCTTTACAAAACCCAATGTGACTACAATGCCTTCGTATCAGCTTGCAGCCATACCAATTTACAGTAAAATACAAGCCTGGATCCCAATTATATTTAGCAGATGCTCTATCAAGAGCCAGTTATGATGACAAAAATTTTGAAGTCAAAGAAAATGACTTAGATGCTCAGGTTAACTCGATTTTATTTCACAGTATTTCTCCAAAAAAGTTCGAGAAAGTTCAAGAAGAAACAGCCAAAGATGAGAAATTACAGAACTTGATGACAGTAATTCTGGAAGGATGGCCAAATTCCAAAGGTCAGGTAAATGACGATATCAAGCCATACTGGTTTTGCAGAGATGAATTGGTTGTAATCAAAGGAACAATCTACAGAGGAGATCGATTGGTAATTCCCAAAACCATGAGACGAGACATGATAGATAGATTGCACTATAACCACATGGGAGTCGAGAAAACAATTTTAAGGGCAGTAGAAAATGTGTTTTGGCCTAATATTGACAAAGAAATTCAAGATGTCATTAGGAACTGTCCAACTTGTTTAACTTTCCAAAATGGTAATCAGAAAGAAACAATGATGACTCGTGAAATTCCTGACCGACCATGGCAAACAATAGCAGCTGATTTGTTCGAACTTAATAAAACAAAATATTTGTTAATAGTGGACGCGTATTCACGATTTCCAGAAGTATGTTGTTTGAATGATAACACTACGTACGAGAATGTAATACATCATGTAAAATCTATTTTTTCTAGACATGGTAAACCGGAAATTCTATACACATGCAATGATGTACAGTTCATGAATCAAAATGGCCTAATTGAGAGGCATGTTCAAACAGTTAAGTCACTTTTAAAGAAAGCATTGTTTGACAACAAGGACATGTACATTACGTTGCTTGAGTATAGAAATACGCCATTAGGTAGAGGTCTTCCTTCTCCTGCCGAATTATTGTTCAGAAGACGATTAAATGGTATGTTGACAACAAAGCAAGAAATGCTCTTGCCAAAATATAAAGATGTGAGGTTCGAAAAAGAGAATGAAGATAAAAAGCTAAGAGAAAAGCAAAATTATGATAGGAATGCAAAAGATTTAACAGAAATAAAGAAAAATGATCTAGTTATGGTTCAGTTAACAGAGAAGAGTACTTGGGAACCTGTGATCATTATTAATATTGACCAAAGTAGACCTAGATCATATGTTGTTAAGTTAGATAGAAATGACCAAATTTATGTGAGAAATCGCAGATTTTTGAGGGAAATTTGAAGTTAACAGATTTGATAAGAATGACAACGAAAGTTATGATGATCTTATAAACAGGTATCTAAAAAATTCATGTACACAAGAATACACACAAACAAATACAGATCAAAATGATACTTATGTCAATACACAGGATGATAATCAAAATTATGCTCATGTCAAACCACAAAAACAAGCTGAATATAATCAAACAAATCCAAAGGCTATTGTAGTCACAAGATCAGGTAGACTAGTAAACAAACCAAAGTATTTCAAAGATTATGTCTAAGTTAAATAGATTAAGTTCAATATGTTGTATTTTGATATTTTGTGTAATGTTTTCTTTTTTTTTTTTAATTGTATCTTGTGAGGGAGATGTTGTATGTTAGTTTAGCAAGGCACCGCTAGATGCAGTTGCCGCACTGCGCGCTACTCTGTAAGCTCTGTACCATAGACTGATATGACTACTCTGTGACATAAATGCTCTGTGCCAAGTACACCTAACGGTGCAGTACTAAGCATGTGCTCGTTTTCTTAAATAAAACTTTTATTAAATAAACAAGTGTTTATTTAGTCACAACAGCAGTTGAATAAGTTACTTAGATAATTACTATGAACCTTCTTAAATCAATAGGAACAGATTGTCAACATCAGGTAATCATCATCGAGTAGTAAGTGTTAGGTCAACATGACCTGTTCTTCTCAAGTATTCTGTTCAACATAAAAGGTCTTCTGACCATGCCGTCTTAGTTTCAGTTTTCTGTGTTCTCTCCAACCTTTCGTTTTGTACAACAGTGTCTTATTTCACATATCTGTTCGCTTTCATTCTCTGGATATGTTTCTCCCATTTTCTTTGGTTATCTTCTACTTCCTTGACTATATTCTATGTTTTCAGTCTCTTTCTTATGCCCAGGCTTGTTTGTCTCTTATATTGATATTTTAAATCAATCTCAATACCAGTTAATACATCGAATGCAGAGCAATATCAGCAAATACTTTGCAGTTATTTTATTATTAGATAGTAGGTCTTATAGTGAAACCCACCAGTGCAAACATTTCTCTACATTGTGCACCTTTTAATGTAATTGCATTATTGTTTGTTTTTGGGCCATGAAGTCAGTCAATATTGTAAATTTTTGAGTGTGTACTTAATATTTTAATTACCCTTCCCCTGATGACTCATTGTTGGTTCTCAAACTATTGTAACTGCAATTACTTTCTTCACTGTACAAAAAGTTTTTTAGAAATCGTGGAAAATATGAACCTAAGGAAAATATCACAATTTTAATGTAAAGAAACTACATGTTCATCAAATCATTATAGAAGCAGTGTTTGTCAATAGCCACAAGTATTGTCGTTTTGTCTCTCTCCTCCTCTTTCTTGCTTGCTCTCATGTTCTCTCTCTTATGCCTCTCTCTCTTGTTCTCCCCCCACCCCTCCTCCAATGTGAGTGAAATGAGTATGTGAACAATTTTTTACATCAAAGAATTTTGTACTTCTTTGACAGGCATACAAATGAGGTCTTTAATTTTTTTTTACTTTTTTGTATTTGTAGTTATTTTTTCTAATAGTTATACTGTTTTGGTTGTTTGCAGAACGAACGTATAGGAAAGCCCCCCAGAAACCCCCTTCGTCTGTGCACGTCAAGGGAATCAACCCATCCACTGTGAAGGTGACGTGGCGTTATGTGGCTCCCAGTCTGGAGGAGGAACCTCTCCAAGGCTACAAGGTAAGTGTTGATGTGTTTGCTACTCATAAAGTGAGGGTTGTAGAAAGAAGAGTCTCTCTGCATAAACTATTGTTTCAAATTAATGATCATGCTATAAACAGAAAGTACTGAACAAGTATTTAAAAATATGAATTGTACTGAAGAAGGGTTTAATCCCAAAACAGAACATAGTGAAATAGGAACGAACAAACTATTGGTAATATGACTGAAAAAATGTGACTGAATTTCCCACTAAAGAAGTAAAAACATTTTTAAAGAAACAAATTGTAAACAAATGTGAAGAGAAGATGATGTATCTGCAAAGCACAGGTGGTAAATAAGTAGTAATTGTCATTCATATTAGACATCAGTGTGAGATCCACACCCATGATGGTGGCGATGGTGTAGTGGTTAGCGTAACGGACTGCTATACCCAAGTTCGCAGATCAAAGCCGTGGATTTTTAGGGGTGAAAATATCCTTCGTACGCCTTCCTTCAGAAGGGAAGTAAAGCTGGCTGTCCCATGTTAGTAGATTTACATGCATGTAAAAGACCCTCAACCGTATATGAAGCCTCTGAGCTAAATTCAAATTGCCAGTTTCGTCGCCTCAGTAATACCTTCTTTCCGCTAGTTGGTGAAAGGAGTGTAGCAAAATTTGCGTGGTAAGACAGAAGAGCAGGCCTCATGGCCTGAGTCTCACCACGTAAAATAAGGCAATTCAATTCCATTCAATTCAATGACAATAGAGGAGGAGAAATTCTTTGTTTCTTTTGAAAGGAGGGCAATGGAAGACTAGAGATTTAATAGGGAATTGAGTAATCTCTGAAATGAGACTGGTATTCATCCAGTGACTGAATTGACAAGACCTGCAATGAAAGTACGAACTCTGATATCTCCAGAAGATAATGAATTTTTTAGACAGTGTAATTGGTCACAAGATATGTCAGCAAACGGAGTAGAACATGGATCAGTGCAAGAGGAGGTTACAAAGGCATTCTTGGCATAAAAAACTGGAACATACTGATGCAAAACAGGCAATCTCTAGAATTTATCTCTAGAATTTGCTGGATATGAAGGTGACTTTCCTTACACTGATTAACTGAAGAACACTGACATTAACTGATTTATGTGTAAGATACCTGCTGGCCAGGTCTAATATACTTCCTAAGGTCCGTTCGCTCTAACTTTACTCAGCATATAAACAAATACACGTGGTCGTCACTTGTTCTCATTGGCTCACGGACACCACACACCCTTCAGGGCATCATGCGCTATAGGAGTTAGGTCCATTTCAAAATTGATTTATTTCTGGACTCTCTACACAAACAGTTGAAATAATTTTCTCCTTTGCCTTGAAGTAAAATAAGACACCGAGCGTGACCATAACTGCCAACGGACCTCTTTGAGATTACGTTTGTTCGCCAGGCCGTCCAAATTTTATCAGTAGCAGTTCCATTCTTGAATGAGAAAGTTTTAAAAGAATGCTGTATTTTGTTTGGTTAGTGAAAGGTGTTTTTCTCATTTCGTTGATTTTTGTTTCCACATCGAACACAATAAGTGAAGCAGTTCCCAGGATAATCCGGTTTGAAACAATTGCAGGGAAAATCCCTCAGAAGTGGTGAGAAGTAGGTTGTATGGTGTGTTTGAGTAATTAGCGGCTCTAAAAGTCCGTAAATGACTTTGTGGCAGGTGGAAGAAATGACTGCTGAATTGCAGGTGAAAACTGTGTAATGAATTGTCATTGGAAAGGTTCTCCACGTAAGAAGAGGTGTAAAGCAAAACAGGTGGAGGGCGAGTGCGATGAATTTGTTAACCAGCCATTCGTATTCATGTGCACATTTTTCGTTAGAAATGAATTTCCAACATAAAATAAAATTTTTCGTGTGGTTAATGAAGATTCTGGACTGCCAAATTTTAAAAGAATGTCACTGTAAGTTCTGTTGAAATTCGTGCTTCGGGAGGGATTTCACTGCTACCTTGCAGGAACACACGTAAATGTAAGTTCTGTGAGATTAAACAAAATATCTGCATATTTTAGATGGTATTTGGGCGTATTAATGAAGTACTAGTGAAAATGATATGCTGTAACAGTTCTGGCTGTGACACGTGCGGCATTTGAGTATGGTCATGGCGCAAATGGCGTAGCCAATCAGGAACAGAGCAGGAACAGCTACAGAGCGGAGGGATACTTTCACAGGTTGTTTACATGTGGAGTGAAGTTACAGCGAATGGGCCTTAGGTGTGATGATGGTGATGATAGTGGTGGTAACTACTTTATGGAAATGAAATGCAAGGCAATTAAAACCACAAGAACCCAAAGAGAAATCCATATTTACCACAATTTCATATGAGATGATGACATATTCAAATCGGTCTCACAGGCAGGTGGTGAGCATTTAGATGTCCCCCTTGCACAAATTCTGTAGTTTGGCATTATTCACAAAGGGAGGAATTCAAGTAAGGAGTCTTGAGTGGAAATGTTCTGTGGAAGGGAAGAATAACAACAGCTTTAAAAATTAAATAATTTAATTAATCTATTTATTTGTTTCAAATTAGCGGACAATGTGTAAAGATCATACTTAATAATTAGAGTATATTTCACAATTAATAACATATCGATTGCTAAATTTTAACTAGTATCTCAGAAATTGCAGCGTTTCAAGGGGGAGAAAAACATTTCAAACTTTCTATTACAAGCTCATGTAAATGTGACCAATTTCCACCATATTTACAAATTTCCAGTTAATTTCTATCATAAGTGTTGTTAGATTGGGCTCTCAATAGAACAGACAAAAGAAAAATAGAAGCCGCGGAAATGAGATTTCTTAGACCTTTGGTCGGCCATTCAATACTGGACCATAAAAGGAACTCGGACATCAGAGATAAATTAAAGATCTTCAACCTATCTGAAAAAATAGACATATTAAGAAAGATATGGCACGACTATTTAATGAGAATGCCAGAAGAATGCCAAAAATCTTACACAACTATAACCCAATTGGGAGGAGAAGTAGAGGCAGACAAACAAGGTGATGGAAGGACACTCTTGAAGACAAAACGGACCAATAGGCTGAACCCATGATGATGAGGATGAGGATGATGTGTTGTTAGAATTTGGTAGATGATCTTATCTTTCAGGTGACATTATTATCTCAAAATGGCCAACTTGTGATAACGAGGTACGTGTTGTTAAATTACCCCTCAAAATAATACATAGGTCACTCCAAAAGTAATGCATATGAATTTATAAACGATCCATTTTCTTTTTCTACATATTTGCTATTTGTAGATATCATAGTATCATTCTTCTCACTTTAATTCAAATTTTGTTCAACCTGTTTCCTCTAGTGTTGCTCTCGTAGCACTCGTTTAAGATGGCTGCTGCACTACATGTTTGTCGGAAGCAACGTGCTGTGAGAACAAGACAGTGACAAACATTCATAAGAGGTTAAAAATGTGTATGGAGGTTATGCTGTTGATAACATTTCAGTTGACCTGTGGGATTCCAGATTATCTGGTGAATTAGGGCAAGCGAATACTCGGGATCTCCTGCGCAGAGACAGACGGCACCTCTTTAAGTTTTCCTGAGAATGTGCAGCTCATTCACAACCTTGTTTTGGCTGACAAAAGTGTAACCATGAAAGAATTTTCAATGAAAATGGGTATAGGAGAAGCAAGTATGGGCAGAATATTGAAAGAACTCCAAATGTTAAAGGGTTCAGTCAGGTGGTTTCCAGGAGTTGATGACTCCATTGTGAAGGCTGCTAAACAGTGGCTCAGATGTGCTGGCCCAAGCTTCTACCGTGAGGGTATACATGCCCTTCAAAGGTATCATAAGGAAGTTAAAATAGAAGGAGACTATGTGGAGAAGTAGCCTTTTGTTCCTCGAGGATGGACCAACTTACTAGAGAATGGGCCAACTTACTGTAAAAATAGCAAAGATATGGAAAATAAATTGAATATTTAAAAAATTGTGCATTACTTTTGGAGTGACCCTCGTATAATTATGTGGAAATAATGTATCATTTGTGTTTCAAAAATTTTCTCCTGACCTTATTGACAAAATATTATAATTAGAGACCTGACAAAATATTATAATTAGAGACCTGACAAAAATATAATCTTTAAAATCCAACCAATTAGTTTGTAGTTTGTTGGCAGTTTTACGCAATCTGTTGATTGAAATGTTTTCTGTTTTTAATTGGTAATAGAACCTCACAGATTCTTAGAACTTTGGTTTTCTAGTTTGAAAATTCAAAACTTTAAAATACAATTGGCTCTATAAGAGAGAAGAATCAAATTTACTAGTTAATACTTTATTCACAAAGACTAGATCAATGTAGTTTCTGTATAATTTGAGTGTCAGAATATTTAAATGTGATGCTATATTATTGTATGATATATTGATTAATAAGGGATCATCAAGACCCAAACTAAGTGGAGCAATTCTAATTTTTTTTTTCTGTAACTGTTCAATTTTTACAATGTTTGATGACCAATCTATTAATGAATACATTAATACTGGTTAACGTTAATAACGTTATAAATAATGATCTCATAGTTTGAATTGGGTGTAGCTCATGATTCATGTGTAACAAAGCTCAATAGTTTAACAGCATTAACTGTTAACAGTGTAATTAATATGATTAAGTGACATTTTGGAATCAAACGCAGATGCAAGAACTTTGTCAGTTGTTACCCTTTCTAGTATAGTCATATTTATCATAGGTGCTATCATAGGTGCCATGAATGCTTTGGAAATTGTTGGTAAATCCCTGATTCACAATGCAAAGAGTTATCTGAGGATTTCCAAAACAAATTGTTTATAGTAAGACTCTTCCGCAAGTGAAATTATGTCCAGCAAAGTTCCAAAATGTGCCAAGTATTGAAAATAACTGAGAGCAATTATGTTATGTTGTAGTACATATGTTGCAGTTTATTGGACATCGACATAGCGATTAAGTATACTGCCTCCTAAGATTGATAAGTCACAGTTTATGATTGGCCAGTAGGGAAAAGCGGTAAGAGAAATCGGATAGAAAAAGTGATAAACTTTTTGAGATACACCACCCTGATAGGGGAATTTTGTATGTATAGTTAAACACTATTGATTTTAATTTCACAAGTGGAATAGTCAGTATAATCAACATCATTTACACTTTTAGATCTGATACACATAATGTTTCTCCATTGATTGGGTTTAAAATAAGATTGTTACCACTACACCCCATCACAAAGGAATTTAATGACTTTTGTTAATCAATTCTGTCTTGAGGAGTTTTTACAATTCTAAAAAGTTTTAAGGTCGTCTGCAAAAAGAAGAAATTCCACATCTTTCAAAATTACGTATCGTTAATTTTTGAATTCTTGATTATGCACAAAATTTGAGTTGTTGTCTATCCACATCCTTCAGATAGACAATTTGATTTTATGCCTGGCAGAAATATTGAAGCTAATTTGGCTTATTACTTGTGTTACATACTTGAAGCTGTGGAATATAAACTGCAGGTTGAATGTATTTATACAGATTTTAGCAAGGTTTTTGACTCTGTAAACCATGAGATTTTGCTTATTAAACTGGAGCACTTGGGGGGTCTGTGGACCTTTGCTCGAATGATTTCGTAGTTACCTATCACATAGTGGTCAGCTGGTAAGAGAATTGTTTCTGGTCCTATAGAGGCATCTTCGGGTGTCCCTCAGATGTCACACTTAGGTCCTCTTTTATTTAATATTTTTATCAATGACATCTGTGATAGTATGTTGGACGTGAAGTATTTACTTTTTGCTGACAATCTCAATATTTTCTTAAAAGTTCAGTCTGATGATGACAGATTTTTTTTGCAAAACTCTCTTAATGTCTTGTATGAATGGTGTGTAAGTAAGCCTTTGATTACACATTGAATTCCATTACATTGGAGAGTCTCAACTATTAGAGATCTGAGCATATTTTTTGATTCTCAAATGACCCTTGCAGATCACTTTCAGCGTACAATTGCCAAATCTTACCAAATTTTGGGTTTTATCAAATGGGCTTGCCGCGATATGCAATCATTAGTGGTCTTGAGATCACTCTATCTTGATGTTTTCTTCAGTGGTATGGTCTCCATTTTTCTCAAAATATAAATCTAAAATTGAATCCGTGCAACTCAAATTTTTTAGAATGGCAGCCTATTGTTTTGAGATTGGATGATCCGTTCATGAACCACGATTATAGAAATATAGCAAAACAACTGCTCATTCCATCACTCAGTTCTCAGAGAAGCTTGAATGATTTACTTTTTTTGAAAAAATTAATCATGGTGATATCGATTGTAAAATTCTACAAAACCAATTTGTGTATAAAACACCCAATTTTAATTCAAGAAATAATGACACTTTTGTTATTAGATTCTATTGACAGTCTTATTCTGCTAATAATGTTAGTAATTGTTGTAAATTAGTTAACAATTTCAACATAGACATCAGTGAGATGGATAAATCCACATTTTTATTGTTTGCGAGCAGTGAAATTTTGTTATTTGAATAAATGAGTCTTGTAGAGTTACATTTACGTTCAATAATTTTTGTGTGTCTTATAGTTGAATATTTTTTATATTTGTTGTTACTTTTTATAATTATGTTGCCACATGCTATTTTTATTTTGTATTTTGTATTTTTTGCAAATAATGGACTGACTTATTTGTGTATTAATAATAAATAAAATAAATATTGTTTATAAAAACTAAATAAAGAGGGTGCCAGTCCTGAGGATCCCCAGATAAAAAACAAATAGGACCAGTTACAATATTCCCATTTGTGACTTTGAATTTCATTAGTTTGATAATTATTATTGAACTGTTGTTACAATGGTCTTCATTTACCTAAGCAATCCAATTTATAAAGAAGAATAGAAAGAACAATGAAATCAACAGCTTCAGTTGTGTTTATGCCAAAAATTTATCTTCAATTGCATTAAGAATGTATTGCTTACAATATACTTGTTCGAGGGCTCCTTCACTAATTTGAGTTTTAGTGGACTGGATTGATTGATTGATTGATAAAGCAGAGCAGTCTCGAATCCGTTTTGATAGCTCATGCAGGGTGCAGGGCACAGGATATGTTTCCAGTTGCACGGAAACAAATTATTGCACAAACAAATTTATTCTTTCTCACACTTCACTGGCATTGGTATGTGAATACACAGTTAATTTACTAGTTACATTTAGTACACAGTTAACAGTTCAGTTACACTTGATACAGTGATGTTCATCACAGAACATTGAAGATTATGTAAAGCTGGTGCTTTGTACAATTTGAGGCAGCTTATGCAAATGCCTTATTTATCTTTGCCTTGCAATACACAAACTAATATTTATGTTTGTGCAGTAAGTTGTTGCTCGTTATGAGACTTCGAATTCACATGCAAAGATCGTATGTCTCACACGGAGCTCTGTTGACACAAATCACATATGTGTGATCCACATAAGATCCACCCCAGAACTGATTTCTCTAGGTGGCGGTTGCACTGCCAAAATTTTCCTGTGCGTCAAAGGAGGCGGAGAGGGGATGTCTATTAGCTTGTCCCTCTTTTGTGTTTTAACTGATTCTCGAACTTATAGAACAGAAGGCTCGTTGAGAGCGGTTGAGAATCGTTAGGGTGGCGCAATGCAAGGATTCCATGAAGTGCCTATCGCTCGCCAGCCATGAGCATAAGAGGCGGCTGGTGCCTCACATCTGGCATACATTTGTCTGGAGCTGTAGTGCTCGCAAATCAGCAGATTCTGCCGTGGATAGTATATGAAATAATTTATACGTAATTCTGCTTTGCGGTGGGCCTGTACAATACTAGATTTGTCTCAATATTTGTACTTGGCATAAAGTTTCTTTCTCAAGTAGAAATAGATAAGATGGAGTTTTTAATTTCTCAGCTACTATTAATTTAAATAATTTTGGAATAATGCTCTGAAACCTTATAGGCCTGTAATTTGAAATACAATTTTTGTTACTGGATATGAAGGTAGATAGAATGAAAAATAATTTCCATTCCAAAGGAAATATGCTGTACTGAGCATATAAAACACAAAGTTAATTTATTTCGACAGTGATATTAATGCAATGGGTACCATTTGTACAGTGTAATTCTGAAAATTTCATTATTCATTTCATTATTATATTTCAACTGATGATTCTATTCATGCCCTAATTATAATTGGACATTTGCTTGTGTTGTATTGTGTAAATAAAAAAATAAAATTTAAATGCTTATACTAACAAGTGTTGTAAAAGTTTGGAATCTGTGACCCCCTGTCTTGGATCAAATTTTTGCCAATTTTCCTTGATCCATTGAGCAAGTAAGACAGCATCGTATTTGTATTTGGACATTCAACTTGGTTATACCTAACGAGTTTTGATAGAGTAATGAACAAAAGCATTAAATGCAGAGGCCTATGCACTCCAGGTCAAATCCCAGCATACATTTTAACAGTTGAAAACAATCACATATGCATGTTTGGGGCAATGGGGCGGCCCTAAATGAAGTAAGCCATTGCTGGCGGTATTACATTTTCATATGCAGTAGAGTTCAAGTGCATGAAATGTTCGCATGGGTTCAACTAGCATTATAATATTATGAACCTGATACAGATAATA
>JAHLJT010008446.1:17040422-17060422 GCA_031308135.1 Acheta domesticus | reverse complement strand
GCCCAAAATGCCTCGACTTCGTCTTTTGAAGGAGTTGCCGTTGCCATTGCCATTCGATTTTTGAGTTGTATTGCAATAGAATCTCTTCGCGTCTGTTTCAAACAACCGATTCTGCACACAGAAATCTATTCTACGTTTGTAACATTAATTCGTTGAGCCCATGCTTGAATTTTCTCTTTTAGCTTCTCAGCTACCATTAACCTGCTGGTGTCATTTTCAATTATTATTATTATTATTATTATTATTATTATTATTATTATTGTGCCAATCATTTAACTTAATATAAATGTTTGGTTTTATTACATTCATTTTACGTTGTGTTTTAGGTAAGGCAGAGAATTTCAGAAACGTAAGTAAAAGAACATCAAATTCAGCTATTATTACAGCTTTCTTATTGTTTTTACATTTATTACGAACCCGCTGATAAAACAGTGTTTTCTTCCCATAAGTGCTCTTACGATATTGTAAATAATATAAGTATAATTAGTAAACCAAACATTATGAGAATGAAAGAGCATGCAATTTAAATATGCATGTGATTGGAAATTTATATTATCCATTTACTTCCATATTATGAACTATGGAATGTGTGTGTTACACCTGCTGTGTGGTGTTGCATCTTTGAGTGAGATATATAACAGAATAATCATATGAATTTATACTTTAAAAAAATAGTTTATTCAATAAATCTTTACACTAGACGTGAAATTGATTGGAGAAACAAAATGTCTTAGTTAAGTGAAGTATCGAAACTAGATTCTCTTCTATGATATTAAATTGTTTTGAAAACTGAAGGTTGCTTCATTTTATTTAGTGGAAGGGATGTGTTCTAGTTCCAAATTCTTCTTTTCAATTTTATGAAAGAAAAGAAAAAAGGCAAAGAAGACATTGTTACTTTATAATCTTAAAATCTGGATGCAACATTGGATGTGGAATCTTCTTTCATACTTCTCAGAACAGTGTGGTCTGCTGGAAACTTTGTCAATTGAAGGAAAGCGGTTACAAAAAGAATTGAAATAGATAGTAAAGACAAGAGGATTCTTTTTTGTATGTATCTTGTAAGTCATGGCAGCTAGGCATTCATGTGCTCTTCAGCACTTAAAGAGTTGCTCCCCGTGTTTATTTCTGCAATGAAAGAGAATGTCTTTGGTACAAATTTACTCCAATAGTTTAATACTATCTAACTGTAATGTATGACTATGTAACATGATTTATTTCTATCCCTACTGATCTTGTATTATACTGTTCAACATGTGTATACTGTATGAAAAGTATATGCAGGGATATTCATTTTTAATATTCTTTGAATAACAGAATTATGTTATTTTATCTTGTAAAAATGTTATTTTATGTGCAATTTTCTCTAAATTCATTGAATAAGGAGTGTAAAATGAATCTCAAAATGGATTTGCTGAAAAGTCTTAGAATTTAATGTTTCCTCATTTGTAACAACAGTTTTCAATATGTTTTTTTATGAAATTGGTACTACAAAATGCCTCATGTGTAAAAAGTTTATTATTTAAAGCTCCCCTTCAAGAATCAGAAACTGCCTGTAGCGGTTGCTTGACTGGCAATCTTGTTCTTTCCATATTAAACTTCAAACAAATCGTAAAAGACCTCATTACATTATCATTATGTATGTAGAAATGAAATTTATTGTGGACTGATAGTTTTCAGATGTAAAGTTGGATTTTCATGTGAAGTGGTTCAAAGTAGTAGAACACAATTTTATCTTATCTTTATTTTACTGAATATGTTTGGTAGTAGTCTAAAGAGGGATTATTTTAATACTTGACATTTCTGATGCAGAAATTACCATATCTTGAAAATTACAATTTAAATAAATTCTTGTCTCAATCTACAGTTTTTTTTAGAAGAGAGCTAATGACTCTGTATTAGATAAATTATTGAAATACCCAATGTATGTCACAATAAATCCAGCTTTGATCTAAAGGCATATTTTCCGATGTTCTCTGCATAATGCAGGTCTTCTTCCAGCTTTGTCAATGACAATAATACATAGAGTACGAATTATAAATATTTCCTTTTCCGTAGTGCTTTGCATTTAATGAAACAGTATTTTTCTGATAATTATATTATATTGTTATTTGTAATAGATTTAGGAAAAAATAAATTACTTTGAGAGCAGGAACACAGTACTTACCAACACTAATTTTGTAGGTAAAGGAAGTGTTCTCGAAAGATGATTCAGACATGCGTGAAGGGCTGTACATGCCATTGTCTAGTAATTTAATTTTTGACTTCAGGTTTAAAGCTAAGCTTCAAAGAAAATGGATGACTCCCAAGTTCTTTAAGAAGGTAGACCCTTATATCTTTATTGGCTTGTGAAACATATAGAAACCATTTAAATTTCGTACATTTTGCATGTTTTCTACCCAATAAAGTGCGAATGAAACACAGTGTTCGCTATACAAAGTTTATAGATTGTGATCATTGTTAATTATTATGTAAACTGTAATTTTCCATTCAAGAAAGACAAAGAATTTGAAGTGTTAAAAGACATGAAAAATATTGTAAATTTTATGAGACCATTGTCTACTTCCAATTAAATTGTTCTCAACTTCTATATATACTTCATGTTAGAATAAGTGGATTTTTGATTTTGCCTTGTACTGTATTGAACTTCATTCCATTTATTAATGTTACAGGATTATATATATCCTATTTATTCTCCTAAAAACAATTATATTGTGAAATTGAGAAGGGAGATGAAGTTAAAATGAAACCAATATTGGTAATAGCAGTAATTTGTATTAACATTGTAATGAATTCAGCAGCAAAATTTACTTCTGTAGTGTATTAAATATTTGAGTTAATTGTCTTCCTTCGAAAAAAATTAATAACTACAAGATAGTCTAATGTTAAAAGAATATAAAGTGTTTTTTAAAAAAATTAATTTATTGGTTGGATTAATACATTCCATATTATTTTCAGTATTGTTAACCTGTTCAGCATGTAGTAATATACTAATGCATGTTATTGCTATTATTAATACTATTTTATTGTTTTGTGCTTTTTATTTCTTTTATTAAATATTTTACTTTTATGCTGATCTGAATTTTTCTAATGAAGTTTTATAAAGCTATATATAAGGTTCATAAAAATTATTTCACATATATAAAGATTCATGGTAAGTCCACGAGCACATATTATGTACTTTCTGTGAAATCTGAATTGTTTTAAAATGGATAGTTTTAAACCATGGAATAAAATCTTTGTTGAAGTTTCATTACTAAATTGAATTTGATGAAGTTGAGCAGACAGTTGAAAATTTGTATGTGTGAAGGAATCCTGCATTGAATTGCAAGGTGTGGATCAATGCAGACTAACAAATTATTCTATTTCTTTTGAATCTGCATATTTTCACCGTCTCCATCAGTTTACTGCATTAGGTGATAAGACCTCACAGTCTGGAATATAATGTCCTTTATGTGATAATTTTTCTCTCTTGTGGTATGTATTAAAGAATGGGACATTTCTGAGTTCATGCTAGTGGAAAGGCTGTAAATAAACATTAAAGATAAGGATATTGCTCTTTCAGTATACATATGTTTTTGTTGCATTTTTCTTTCTTTCCTTTTTTACATTTTTAGAGTCCTAGTTTTTGTTCTATTATTTTTATAGAAAAGATAAAAAATTTCCATTTTGTTTATGGTTTAAAATTTCCATTCGATATTGACATGACCTCTTGTTTCATGAAAAATATATAAACAAGGAAAGAGTACTTATCATTTATCCTCAAATTGACGGATTTGAAGTAAAAGAGCTGTAGTATTATGTAAAAAAATTTTTACTCTTATTTCTGTCAGAAATGCAGAATGTTCCATTTGATACAATACTGAACTTGTTGTGCCTAATCTTCTATATATCAATTACTGAGAGAGTGATTTCTTTGTGATTAGAAAATAATATTGCACCCTTTTATGTGTTCATCAGTTCATCACACTTCTAATTTCTCAATAAAAATGCAGATACATCCTATTTGCTTCAATCATCTCTCTTCAAATATTTGATACAGGTCTTGTTGTGCCTTTGCTTATATAGAATCTCATAGCAATACATGTAGTGCCTAAGCTATTTCTTAATAATTTGACACAAAAATGCAATTAAATGTGAAGGAATAATTGTAGATGTGAAAGGTGTCAGTGTCCTTTTGAATGCAATCCATAATTTTTGATCTGACAAAAAATGAAGTTAATTTCAGATTCCACAGAAAAGTTCGGTTTCTCAGCACTTCATGGAATATTTTAATACTCGTGTGACATGGGTAGAGAATAATCGTGTGTCATCTTTTTGTTAACTCTTTAAATTTTTTTAATATAATACTCATTGTACATTAATGTATAGTAATAGAACAGAGTATTATCTCCATTGTTTGGCTTTATAGAAAACTTGTTGTGAAGGGTCTTGGCGTGGCCTTCATTATTCTGCTGCAGTTTTTTCTGTTAATATCAGCTTGCTCTAAATTATTAATTAGTAAAAAGTAGAGTATTTGATGTGATGAGAGCAGCTTGTTTGGATTAACAGTTTTGTATAAATCACGTACCAGTTTTCAAAAATGTCAATTAAAATTTATTATTGGATGTGTGATTAATAATGTGTGAACTACTGAGTAACTATGTGATTTCTAACATTTGTATTTTAACTTTTTGTAATTAATACTCCTTTTAAACATTATTTTCCAAGTTAAATATCTTATTTCAAGTATTACTCTGACTTATTTTGAGGCCATTTGCATTTAACTGTACTGTACTCTATCTTCAATTTTATTTTTCTATACTGTATGTACCCATTTTGGATTTATAATGACTGCCTCAAGTTCTGCATGGATGTTCTTAATGTCCTTGAGAACGTGAAGAAATGTTAGGTGGTGGATCATATCATTAACCTTATGTCATTTAATTAATGACTGATAACTTTAAGATGAATTTTTAATTACCAAAGTCGAGAAGTTTGAGGATTAAAACATAAAATGTGCGGAAATGTATAGTGGTGAAAATGTGTACTATTAACTCAGTTTCTTTTTCAGTAGTGTAAGGTACAAAATGTTTCCTGTTTAGTCTATAGTGTATCTTTAACATTGTTTCTCTCATTTTATAAGGTAAATATATGTAAAGGACTTCCGTTTGATTGGACATTAAATGTTAACAGATGTTATTTTAGTACAATATGAATGTAACTTTCTTTAAAAATGATACCAACTGTGGATGGTATTGCTCCATCAAGAAATGTCAAAACACCACTGAACATATTCCATCAGTTGACTTTGTTAGAAACAGAAAAATGGAAAATGTGACTGCAGATGTGTTATTGATTGGAGAAAGTATTGAAAATTTGACTGATGGCAGCATTTACATTGAAAAGATGTGAATATTTATTGGAGTTGCATTCTGTAGAAAATTTAATAGAAGAAACAAGTTGAAGTGGTGACCACAAGACAAGTGTACCTCTCGTCAGTGGCCTTACTCAATTCCGTCCAGAGCTGTGATAATGCATTGTTGTAATTGCTTTCAAGGACAGAGGTGAAATACCTGCATTCAGCTTCATTGCTGTATTTCTCAAACAATGTATTACTTTTCGCCTTCTCGTGATAAAATAAAACCGTAATGGAAATATTTGTCGATTGCTCCTTTATTTTTGAATACTCTCATCTCTTATTACCCTCTCCCACCCTCTGTGCGGTTTACGTGATGGAAATCTTTGCGTGATGTACCAGTGGTTATTCGTGAGGGACTTACGCCCACTAAAACCTTCCGTGGCTGCGTGATCGCTGTGGCACACCACCTACTGTGGCTACAGCATTCCTCTCTCGCCTTGCTGTTCGCCACCAACGTCTTAACGATAGTTTTAATTCACTACAGGCATGCGTTTCTCTGAAAACACTAGTTTTGTCCAGTTCTCCTGCTCCGTTGAGCAAACTCTGAAATGAGCCCTTGTTTTGTTTCTGGACATGGCTATTTCTTCATTATGCGCACGTTTTGTTGAGCTCTATTGCTTATTGTGGTAGGAATAAAGGCAGTGGAATGGGTTGTTATTTTGTTAGCAATACCTTACAATCAGGTTGTAGTTGTTCTCTATTACTCGAGAGCGAAATTTTCTAGTTTTTTCAAATTTTGCGAACCTCGCTTTGTGAGTACTTTTATTCAACTGTGTAAATTGCATATTCTAAAAGGATGGGGTAGAAATTTCTGAACTCAAAGAAAAAAGTGTGCAGATTATACTTGTCCCCCGTACCATACGTCTCTACAATATTTTAACGTTGTTTGACGAAATAAATCCATTTAGGCAACGATACTCTGTAGCGGAACAGAGGCGGCATTTATCTTCGTTGAAGCGTGGTCAGTCGAAAAGAACAAGTTTGCACGTATACTGCGATTTTTGTAGGAAGAGCTCTCAAGATAACTCAAATCCCATCTTCGCGATGGAATATGTCACGGCATTTCGTATCATTCACAGTCGTTCCGCTAGATTTCGCACGATCGCGACCGTATGAAGCAGTGCTTGCGATCATGCGACTTCTACCGGCAAGACCGAGAAAAGACGCGAAATGCCGTGACATATTCCATCGCGAAGATGGGATTTGAGTTATCTTCAGAGCTCTTCCTACAAAAATCGCAGTATAGAATTGCTTGCAATCATACCCATGATTACCCAGAAAGCACGTGTCTTGATGGTTAGTGGGTAGGGGAGTGGAATCGGTGGACATTTTCTTGAGCTTTGGAATTTCAACCTCGCACCAAGGTAGCAACGAACGTTCTTGGGAAGATTTGTTGATTAGACTTTGTTCCTGTGAAATAAAAACTTCTTGCAACGGTAAATATGCTACTGCACTGTGTCTCGCTCATTGTGGGTATACGCCCGCACTCTCGCGCCACAGAAGCAAATTGGTCACGGTCAGCTGGTCGCCGTTGAGGACCGGGCCGGCCTCTTCAGCCAAAGTATACCAGTAAATGCCGGGTGTTTATTTTATCTTTTGCCGAAGATGACGCGCCGCTTGCCTCAATGATCGAGCCCTCGGTTTCCCGGGGATTGTCAACAAGGACCAAGTTCATTCGGCGCGACCAATACATGCGTGTCCCGAGAGCGTTCAACTTTGCATTATGACATTTTCTTTGAAGCAGAGTATATTTCTTTACGACACCTTCGTTCGACTTGTTTGCCTGTAGGTGCGCAAGAGGTTTATTAACAAAGTCCCGGAAGTGAATATTCCGCATCGACAATTTCAAGCTTGCAAAGAAACTTCGCACCCATGAAATTGACAATCTTCAACAAAATCTTTGAGGCATCTATGGTTACTTTCAACAGGATTCGGCAACTGCTGTTCGATCCATGATCTTTTTAAATCATGTTTATAGCGACGATCGAATAATTAGTCATGGGGTATGGCCTTCTAGATCACCTGATATCACTCCTTGTGATTTATTTCTTTGGGGGTACTTGAAAGATCAGGTGTATGCAGAAAACTCGCATTAGGAGGAAGACCTCCGGCGCTCTGTTGAAGAGAAAATCGCAACAATTCCTCGAGACTAACTTCAAAGGGTAAATCAGAATAGGCCTATGTTCCGAAGGTGCCAAGAAAGCATTTGAGCCGAAGGACTCCACTTTCAGCATCTTTATAGTAAGATGAGAGCAGCAATAGTCCCCGTATATCAGCATGGGAGTGGAGTCGGCGCGTGTCAGTTGTCACGCCCGGACGACGCGGCCCGAATCTTCGACGAACGATAAACTCAACGCTGTATGGCCTCATTCACAATGCAAACGTAACCGTAACGTAAGGCCGTAAACTTGGCCGCAAAATTTACACGTAAAAACAAGCATTCACAATGACGAACGTAAGTTTCGCCTGAACCAATCAGAATTCAATGTACTGAAACTTGATCGATTCGTCTCTAACATGGTGAAAAGGTCTTTCCACCATGGTTTCTAGCTTTTTCTTCGAAATTCTTTTTGATTTGTCTTTATATACATGCGAGTAGATGTAGTAGTGCTCACATTTCCTTCATCTTATAAGCAAGGATTCTCATGAACCAAATTCATGAGTAATTCGTCGGACATAATTAGTTTATTCGCCATCTCAGGTTAAAGTCACAATAAAAATTGTCTAAGTTCTTACATTGAATTCACAACATGCATCAAAAGCATTCGTAAACTAGTTCTCTACATCACAATAACAATGACATAACCACAAACTACCTGAACACAATCTGAAATTGAGCTTCCATGCTGCTCTCTGATTGGTCTTCGGTAGAATTCCGACGTAAACTTAACGTAAAAGCTTGGAGCTTGCGAACTCTTAAGTTTACGGTCTTACGTCTACGGTTACGTCAAGGCATTGTGAATGGTCTCGCTTAATAACACTTTTCTAGGTTTTGCGGCTACGTTACGTTTACGTTTAAGTTTGCATTGTGAATGAGGCCTATATCGCAGCCGCCCCATGTTGACAGCTGGTCACCGCTTCGCTGCTGCGAACAGGGGCAATCCCTCGTGCTAAACGTGTGCCAGGGCTGTGAATATCGAACACCAATCTTAACAGCCTCCAATCCTAGGCGCTACCACGCCCCAAAAGGACAATCGCCCAGCTCCCTCGAGAAGGCGTTCTAAAAGCGGCGACTCCATGTGCGTCACGTCTATACTGCGATTTTTCTAACTGCGACCCTCAAGGCCACTCAAATCCCATCTTCGCGATGGAATATGTCACGGCATTTCGCGTCTTTTCTCGGTCTTGCCGGTAGAAGTCGCATGATCGCAAGCACTGCTTCATACGGTCGCGATCGTGCGAAATCTAGCGGAACGACTGAGAAAGACTACAGCAGCAGCAGCAGCAGCAGGGAGCGTCCAGAGGCGGACGCGTCACCGAGTAGGGCATTGGAGATTGCCCGGGATACGTGGAACAGGGCATTGGTGATTGCCCGAGATATGATAGGCAGGGCATTGGAGATGGCTCGTGAATAGCAGTATGGCTGATTGTGATTGTAACATGTATTAAATAACTATTGTTAAAGTTGCGTGCGAGGTTTATTTTATGGACATAACAGTAAAGACCATTAATATTAATTTTTCTCTGTAAATTAATTGGAATTTGGGTAAAGTTTTAAACTATTAGTGAAGGTGTTGTGAAAATTGTGAAAACATAAAAATTCAAAGTTTCGTCTACCACAGTAACGGAAAGACTTGAACTTTATATTTAAATTTGTCGAAGTGGTGAATTTCGTGGCCTTTCAATAGTTAAAGTATAGTAATCTAATTGTATTTATTAGTTTGCAGCTTCAATCTATTACATTAAACACACTGAACGCTTTTTGGATTTAATTAATCACATTTAAATACTAATTAGAATCAGATCACCGTTATTTTTTAATAAATACGTAACTTAATTTAAATAAGTTAATACAATTAAATTAAAAAGATAATTTAGGGAGTAGTTTTTTGTAGTATTCCGAATTATCTATTTACTTATTTTCTTATTTACCACGCACTTGACACGCATTCGTGACATGGCTACTAATCACTATACACTTTCTACTCTCTACACTCTCAAAGCCGATCTTCTGAAAGCCTTCACACACATCAACAGTAATGTAGATGAACACATCCGAAGGCTCGAAGAGGTCGTTCAAAACAGACGGTTGGACAACAATGGGCAATACCGCAAAAACTTCCAACCGTCCATTCGCGGAAGCAAAAACACAATCACCACCACCAATCACGACTCAAAACAGATTTTCTGTATTAGACTACTACAATGAGTTTCCTTGCCTTCCAATCCTCACCACCCCCACCCATCATCGACACGTCCGTTCACAAACCAACGCAAAAAGGCTAGTAAGCGCAAAGTAACAAACACACGTAGAGTTGCGCAAACTGGCTCACAAGAAAACAAGGATATTCCAACTGAGCCCATCAAAAAGGTACTCATTTTAGCAGATAGACATGGGCGACAAATCTCCTCCCTGCTCAGTGAGAAACTCCCAACCAATTTCTCTGCCATGTGTGTGTATAAACCTAACGGGAGGTTTGCCAACATGACCAGTGAGTTGGACACGCACACAATAACCCTCACCAAACGGGATACAGTCATCATCATAGGAGGGCAGAATGACATTAATTTGGGTCGTCACTTTACGCCTGAACAACATGTTGACAAATTACAACGTGCCGCCCAAAACACGAACATTATAGTCTCGACTCTGCCCTTCTGGTACAACAAACCAACACTCTCCAAAGAAATTAGTCACGCAAACAACCAATTGAAACTGCATCTGAGAGGCACACATGTTAAATTGTTTGAGCTAAACTTTCTCTCAGAAAAACACTTCACCCGACATGGTCTTCACCTGAACCTTGTCGGAAAACATGCACTCGGTAGTGAGCTTGCAAAACACATCATTTCACGAACTTGGCAGTGTCCTGCCCAAGACCCATCCCCACCCTAGTTCTCTTCCATCCTCTGGGACCCCTTTGGACCCAATTACCTTATCCCCTGAACCTAATCCGTGTATTATCTCTCCCACTATTCATTCCTCTACATCTGTCACCCCTCCTTCCACACCTCTTGTCACTGCTGGGACACGATACTTTCTTCGACCACGCACTCGAGGTAAAAATGAAATAAATAAATAGCAACTACAGTCAGATGTAGCAGAAAAACATCCGTGTAGGTACATGCAAAAGATTCGAATAATGCATCATAATGTGCAATCTCTTTCAAATAAAATTTAATTTATCGAGGCAGCATTACAATATGATCTAAGGCAAATAGATGTTTTTTGCTTTACAGAACATTGGTTGTCTCAAAATGATATAAACACACTCTAAATTCTTAGCTTTTACCTTGCAGGATCGTATTGTAGAGCGAGGGAATCAAATAAGGGCCCTGCTTACGGAGGTTCGTCTATTTACATAAGAAATTATATTGATTCTACCTTCTTGTCAGAACTCAATTTATATGCAGTTGAAAAAGTTTTTGAAATAACAGTTGTACATCTTACTACACTCAAAATTATCTTACTTCGCATTTACAGACCTCCAACAAAGCGAGCTTCAGTTTATTTCACTTTCTTGGAAAATCTAGAGATAGTTCTGAACAAAATTAGTAAACTTTCTTTTAAATCCATTGTTGTATGTGGAGATTTCAATATTGATTTTCTGAGCGAATCCCACGAGAAAGAGCAGTTTCTCAATTTACTTCATTATTTTAATTTAGATAATACAGTGAATGTACCTACACGGAATACGCTTAAATCACAAAAAGCATTAGATCAAATTATAATTAACAAAACCACAACTACATATGAAATAATAACGAATAATCTAGGATACAGTGACCACGATGCACAAATTCTTACAATTACTAAGAACATAAACACTGACACAATAAATAATACACGAATGTGCAGAGCATTCACTAAAGTTAATATAAAATTATTTACGGACTACTTGATGAAGGAATCATAGGACGCAGTTTATAACGCTGTTGACACAAATGAAAAATATAATTTATTTTTCTCCAAGCTTTCAATTCATTTTAACGCGTGCTTTCCTCTTAAAAAGAGAAAATTAAACATTTCAAGCAAAAGTAATAATTGGATCACGCAAGGAATTAGAACATCGTGTAAAAACAAACGTACGCTTTACTTTATTTCTAAACATCATAACGTATCACCCGGTTTCCATATATACTTCCGAGAATACAAAATAATTTTAAGGAAAGTAATAGTTCAGGCAAAAATAATGAAAAATAGTCAGGACATTTTGAGCGCTAGTAACAAAACTAAAGCAATGTGGGATATCGTAAAAAATACAACCACATCATCTCGATACCTTGTAGAGAATGTTATTTTAAAGGATAATGAAAGAGAAACGAGTAATCCGGAAAAAGTTGCCAATCTCTTCAACAAACACTTTTCTATAATTGCGTCTGATCTCACGAAGGGACTAAAACCACAAAATTCAACATCTTACACTTCCCAAAAAATTTCAGATACGATGTTTATTTCCGAAACTTCTCCCAACGAAATCCTCAGAATAGTCAGTAAACTAAAAAATAAACATTCATCTGGTTTAGATGAATTGCCGGATTGTTTATTAAAAACTTGTGCACCTGCCTTTATACATCCGTTAACTCACATTTTCAATGCTTCTTTATGTACAGGAATATTCCCAGATATTTTCAAAACAGCAAAAATTAAGCCACTTTTTAAAAAAGGGAACAAAAATGATATTCAAAATTACCGGCCAATTTCTCTTTTGTCAGTTTTCTCAAAAATATTAGAAAGGCTTTTCTACTTACGAATGGAAACATTTCTCAGGAAAAACAGAGCGTTTTCAGACTCACAACACAGTTTTAGAAAATCAAAATCTACGGAAACTGCCATTTTTTCTTTTCTCAAAGACATTGCTTCATC
Organism: Acheta domesticus; assembly: GCA_031308135.1. Taxonomy (NCBI): domain Eukaryota; kingdom Metazoa; phylum Arthropoda; class Insecta; order Orthoptera; family Gryllidae; genus Acheta; species Acheta domesticus. Next base: position 17,047,997 of record JAHLJT010008446.1, on the reverse strand, counting down.
AATAGACCAAAATGAAGTGCCCATTGGAATATTCTTAGATCTTTCGAAAGCTGTTGACGTTATTGACCATAAGATCTTGCTCTCAAAATTACCTTCGTATGGAATTCGTGGTATTGCCCTAGATTGGATAACTTCGTACCTTAAACATCGGACTCAAAGAGTAGAAATACCATACTAGCACGAAAGGACATTACATACTTATATTTCCAATTCTTTGCCAATTGAGCATGTGGCCCGCAAGGTTCGATCTTAGGTCCTATTCTCTTTCTGTTATATGTAAACGATATGCCCTCGTCTATTAAAAATGGAAGAACGGTTCTGTTTGCTGATAACACGACTGTTCTTTGCAAAAAAGAAGCAGTAAATAGTACAATTTCAGAAGTTTCAAATTGGTTTAATAATAGCAAATTAATTGTTAACGAAAGAAAAACTGTTTCAATGCATTTTTGCATCTCAAATCGGAAATCGCATGTTCCATTGAAAATGAACAATATGCAATTAGCTGATGTTGAGGCAACAAAATATTTAATTTAAAAATGCCTTCCACGTGATCCCTGCAAGCCTTTTTTCATTGAGCTAGGAATCTTACCATTGCTTTGTCTATTTATTTACGAGTCTGTAATATTCTTTCAATTCAATTAAACCTCAAATGGAATGTACATATACAGAATTAATCCCTAAATTAAGTTCATTATGCTACGCATTCAGAATTCTTTCAAATTCTGTCAGCCTTCATGCAGCTCGTTGCGTTTATTTTGCAAATGTACATTCCCGCCTGAGATATGGCATAATATTCTGCGGAACCTCATCCTGCAGTATTAGACCTTCAGATTGCAAAAGAAAATTATTCGAATAATGAAAAAATTCCTTCCACGTGATCCCTGCAAGCCTCTTTTCATTGAGCTAGAAATCTTACCATTGCTTGTCTATTTATTTACGAATCTGTAATATTTGTCAAAAACGACCTACTTAACGGAGGGAACACATTTTCATGCAATATTGATATTTATAATTACAACACATGCCGTAGAAATCACGTGCATCAAGTGTCAGTATCAACAGCTCAGTACAAGAAATCAACATACAATACATGTACGTTACTTTACAACGCATTGCCAGATGACATAAAACAATTAAAGTCGGTACACAAGTTTAAGTTAAAAGTAAACTCTTTTCTGCTGCAAAAATTGTTTCTATACAATTAGAGACTATACTGATCGTGAAAAAGAAAAATAATGTTTATTGTAACAAAACAAAGATATATAATGAATTAGTTTACGTTTGCATTGTATACATTTCTAAAAAATAATTAATACGCCTGTAACAAGTAATGTACTTCAGCTTCCGGGTCAATGACCCCCATTTCGATCAGGTTTTTGTCCAGTTTTCCTGATCCATTGACCAAATGTTGAAATGGCTCCTTGTTTTGCTTCTGGACGTAAATGTAGCTTCACTGTGCGCACGTTTTGTTGAGCAGTCCTTTTGCTTGTAATTTATTTACCGTTGAAATTGATTTTCTATAACACGGGAACAAACATTTTTCAAATATTTTTATTTTTCTAAAATCATTGCTTTCTAAATTCATTTTTTCGGTTATTTTTTTATTCTGGCCCTCAAGAAAATGTGCGCAGGTAAATCTCTTTCCCCACACATCATATACAGTTTTTATTGTTTTTTTGACAAATAAATAAATAAATAAATGTTGACTTGAAGGGCTCCTTTTGTTCGGTATTTTGGGTGAAAGATTTTGATGCGGTGTTCGATCACACAATGTTTGCATTTCGAAAAGTTTTTGCGTGTCAGTAAAACGAATTTCAAAATTTAGCATTTAAAATACGATCGTTCTTGAAAATCACTTGTTTAGGCAAAAACATATTAAAATAGACATCTACCCCCCCTTTAGGACATTTTAGGCGTATTAGACGTTTTCAGTACATCTATTTTCTCATGATTCTGCAATAAACATCTGCAATTACTTTTCACATCCCAAAAGAACTTGTTGAAAAAGGCATTTGTTTTAAAATCAGAGGTCTAGTTATGACTTATGATTTTAGGCATTAAACTGTTAAATTTCCAAGTAAATAACGTTTAAAAGCAATATATACTTGATAGAGGATTTATTAATAAGGGATATTCAAAATAACGCTGGACACTATCCCGCGCGTTTTATAATACTGAACTAAAGTTCACCCAATATATTAATGTATATTATTCGCTTATCTTAATAAAATTATTGTTCCCTTAATTATTCTTACATTTCTTCTGAAAATACAGAAACAAGTAAATATTTTATGTATATAAATTTGAAGATCTGCGAAATGAAATTAAACAGTTTTTTTTATTTGTCCCAGGATTGGGGGAGCAGTTGCCCCCCTTGCCCCCCCTGAATCCCGCCACTGGAAGTAGGACATTGGCTGTGAGTGTTCAGGAACGGCAGAGCCACCGGTTGAAGGATCTCTTGAATGTACCGTGCGGCTGTCACGGTGCCGCCAAGGAACACTAACGGTGAATGGGCACCATGAGATATCGCGCCCTCACTCCATCATCAGGCTAGCGGGACGTGTGATCCCGGCGCTCCCCTCTACGCTACCACAGATCCGGTGGTCGTTGTCATCAAGGCAGAAGCGGGACTCGTTGCTGAAGATGATCCGCTGCCAGTCTGCATGGAAACAGGTCCGTCGTTTTCGACACCAGGCGAGTCTGTAGCGACGATGCTGGGATGTGAGAGGCAGGCGTCGTGACGGTCAGCGTGCGGTGATCCCTGCGTTGTGCAATCACCTGCCAATGGTACTGGCACTTACAGGATGTAACTGTGCTGGCTGCACAGCCCGCTGAATAGCACTTATCATTGCTCTTGGAATTGTTCGCACGTGGCCGACAATCCTTCACTCTTCCCTCCTCGTAGTGTCTGGAGGGCGTCCACATCCCGCACGTCGTGTGTGGATGCCTTCTTCAATCCATTGCCGCCAACAAGGGGCGATGGTGGTGTTCGTACGTCGTGTGGCGCGCAATACGTCAACAAGGCTAACCAGCCCCCTCCACATCCACGATGTGGCCCCCCTCGAAAGCATCTAACTGGACAACTGGCTGTCGAACGCGTCCCCTAGGCATAGTTTACGTGCAGGTGAAGCTCTAGTGGCGCTATTCGATGTTGCAATGGCTGGCGCGGCCTTTTGAATCCCTCTTTTATAGACCGCTGGGCGGGAAGTCACGCACCCACCACCGACCCCCAGTGCGCGGCCGACCGTGAAAACGAAATCACTGGCAGAGCGAATGGTTTGCAAAATACCACCAAGTTTGCAGAGGATCTCAGGCCTTCTTTAGCGTCAGAGATATTTTAAATATTAACTTTTTAATTATTAAGAATTTAAATTATATGAATTTAGTAATCCACTATTATCCTACTCAAAACTTAGTTGAATATGAGCGTAATCCTCGTAAAATGATGACGTAGTTAAATAGAATGTGTTCTTCTATTCGAGAATTTGGTTTTCGTATTCCAATAGTTGCAAAAGCGATGGAACTGTAGTTGATGGTCATTTAAGACTTAAAGAGCAGCAAGAAAACTTGGTATGGAGAGTATTCCAGTGGTCTTAAGGGATGGTTTGAATGAACCACAAACCAAAGCTTTTCGGTTACTGGCCAATCAATCAGCTAACTGGGCAAAGTGAGATGATGATCTTTTAAAGGTAGAAATTCAAGAGTTAGAAGATTTGCAGTTTGATCTTAAAATGACTGGATTGTATGGATAAGAGTTCAAAACTTTCTTGATAATTTAGATGGTGAAAAAGAAGATCTTTCTGACTTAGTTGTTGATTGACAAAAAGGTAGAAATAAGAAAGCCAGGTGATCTTTGGATTTTAGGTGATCATCGAATCTATTGTGGAGATAGCTCTGTAGTTGAATCTATAAAGCGCTGTTAGTGATAAAATGGGAGACATTACATTACCTCCATATAATGTTGATTATGGTATAGCCAAGAGAGAGAAGATAAAAAAATATTAAACGATAGTCAAGGTGAAAAGTATGAGCTTTTTCTCTATGACATCTGTTCCAATATTTTAGCACGTACGAAAGGTGCAATTTACATCTGCATATCATCATCGGAGTTTTCAACGTTGCAGAAAGCATTTGAGGAGGCAGGAGGAAAAATGGTCAACATTTATCATTTGGACAAAGAATTATTTTACGCTAGGCAGGTCTGATTATCAAAGACAATACGAAGCAATGCTTAATGGGTGGAAGAGCGGTAATAAACGTGAGTGGCATGGAGGAAGAAATCAAAGTGATCTGTGGTTTTATGATAAGCCAACACATAACTTACTACATCCAACGATGAAGCCAGTAGAGCTAATGGAGAGAACAATAGTAAACAGCAGCAGACCAGGAGATATTATACTTGATCCATTTAGTGGTTCTGGTAGCACGATGATTGCATGTGAGAGAACAGGAAGAATTTGCAGGACAATAGAACTAGATTCAAAATTTGTAGATGTAACCATAAAACGTTGGCAAATATATACCGGAAGAGATGCCCTTTTAGCACTACTAGTAAAACGTTTGCAGAAATTCAAGAAGAAAATTTCGTAAAAGGAGCAAAAAGAGAGGAGGAAAGGAGTGGAAAAAATCATGCAGACGGATGGGCAAGAGAGATAGGAGTATCAAAGCAATATGTCTGTTGTTTAGTAAAAAAAGGAATAGTTAAGTGGAGGATGGTTTGATCAATGGAGAACAAGCAAATGAAGCAGTAGCGGCAATAAGAGATCCAAGTCAGCCACTTAGGAGGAAGAATCCAGAAAACGAAAATACAAGTAACCTTTCCACGATGTTTGATAAAAACTAGAATAAAAAATGAGATGGAACGAGGTAAACTTCTTGAGACGACAAGCTGAAGCCGAGATAGGAGAACTTGTAGCAGTAGATGAAGTAAAGCGCGATGCATTTAATGTAGCAAGGGTTGTCCGTAATAATTTGCTTAATATTCCAAATAGGGTTTCAGCGCTGCTTGCATCACAGAGCTACACTGAAAAGATTCATATGGCGCTAACTGAAGAGATTACAAACTCATTACAAGAATTATCTAATACTAAATTTCAAATATAAAAAGATTTTAAATATAAAATGGCTAAGTTTGGAGTTAATAAAGCGTCTCATTAATCAACCTGGTTTAAGATGTTAATGTCAGAGGATTAAATGGAAAGACACCACTACATTGCGCTATAGAGTTTGACGAGTTAGCATGGTGGATTATTACTCACGAAGAAGAACATTAACCTTTTGTTGAGGACAATGAGGGCAAAACCTCCTTAGATTATGCCAAAGAAGGGAAAAAGCAGAAATATTACAAGCGCTAATTTAGATAACAAATACGGATCAGAACAAGATAAACTTACTTCATTTAACTGCAATGATAGGTGAAGTTAATGCATTTAGATATTTGATAGGAAAAGGTGTTGACGTTTTGTACGAAATGCTCTGCATCATACGCCATTACATCTAGGCAGCAGGCATAGGACATGCAGAAGTTGTAAAGATTTTGATAAGAGAAGGAAACGCTGAAATAGATGTCTTTGATGCACGAAATCAAACACCAATGCACTATGCAGTTAATTGCTATGCACTATGCTATTTTAACTGCACTATGCAGTTAAAAAAGTTGGAGATAGTAAAGTTACTGCTGAAGCTAGGAGCAGATGTAAATAGTGTAGCACGCATGGACAAAACTCAATGAAATTGTCACCTTTCATATAGCTGTAAGTAATGCTAATTATGATGAAAGATATTTGTATCTCATATTCTCAAATGCTTAATAAGGGAGCCTAATGCTCAAGTAAATTTGCAAGACTACTGAAATAAAACACCACTACATTACGCTGAAAGACTTAAAACAATGGAGGTCTTACTAACGCGAGAAGATATAGACCCTCTGGTAAAAGACGATATCGGCAAGACACCATTTGATTATGCTAAACCTGAGATAAAGAAGGCTCTGATGAGTAATAAATGCGGTTTCTGGAAAGAATAGTCTACTACATTAGCTGCACAAAAAGGAGAAATTGAGCTTGTAGAGTCTATCTTAAAAGAAGAAATTGATATTGATATTTCAAACAATAAAAAAGTCTATCACCGATTTACCTTGCTGCAGAAAAAGGGCATTTACGTGTAGTAAAGTTATTGCTGAAAAAAGGAGCAAATTATATAGCCTATTTTACATTTAGCAATCAAATCAAACGATTTAGAGTTACTAATAAAGAAAAGTATCAAATTACCGGATGAGATAGGTAGATCTGTACCAATTTATATGGTGTATAGAGCATAGAGATGCAAAAGTAAGAAAATACAATAGTAGATCTGGTATTTTTACTCAGTAATGCAGTAGCAATGGCAGCATGTATAGGTTTAACAGCAACAACAATAAGCGGTGGCAATCATTTTTGCAACAACAACAGGGTATTTGCACTTATTATAGCAATAATGATAAGTGAGATGAGCAAAAGATATATAGAAAACGAATTTCAGAAAAGATGTTTATGAGCTGGATGAGTGTAGTTCTACTGTTAATGATTTTGCAATTATGATTAGATGCAGACAATGATATATGCCACATCTTTTTTCTGAAGGTTTAGAGACCAGATCCCGCAACTTAAAGTATCAGAGTGGGCGAATGAGTATCGAGTTTTAGCCCCATCTGCAGCATCAGAGCCAGGAAAATGGAGAACGGAAAGAACTCGTTATTTAAAAGAGATCATGGATTCACTTTCTCCGTCTTCACCAGCAAAAAAAGTAGTATTCATGAAAGGAGCGCAGATTGGAGGAACAGAAGATGGTAACAATTGGATAGGCTATATCATCGATCAAACACCAGGTCCAATGATAGTAGTACAGCCAACAGTTGAAATGGGAAAAGTTTTGTCAAAAGGAAAGATTTGCGGCCACTGATTGAAAGTACAACCATGTTTAAAAAGTAAAGTAAAAGACCCATGATTCAAGAGATTCAGGGAATACTGTTCAAAGTAAGGAGTTTCCAGGTGGAATAGTAGTATAATCTGGAGCAAATAGCAGTGGTTAGGCCTCCGATCTATACAGTAAAGTTATCATCTTTCTTGATGAGATAGATGATTCCTAACCAGGAGATTCGGGGAGGTGAAGGAGATCCATGTTTTCTCAGCATTTGTACATTTGCACGGGCGGAAGATTTTTTTAGTATCGACACCAACGATTCATGGAATAAACAGAATTGAGAAGGAATTTGAAGGGCAACAGATAGATGAGTACTTTTTTGTACCATGTCCGTATTGTAATTACTATCAGATTCTAAAATGGTCACAAATAAAATGGGGAAAATAACGACTCAAGAACAGCACATTATGTCTGCACTGATGTAGCGGCAAAATAGAAAATCATCAAAAGACAGAGATGCTAGAACATGGAGAATGGAGACCTACTAATACAATAAAGGTGAGAAAAAAGGATTTCATCTTTCAGTCTTTATGGAGCCCAGTGGGCTGTATAGTTGGCAACAAGCAGTAGAGGTTTTTCTCCATGCAAAAGAGAGTGAACAATTACTAAAAGTTT
>JAHLJT010008446.1:16948166-17039422 GCA_031308135.1 Acheta domesticus | reverse complement strand
AGCAGATAGACATGGGCGACAAATAGTCCTCCCTGCTCAGTGAGAAACTCCCAACCAATTTCTCTGCCATGTGTGTGTTTAAACCTAACGGAGGTTTGCCGACGTGACCAGTGAGTTGGACACGCACACAAAACCCTCACCAAACGGGATACTGTCATCATCATAGGAGGGCAGAATGACATTAATTGGGTGGTCACTTTACCCCTGAAGAACATGTTGACAAATTACAACGTGCCGCCCAAAACACGAACATTGTAGTCTCGACTCTGCCCTTCTGGTACAACAAGCCCACACTATGCAAAGAAATTAGTCACGCAAACAACCAATTGAAACTGCATCTGAGAGACACACATGTTAAATTGTTTGAGCTAAACTTTCTCTCAGAAAAACACTTCACCCGACATGGTCTTCACCTGAACCTTGTCGGAAAACATGCACTCGGTAGTGAGCTTGCAAAACACATCATTTCACAAACTTGGCAGTGTCCTGCCCAAGACCCATCCCCACCCACACCTCCTAGTTCTCTTCCATCCCCTGGGACCCCTTTGGACCCAATTACCTTATCCCCTGAACCTAATCCGTGTATTACCTCTCCCACTATTCATTCCTCTACATCTGTCACCCCTCCTTCCTCACCTCTTGTCACTGCTGGGACACGATACTTCCTTCGACCACGCACTCGAGGTAAAAATGAAATAAATAAATAGCAACTACAGTCAGATGCAGCAGAAAAACATCCGTGTAGGTACATGCAAAAGATTCGAATAATGCATCATAATGTGCAATCTCTTTCAAATAAAATTGAATTTATCGAGGCAGCATTACAATGTGATCTAAGACAAATAGATGTTTTTTGCTTTACAGAACATTGGTTGTCTCAAAATGATATAAATACACTCCAAATTCCTAGCTTTTACCTTGCAGGATCGTATTGTAGGCGAGGGAATCAAATAAGGGCCCTGCTTACGGAGGTTCGTGTATTTACATAAGAAATTATATTGATTCTACCTTCTTGTCAGAATTCAATTTATATGCAGTTGAAAAAGTTTTTGAAACAACAGTAGTACATCTTACTACGCTCAAAATTATCTTACTTTGCATTTACAGACCTCCAACAAAGCGAGCTTCAGATTATTTCACTTTCTTGGAAAATCTAGAGATAATTCTGAACAAAATTAGTAAACTCTCTTTTAAATCCATTGTTGTATGTGGAGATTTCAATATTGATTTTCTGAGCGAATCCCACGAAAAAGAGCAGTTTCTCAATTTACTTCATTCTTTTAATTTAGACATTACAGTGAATGTACCTACACGGAATACGCTTAAATCACAAAAAGCATTAGATCAAATTATAATTAACAAAACCACAACTACATATGAAATAATAACGAATAATCTAGGATACAGTGACCACGATGCACAAATTCTTACAATTACTAAGAACATAAACACTGACACAATAAATAATACACGCATGTGCAGAGCATTCACTAAAGTTAATATAAAATTATTTACGGACTACTTGATGAAGGAATCATGGGACGCAGTTTATAACGCTGTTGACACAAATGAAAAATATAATTTATTTTTCTCCAAGCTTTCAATTCATTTTAACGCGTGCTTTCCTCTTAAAAAGAGAAAATTAAACATTTCAAGCAAAAGTAATACTTGGATCACACAAGGAATTAGAACATCGTGTAAAAACAAACGTACGCTTTACTTTATTTCTAAACATCATAACGTATCACCCGGTTTCCATATATACTTCCGAGAATATAAAAGAATTTTAAGAAAAGTAATAGTTCAGGCAAAAATAATGAAAAATAGTCAGGACATTTTGAGCGCTAGTAACAAAACTAAAGCAATGTGGGATATCGTAAAAAATACAACCACATCATCTCGATACCTTGTAGAGAATGTTATTTTAAAGGATAATGAAAGAGAAACGAGTAATCCGGAAAAAGTTGCCAATCTCTTCAACAAACACTTTTCCAGAATTGCGTCTGATCTCACGAAGGGACTAAAATCACAAAATTCAACATTTTACACTTCCCAAAAATTTCAGATACGATGTTTATTTCCGAAACTTCTCCCAACGAAATCCTCAGAATAGTCAGTAAACTAAAAAATAAATATTCATCTGGTTTAGATGAATTTCCGGATTGTTTATTAAAAACTTGTGCACCTGCCTTTATACATCCGTTAACTCACATTTTCAATGCTTCTTTATGTACAGGAATATTTCCAGATATTTTCAAAACAGCAAAAATTAAGCCACTTTTTAAAAAAGGGAACAAAAATGATATTCAAAATTACCGGCCAATTTCTCTTTTGTCAGTTTTCTCAAAAATATTAGAAAGGCTTTTCTACTTACGAATGGAAACATTTCTCAGGAAAAACAGAGCGTTTTCAGACTCACAACACGGTTTTAGAAAATCAAAATCTACGGAAACTGCCATTTTTTCTTTTCTCAAAGATGTTGCTTCATCAATAGACCAAAATGAAGTACCCATTGGAATATTCTTAGATCTCTCGAAAGCTTTTGACGTTATTGACCATAAGATCTTGCTCTCAAAATTACCTTCGTATGGAATTCGTGGTATTGCCCTAGATTGGATAACTTCTTACCTTAAACATCGGACTCAAAGAGTAGAAATACCATACTAGCACGAAAGGACATTACATACTTATATTTCCAATTCTTGCCAATTGAGCATGTGGCCCGCAAGGTTCGATCTTAGGTCCTATTCTCTTTCTGTTATATGTAAACGATATGCCCTCGTCTATTAAAAATGGAAGAACGGTTCTGTTTGCTGATAACACGACTGTTCTTTGCAAAAAAGAAGCAGTAAATAGTACAATTTCAGAAGTTTCAAATTGGTTTAATAATAGCAAATTAATTGTTAACGAAAGAAAAACTGTTTCAATGCATTTTTGCATCTCAAATCGGAAATCGCATGTTCCATTGAAAATGAACAATATGCAATTAGCTGATGTTGAGGCAACAAAATATTTAATTTAAAAATGCCTTCCACGTGATCCCTGCAAGCCTTTTTTCATTGAGCTAGGAATCTTACCATTGCTTTGTCTATTTATTTACGAGTCTGTAATATTCTTTCAATTCAATTAAACCTCAAATGGAATGTACATATACAGAATTAATCCCTAAATTAAGTTCATTATGCTACGCATTCAGAATTCTTTCAAATTCTGTCAGCCTTCATGCAGCTCGTTGCGTTTATTTTGCAAATGTACATTCCCGCCTGAGATATGGCATAATATTCTGCGGAACCTCATCCTGCAGTATTAGACCTTCAGATTGCAAAAGAAAATTATTCGAATAATGAAAAAATTCCTTCCACGTGATCCCTGCAAGCCTCTTTTCATTGAGCTAGAAATCTTACCATTGCTTTGTCTATTTATTTACGAATCTGTAATATTTGTCAAAACGACCTACTTAACGGAGGGAACACATTTTCATGCAATATTGATATTATAATTACAACACATGCCGTAGAAATCACGTGCATCAAGTGTCAGTATCAACAGCTCAGTACAAGAAATCAACATACAATACATGTACGTTACTTTACAACGCATTGCCAGATGACATAAAACAATTAAAGTCGGTACACAAGTTTAAGTTAAAAGTAAACTCTTTTCTGCTGCAAAAATTGTTTCTATACAATTAGAGACTATACTGATCGTGAAAAAGAAAAATAATGTTTATTGTAACAAAACAAAGATATATATGAATTAGTTTACGTTTGCATTGTATACATTTCTAAAAAATAATTAATACGCCTGTAACAAGTAATGTACTTCAGCTTCCGGGTCAATGACCCCCATTTCGATCAGGTTTTGTCCAGTTTTCCTGATCCATTGACCAAATGTTGAAATGGCTCCTTGTTTTGCTTCTGGACGTAAATGTAGCTTCACTGTGCGCACGTTTTGTTGAGCAGTCCTTTTGCTTGTAATTTATTTACCGTTGAAATTGATTTTCTATAACACGGGAACAAACATTTTTCAAATATTTTTATTTTTCTAAAATCATTGCTTTCTAAATTCATTTTTTCGGTTATTTTTTATTCTGGCCCTCAAGAAAATGTGCGCAGGTAAATCTCTTTCCCCACACATCATATACAGTTTTTATTGTTTTTTTGACAAATAAATAATAAATAAATGTTGACTTGAAGGGCTCCTTTTGTTCGGTATTTTGGGTGAAAGATTTTGATGCGGTGTTCGATCACACAATGTTTGCATTTCGGAAAAGTTTTTGCGTGTCAGTAAAACGAATTTCAAAATTTAGCATTTAAAATACGATCGTTCTTGAAAATCACTTGTTTTAGGCAAAAACATATTAAAATAGACATCTACCCCCCCCTTTAGGACATTTTAGGCGTATTAGACGTTTTCAGTACATCTATTTTCTCATGATTCTGCAATAAACATCTGCAATTACTTTTCACATCCCAAAAGAACTTGTTGAAAAAGGCATTTGTTTTAAAATCAGAGGTCTAGTTATGACTTATGATTTTAGGCATTAAACTGTTAAATTTCCAAGTAAATAACGTTTAAAAGCAATATATACTTGATAGAGGATTTATTAATAAGGGATATTCAAAATAACGCTGGACACTATCCCGCGCGTTTTATAATACTGAACTAAAGTTCACCCAATATATTAATGTATATTATTCGCTTATCTTAATAAATTATTGTTCCCTTAATTATTCTTACATTTCTTCTGAAAATACAGAAACAAGTAAATATTTTATGTATATAAATTTGAAGATCTGCGAAATGAAATTAAACAGTTTTTTTTATTTGTCCCAGGATTGGGGGAGCAGTTGCCCCCCTTGCCCCCCCTGAATCCCGCCACTGGAAGTAGGACATTGGCGTGAGTGTTCAGGAACGGCAGAGCCACCGGTTGAAGGATCTCTTGAATGTACCGTGCGGCTGTCACGGTGCCGCCAAGGAACACTAACGGTGAATGGGCACCATGAGATATCGCGCCCTCACTCCATCATCAGGCTAGCGGGACGTGTGATCCCGGCGCTCCCCTCTACGCTACCACAGATCCGGTGGTCGTTGTCATCAAGGCAGAAGCGGGACTCGTTGCTGAAGATGATCCGCTGCCAGTCTGCATGGAAACAGGTCCGTCGTTTTCGACACCAGGCGAGTCTGTAGCGACGATGCTGGGATGTGAGAGGCAGGCGTCGTGACGGTCAGCGTGCGGTGATCCCTGCGTTGTGCAATCACCTGCCAATGGTACTGGCACTTACAGGATGTAACTGTGCTGGCTGCACAGCCCGCTGAATAGCACTTATCATTGCTCTTGGAATTGTTCGCACGTGGCCGACAATCCTTCACTCTTCCCTCCTCGTAGTGTCTGGAGGGCGTCCACATCCCGCACGTCGTGTGTGGATGCCTTCTTCAATCCATTGCCGCCAACAAGGGGCGATGGTGGTGTTCGTACGTCGTGTGGCGCGCAATACGTCAACAAGGCTAACCAGCCCCCTCCACATCCACGATGTGGCCCCCCTCGAAAGCATCTAACTGGACAACTGGCTGTCGAACGCGTCCCCTAGGCATAGTTTACGTGCAGGTGAAGCTCTAGTGGCGCTATTCGATGTTGCAATGGCTGGCGCGGCCTTTTGAATCCCTCTTTTATAGACCGCTGGGCGGGAAGTCACGCACCCACCACCGACCCCCCAGTGCGCGGCCGACCGTGAAAACGAAATCACTGGCAGAGCGAATGGTTTGCAAAATACCACCAAGTTTGCAGAGGATCTCAGGCCTTCTTTAGCGTCAGAGATATTTTAAATATTAACTTTTTAATTATTAAGAATTTAAATTATATGAATTTAGTAATCCACTATTATCCTACTCAAAACTTAGTTGAATATGAGCGTAATCCTCGTAAAAATGATGACGTAGTAAATAGAATGTGTTCTTCTATTCGAGAATTTGGTTTTCGTATTCCAATAGTTGCAAAAAGCGATGGAACTGTAGTTGATGGTCATTTAAGACTTAAAGCAGCAAGAAAACTTGGTATGGAGAGTATTCCAGTGGTCTTAAGGGATGGTTTGAATGAACCACAAACCAAAGCTTTTCGGTTACTGGCCAATCAATCAGCTAACTGGGCAAAGTGAGATGATGATCTTTTAAAGGTAGAAATTCAAGAGTTAGAAGATTTGCAGTTTGATCTTAAAATGACTGGATTTGTATTGGAAAGAGTTCAAAACTTTCTTGATAATTTAGATGGTGAAAAAGAAGATCTTTCTGACTTAGTTGTTGATGACAAAAAGGTAGAAATAAGAAAGCCAGGTGATCTTTGGATTTTAGGTGATCATCGAATCTATTGTGGAGATAGCTCTGTAGTTGAATCATATAAAGCGCTGTTAGATGATAAAATGGGAGACATTACATTACCTCCATATAATGTTGATTATGGTAGTAGCCAAGAGAGAGAAGATAAAAAAATATTAAACGATAGTCAAGGTGAAAAGTATGAGCTTTTTCTCTATGACATCTGTTCCAATATTTTAGCACGTACGAAAGGTGCAATTTACATCTGCATATCATCATCGGAGTTTTCAACGTTGCAGAAAGCATTTGAGGAGGCAGGAGGAAAATGGTCAACATTTATCATTTGGACAAAGAATTATTTTACGCTAGGCAGGTCTGATTATCAAAGACAATACGAAGCAATGCTTAATGGGTGGAAGAGCGGTAATAAACGTGAGTGGCATGGAGGAAGAAATCAAAGTGATCTGTGGTTTTATGATAAGCCAACACATAACTTACTACATCCAACGATGAAGCCAGTAGAGCTAATGGAGAGAACAATAGTAAACAGCAGCAGACCAGGAGATATTATACTTGATCCATTTAGTGGTTCTGGTAGCACGATGATTGCATGTGAGAGAACAGGAAGAATTTGCAGGACAATAGAACTAGATTCAAAATTTGTAGATGTAACCATAAAACGTTGGCAAATATATACCGGAAGAGATGCCCTTTTAGCCACTACTAGTAAAACGTTTGCAGAAATTCAAGAAGAAAATTCGTAAAAAGGAGCAAAAAGAGAGGAGGAAAGGAGTGGAAAAAATCATGCAGACGGAATGGGCAAGAGAGATAGGAGTATCAAAGCAATATGTCTGTTGTTTAGTAAAAAAAGGAATAGTTAAGTTGGAGGATGGTTTGATCAATGGAGAACAAGCAAATGAAGCAGTAGCGGCAATAAGAGATCCAAGTCAGCCACTTAGGAGGAAGAATCCAGAAAACGAAAATACAAGTAACCTTTCCACGATGTTGATAAAAACTAGAATAAAAAATGAGATGGAACGAGGTAAACTTCTTGAGACGAAAGCTGAAGCCGAGATAGGAGAACTTGTAGCAGTAGATGAAGTAAAGCGCGATGCATTTAATGTAGCAAGGGTTGTCCGTAATAATTTGCTTAATATTCCAAATAGGGTTTCAGCGCTGCTTGCATCACAGAGCTACACTGAAAAGATTCATATGGCGCTAACTGAAGAGATTACAAACTCATTACAAGAATTATCTAATACTAAATTTCAAATATAAAAAAGATTTAAATATAAAATGGCTAAGTTTGGAGTTAATAAAGCGTCTCATTAATCAACCTGGTTTAGATGTTAATGTCAGAGGATTAAATGGAAAGACACCACTACATTGCGCTATAGAGTTTGACGAGTTAAGCATGGTGGATTATTACTCACGAAGAAGAACATTAAACCTTTTGTTGAGGACAATGAGGGCAAAACCTCCTTAGATTATGCCAAAGAAGGGAAAAAGCAGAAATATTACAAGCGCTAATTAATAACAAATACGGATCAGAACAAGATAACTTACTTCATTTAACTGCAATGATAGGTGAAGTTAATGCAGTTAGATATTTGATAGGAAAAGGTGTTGACGTTAATGTACGAAATGCTCTGCATCATACGCCATTACATCTAGCAGCAGGCATAGGACATGCAGAAGTTGTAAAGATTTTGATAAGAGAAGGAAAAGCTGAAATAGATGTCTTTGATGCACGAAATCAAACACCAATGCACTATGCAGTTAATTGCTATGCACTATGCTATTTTAACTGCACTATGCAGTTAAAAAAGTTGGAGATAGTAAAGTTACTGCTGAAGCTAGGAGCAGATGTAAATAGTGCACGCATGGGACAAAACTCAATGAAATTGTCACCTGTTCATATAGCTGTAAGTAATGCTAATTATGATGAAAGATATTTGTATCTCATATTCTCAAATGCTTAATAAGGGAGCCTAATGCTCAAGTAAATTTGCAAGACTACGAAAATAAAACACCACTACATTACGCTGAAAGACTTAAAACAATGGAGGTCTTACTAACGCGAGAAGATATAGACCCTCTGGTAAAAGACGATATCGGCAAGACACCATTTGATTATGCTAAACCTGAGATAAAGAAGGCTCTGATGAGTAATAAATGCGGTTCTGGAAAGAATAGTCTACTACATTTAGCTGCACAAAAAGGAGAAATTGAGCTTGTAGAGTCTATCTTAAAAGAAGAAATTGATATTGATATTTCAAACAATAAAAGTCTATCACCGATTTACCTTGCTGCAGAAAAAGGGCATTTACGTGTAGTAAAGTTATTGCTGAAAAAAGGAGCAAATTATATACCTATTTTACATTTAGCAATCAAATCAAACGATTTAGAGTTACTAATAAAGAAAAGAGTATCAAATTACCGGATGAGATAGGTAGATCTGTACCAATTTATTATAGGTGTATAGAGCATAGAGATGCAAAAGTAAGAAAATACAATAGTAGATCTGTATTTTTACCTCAGTAAGTGCAGTAGCAATGGCAGCATGTATAGGTTTAACAGCAACAACAATAAGCGGTGCAATCATTTTTGCAACAACAACAGGGATATTTGCACTTATTATAGCAATAATGATAAGTGAGATGAGCAAAAGATATATAGAAAACGAATTTCAGAAAAAGATGTTTATGGAGCTGGATGAGTGTAGTTCTACTGTTAATGATTTTGCAATTATGATTAGATGCAGACAATGATATATGCCACATCTTTTTCTGAAGGTTTAAGACCAGATCCGCAACTTAAAGTATCAGAGTGGGCGAATGAGTATCGAGTTTTAGCCCCATCTGCAGCATCAGAGCCAGGAAAATGGAGAACGGAAAGAACTCGTTATTTAAAAGAGATCATGGATTCACTTTCTCCGTCTTCACCAGCAAAAAAAGTAGTATTCATGAAAGGAGCGCAGATTGGAGGAACAGAAGATGGTAACAATTGGATAGGCTATATCATCGATCAAACACCAGGTCCAATGATAGTAGTACAGCCAACAGTTGAAATGGGAAAAGTTTGTCAAAAGGAAGATTTGCGCCACTGATTGAAAGTACACCATGTTTAAAAAGTAAAGTAAAAGACCCATGATCAAGAGATTCAGGGAATACTGTTCAAAGTAAGGAGTTTCCAGGTGGAATAGTAGTAATAACTGGAGCAAATAGCAGTGTAGGCCTCCGATCTATACCAGTAAAGTATCTCTTTCTTGATGAGATAGATGATGCCTAACCAGGAGATTCGGGAGGTGAAGGAGATCCAGTTTTACTCAGCATTTGTACATTTGCACGGCGGAAGATTTTTTTAGTATCGACACCAACGATTCATGGAATAAACAGAATTGAGAAGGAATTTGAAGCAACAGATAAGGAGTACTTTTTTGTACCATGTCCGTATTGTAATTACTATCAGATTCTAAAATGGTCACAAATAAAATGGGAAAATAACGACTCAAGAACAGCACATTATGTCTGCACTGAATGTAGCGGCAAAATAGAAAATCATCAAAAGACAGAGATGCTAGAACATGGAGAATGGAGACCTACTAATACAATAAAAGGTGAGAAAAAAGGATTTCATCTTTCAAGTCTTTATAGCCCAGTTGGCTGGTATAGTTGGCAACAAGCAGTAGAGGTTTTTCTCCATGCAAAAGAGAGTGAACAATTACTAAAAGTTTGGATAAATACCACTTTAGGAGAAACTTGGGTAGATAAAAGAGAAATACCCGACTGGAAGCAATTTTTTAACAGAAGAGATTTTTTCCCCGTAGGCACAGTACCAAAGGGTGAAGTGGTTTTGACAGCAGGAGTAGATGTTCAAAAATATCGTTTAAAAGTAGAAGTCGTAGCCTGGGGAAAAAGCCGCGAAAATTGGTCAATAGACTACCAAGTATTTGAAGGAGATACTGGGGCTGGAGAAGTATGGAAAAGACTTTCGGAGTTACTCAATCATCATTTTATCGGTGAAAATGGGCTTGAATATATTATAAGTATGATGGCGGTTGATGCTGGATATGCAACACAAGAAGTGTACAATTGGGTAAGAGGTCATCAGGATCGGGAAGTGTAATGGCAGTGAAAGATGTAAATAAAGCACTAGTGCCGCTGAGTAGCCCAAGTAGATTTGTCATAACTTTTACCTTTACTAGGCGTTTACCTTTAGTGTACTGGGGTGATAATTTTTTGAAAGATTTTGCCACACCAATTTTGACGAAATGTCCATTATGGGTAGCAAGATATGGAGATCAACCTGTTTTACCGCAAGGCTGGAATAAATGGATTTTATGGCAATACACCGACGGTAAAAATGGTCCAGAGCCACATGAAGTAAGTGGAATCGGAAAATGTGACAGAAATAAATTTAACGGAACTTTGAAAGAATTAAGAGAATTTTGGTTAGTATGATGCTGAAAAATTTCAAACAACTATTTAGCAAGCCAAAAATCAAAAGTTCAGCCTGGGATGCGTCAGGCTCAGGAAGAAGGGTAATGTACTGGCAAGGAGAAGCGGGAAGCATAAATAATTTGCTTTCTCAAAGCCTTGAGCACTTGCGTAGCCGCTCTCGTGATATGGTAAGAAAAAATCCTTATGCTGCAAATATAATTGATACAATAGTAAGTAACTCTATTGGAGCTCTAACAGCTCCTCGTCTCTCATAAAAACATACCAATGCTAAAAAGCCTAATCAAGGAACAAAGCCGGACCTAAAATATAAACGACGACAAGGCAATCGAAAAAGGACAATGCAATTTGGAACACGGAATGTACAAGGCATTAACACAAAATGCTTACAAGTTTTCAAGGAGTTAAGCAGATTACATCTAGATGTGGCAGTACTCACTGAAACAAAAAAGAAAGGACAGGGAAGTGAAATCCAAGAACAATATATCCATTTCTACAGTGGGGTAGATAAAAATCAGAGAGCAAAATGTGGGGTTTCTATCGCAGTCCATAACAAGTATAAAAAATATATTACAAATTGGGAAGCTATTTCTCCCAGAATAGTAAAAGTGGAAATGAAATTATATAGTCTACGTGTGGTAATTGTAGGAGTGTACGCCCCAACTGATGATGCTAATGTGCAACTTAAAGATGATTTTATGCAGGAATTGACAACGGCATTAAGTGAAATTAGTGACCGGAAAGAAATTTTTATGATGGGCGACTTTAATGCACGAATTGGCAAAAAAGTAGGCGATAAGATTGTGGGACCTTAAGGGGAGGATACTCTTAATGATAACGGAGAACGCCTAATTGAAATCTGTAATCAGTTCTCTCTCCGTATAACAAATGGATTCTTTCAACATCAAGATATACACAAAAAAAACATGGTTTCAACCAAGAAGAAATTTATCATCAATTATAGATTACGTGGTGGTAAAACAGCAAACGAAAGCAAAAATTCTAGATACAAGGGTGTATAGGGGAGCAGATTCTGGCTCAGATCATTATCTATTAAGATCCTCTGTCCTTTTTAAGTATGTAAATTATGTAGATGAAGATCGTAGACAAGAAAATAGTATTCCCAAACAGAATGTTTTTGATGTATATAAGCTTCAGAATGCTTCAACAAGGTTTAAATATCAATTATATGTAGCTCAAGGTATAAGTACCATGCCAATGGGAAATGCCAACCTAATGTACCAAAATCTTAAAAAAATTTTAAAGAATTCTGCAGAATTAACTATCGGCATCAAAGGAAAGGTACAGAAAAGATGTGAATGGTGGAATGAGGAACTCGAGGAAATGGTTAAAGAAAAGAGAAAAGCTTACGAAAGGTGGTTGTCTACAGGATGTTATCAAGATAGATAAATATATGTAAGATGCAGAGTAGAGGTTAAAAGAAATGTGTCTAGAATAAAAAATGAATACTGGCGAAATAGATGTACAGAAGTAAGTAAACTAATGGGGAGTACAAGGTCAAGAGAAGCATGGAAATTTGTCAATACAGTCCGGAAGAATAATAAAGAGCATTGGAAAGTGGATTCAATAGGCCTGGAAAAATGGAAAAGCTACTACGAACATTTACTAACTGAGAATAGAAAAGAGTATATGAACATTTCATATGAAACTCATGAAACTGAGGAAAATGTTCCACAAATAACAACAAGGGAAGTCAGTAAGGCCCTCATGGCAATGAAAAGTGGTAGAGCTCCGGGACCTGGAGGTATCCCAATTGAATTAATTAAAACTGCCCCTTCAAGTGAGAATAGAACAGAGTATATCAACATTTCATATGAAACTCATGAAACTGAGGAAAATGTTCCACAAATAACAACAAGGGAAGTCAGTAAGGCCCTCATAACAATGAAAAGTGGTAGAGTTCCGGGACCTGGAAATATCCCAATTGAATTAATTAAAACTGCCCCTTCAAGTGCCTTAGATTTCATGGCACAGATCTTCAATAAATGCTTGGAAGGAGATTTAGTTCCCGAAGAATGGAAAATGGAAAATGCTATAAAGCGTCTATATGCAAATTGTCAAAGCTGCGTAAAAATTGGTGCAAATTAGCTTTTAAAATAAATAAAGGCCTAAGGCAAGGTTGTTGTATTTACCCAACTCTATTTAAAATGTACATTAAACGAGTTCTTCACACATGGAAAAGAAAATGTAAGGGCATGGGAATACCTATTGGTGGAGATTTCCTATATACATTGATGTATGCAGACGACCAAGTGGTCCTGGCCAGTGACGAGGATGATATCCACTACATGACTTGAAAATTAATTGAAGAATATGAAAAGTGGGGACTTGAAATTAATACATCTAAAACAAAATATATGGTAGTGGGAGGAAATGGCCAGGATCTGTTAACCCATAGGGGTGTCATTAAATGTGTAAAGAAATTCAACTATCTGGGTGTAACCTTAACAAGTGATGGTCGTGATAGCAAAGATGTTTTAAACAAAACGAACAGAGGTAGGCAAGTAATAAGATCTTTACATCCATTGATATGGAATTCAAACGTAAAAAGTAACACAAAAATTACATTGTATAAAACAATTGTTGAAAGTCTATTCACATATGGAGCTGAGTTATGGACTATTAATGCCAGGGATAGAAGTAGGATTCAAGGAACAGAAATGGAATACTGGAGGCGGTGTTGTCAGGTTACAAGAAAGGAAAAAATGAAAAATCAAAGAATAAAAGAAATAATGAAACCTGGAAAATCAACCTTAGAACTCATAGAAACAAAGGCTTTGCTATGGTGTGGGCATTTAAGAAGGTTGGACAGTGAGCGACTGCCAAAGATGATGTGGGAATACCATCCTGAAGAAAGAAGATATAGAGGAAGACCAAGAAGGAAGTGGGAGGAAGATATAAGATCAATGATGGCGGCGAGAGATTTAGAAGATGATGCTTGGGAAGATCGAAAGAAATGGAGATTGGGCAGCGAGAAACGACGACAGCTGTAGAATACTCGCTTTACTATTTACTACTAACTCTATTGGAACAGGAATAAAGCCGCAATCAAAAGCAAGAGATGGAGAATTTCGAAAGAAGGTACAAGAATTATGGCTAAGATGGACAGATGAAGCAGACAGTAGCGGAGTAAGTGATTTTTATGGATTACAAGCTCAAGTATGCAGAAGTATGATAGAGGGAGAAGAATGTTTTGTACGCCTCCGAAATCGTAAACTCGAAGATGGATTTTCTGTACCATTGCAACTTCAAGTATTGGAATCAGAGCATTTAGATAACAAGAGCAATCAAACACTAGGCAATAGTATTGTAATAAGAAATGGGATTGAGTTCAATAGACTTGGGCAAAGAGAAGCATATTACCTATTTAAAGAACACCCTGGTGAAAGTACGTTTGGAGAAGCAGTGAGAGTACCAGCAAACGATGTTTTACATATTTATAGACCACTAAGACCTGGGCAATTTAGAGGAGAACCTTGGCTTTCTAATATACTACTAAAGCTTTATGAACTTGATCAATACGATGATGCAGAGCTGGTAAGAAAGAAAGAAATATTTTAGAAGGTGAAAGTAATGAGCAAGGAGTGGCACTATCAGGTTTAGAGCCAGGAACAATGCAGCTTTTAGACCCAGGAGAAGACAAAATTTTCAGAACCGTCAGATGTTGGAGGGAATGAAGCGTTGGAGGAAATGAAGCGTTTATAAGACAGCAACTCAGGGCAATAGCGATTGGTACAGGGATAACATATGAGCAGCTAACAGGAGATTTAACAGGCGTTAATTATTCATCAATCAGAGCTGGATTAATAGAGTTTCGTGGTCGATATGCTGTGCTGCAACACAACATTATGGTATTCCAGTTTTGCAGACCAGTATGGAGTAGATGGCTACAACTTGCCACTTTATCTGGAGAGCTTTCTACTACAGATAATCAAATATTTAAAGAAGTAAAATGGATACCACAGGGATTTGAGTGGGTGGATCCACTAACAGATCAGAAAGGACAGAAAATGGCAGTAAGGAATGGCTTCAAAAGTCGAGCAGAAGTAGTATCAGAAATGGGTTACAATGTAGAAGAAATTGACCAAGAAATAGCAGAAGGTCAAAAGCGTGCAAATAGTCTCAATTTAATGTTTGACTCTGATTGTAAAGGGTTATGATACTCTTAGGAAAACCATTAATGCTTGAACCAAGGAGTTTTGAGCTGCTATCGTTATGCAAAGAAAAACAGTCAATTTTCAAAAATCTCAAGCACTCCATGAAAAGTAAAGTAGAAAGAACTGCAATTATACCAATACATGGAATTCTGACGAAAAAACCAGGTGCGTTTGATGAAATGCTCGGGATGACATCATATGCGCAAATAGAATCACAAGTAAAGCAAGAATTAGCAGATAGTAGCATAGAGACAATTATGCTGGAAATAGCCCCGGAGAAGAGGTAAACGGTATATTTGACCAAGCTGACTTTATTTATGAATCAAGAGCAAAAAAGAGAATAATAGCGATAGCAAATGATGATGCATATTCTGCTGCGTACGCTATAGCCTCTAGCGCTGAAAAGATTTTCCTCACCCGAGCTTCAGGAGTTGGGAGTATAGGAGTAATAGCAAGTCATATAGATCAAAGTGGATTTGACGAAAAACAGGGAATAAAATACACCTCAATCTTTGCTGGTAGTCGAAAGAATGATTTAAATCCACATGAGCCAATAACATCAGAAAGTGTGGAAAGCTTACAAGAGGAAGTAGACCGCCTATATATGATGTTTGTCCAGCTCATAGCACGAAACATAAATTTTTCAAAAGAAAAAATCAAATCAACGGAATCAGGGCTATATTTTGGCGAGAAAGCAATAGAGATTGGACTTGCGGATGGAATCACAACGTTTTCTGAATTTATATATAATTATAGGAGAAACGATATGAGTAAAGCTGAATTTAACTCTAAGGGCCACCCCCTCGATGCTGATTAGTTAATGGAAGAATCAAAACGAATAGGTTATGAGAGGAGAGGTGCCGCAAGGAAGTATTAGAGGTAATACGATTATGTAATTTATCAAAGACGACAGAGAAAATAGGAGAATTTATTGAGCAGGATGTAAATGCAAAACAAGCCCAAGAAATATTAATTTCCATACTGGCGGAGAGAACGAAGAAGACAGAGATAATGAGTACAATATCGCAAAATACACCGGAAGACTTGATGATGCAGGTGGCAAAAGTCGGCAACGAAGCGAAGCGAAAAGTATAGCAACTTTAAACACCGCGGCAAACAAATCTTATAACCGCCGTATATAACACAAACAAAAGCGGCGGTAAGCAATCAAGGAGAAAAATTTATGAGTATAACTGAGCAAAATAATCTAGGTGACTTATTAAAGTATGAGGCATCGAGTCTATATTCAAGAGAGCAAATAACAGTATCAAAAGGGCAAAACCTTAAGCTTGGCATGGTTGTTGGTCGTGATCAAGATGATCTAATTAAAATTATCAACCAACAGCAACAGATGGCACACAAACAGCTATAGGTGTAATAGTAAGTGATGTAAATGCAATAGAAAATACTAAAGCGGTAATCATTACACATATAGCAATGGTAGCAGATCATGCAGTTGTATGGCCAGCAAATATCACTGAAGAGCAGAAAAATGCAGCAATAAAGCAACATGAAGGACTAGGGATCATCATCCGTAAAGGGGCTTAACAAGCTATTTCAAAACAATATTAAAGGGGGGAAGATGAAAAATCCATTTACATATCCGGCATTTAGTATGACAGCATTAACAAATGCGATGAATATATTGTTAATAACGTTAATGTTATTGTTAATAACGTTAGAACATTTGCGTATGGGAGCACTTAAAGGAATTATTCTAGACGCAGATGGCAGTGAATTATTAAATCTGTACAACGAATTTGAAATCACACCAAAGGTAGTAAATTTTGCCCTTGGAACAGTAACAACTGATGTAAAACATAAGTGTCTGGAAGTACTCCGGCATATCGAAGATAATCTAAGTGGTGAATATATGACAGGAGTACATGCCTTGGTAAGTCCTGAGTTTTTTGATGCATTAACTTCGCATACTAAAGTAAAAGAAGCATATGAAAGATGGCAAGAAGGAGCAGCACTTCGAAATGATATGAGGTCAGGGTTTACGTTCTGTGGAATAACGTTTGAGAAATTTAGAAGGCAAGCAACAGATCCTGAGGGAAATGTAAGAAGGTTTATAGAAAGAGAAAGTGGAAACTATTTTCCAGTAGGAACAGCAAATACATTTACAACATATTTTGCACCAGCAGGCTTTAATGAGACAGTAAACACTCTTGGATAGCCACTCTATGCAAAACAAGAACCAAGGAGGTTTGATAGAGGAACAGATTTACATACGCAATCAAATCCTCTGCCAATGTGCCATAGACCTGGAGTACTAGTAAAAATCGCTATAGCGTAACATACTGGTAGAGTAATTACAAGTTGGTGAGGCACAGAACGACTCTACCGGTATGCGCTTTCTTAGCATGTAAAGGTTAGTATATCAAAAAGAAATATGCAAGAGAATATTAAGCGATTATTGGAGGATTGCTTTGAGCATCTAGGAGTGGAAGCCATATATTGTAATAAAAATAAGGAGGGTATTCATAAAATAAAAGTGCTAATTAAACGTACCGAGGCTACGTACTCTTTAGGTGCAGATGGAGCCTTAACTCAGTAAATTGCTTCTATAGAAATACGTGATCACGACGTTAGCGTAGGTGATTATATAAAGATTGAAAAAAGGTTCTACAAGATTTTTGAACCACCATTGAAAGATTCTTCAGATAAAATATTGAAAATTGAGGCAATAGAAAGTGTTTGATATAAAAACTAGTAACAATATTAATGAAATAATCTCCAAAATTCACAGAAAAGAGCAGAAAGTAAAACTGGCAATTATAAAAGCACTAAATAGAACAGCACTATGGTTAAAAGCTCGAGCAGCTAAGGAAATTAGTGAGGAAAAGAAGATAAAATTAACTTTGATAAGAGAAAGATTAAGAATTTTTAAGCCAAAAACTAGCAGATTAGACGTGTTAATTAGAGCAAATCTCTATCCCTCAGAGCTAAATAGAAAAGCGAATATCATTCGCATATGAGTTGTAAAAGAAGTAGATTATGAAAAAGCAAAAGTAAGAGTTAAGATAGGAGAATTTTTAACAGATTATCTGCCATGGGTAACGAGCAAAGCAAGAAAAGATAGAGATTGGTCTCCGCCAGATATCGATGAACAGGTCATGGTATTTTCTCCTCTTGGTGAACTATCATTAGGAGTGGTGTTAGCAGGAATATATCAGGGAAAATACCCTGCACCAGAGAATAAAAAAGAAATAAATAGTGTGAAGTTTAGAGATGGAACAAGATTATTATATGATAAAGAGAAGCATCATTTAGAGATTGAAGTAGTAGACAAAATAACACTGAAATCGGGGGAATCAAGTGTAGAAATGACAAAAGAGAGTATTAAATTAAAAGCAAGAAGAATAGACTTAAATTGAGATATATGAGTAAAGCGGTTGTTGGCATAGAAGATCATTGTGCAGGTATGCCGATTCATGTCTGTGTGAGCGGGAGTGAAGATGTATTTGTTAATGGTAGACCTGCTTGTCGTAAGGGTGATATCTTGACTATGGGGGAAACACTAACGCAAGGATCAAACAGCGTATTTGTAAATGGTATTGGTGTAGCGAGAGCAGGTGATGTGGCGTCCTGTAGTTTTCAAGTAATAAGTAAAAATCAAAGTGTATTTTCAAAATTAAAAAAATTAAAGTAGTCGAAAAATGAGAGGAATGGATGCTAAAACAGGGAAAGAATTAGAGGGAATAGAACATCTGAAACAATCAATAATTGATATATTAACCACTCCTGTTAGCAGTAGAATAATGAGGAGAGATTACGGGTCTAGGCTATTTGAATTAGTAGATAAGCCAATAAATAGAGATTTAACTTTGGAAATCTATGCAGCAACAGCAGAAGCATCAGAAAAATGGGAAAAAAGATTTAGGTTATGAAAAGTAAAAATTACAGGAGTAAAAGAAGGAAAAATGACTCTTGTACTTCAGGGTATGTATCTTCCAGAAGGCAAATTCATAGATATTAGGGGAATAGTTGTTTAGAAATGCAGACACCTAATATTATTGAATATCTAAGCTATGAGGAAATCTTTTTCAGAATGAAGGAGGAGTTAGTGTGTAGAGATGAAACCTTTTCATCGTTGGTAGAATCCGATCCAGCAATAAAGATTCTGGAGGTAGCAGCATGGCGGGAACTTCTGCTCAGAGAAAGAAAAGAAGCAATAAAAAGTAATTTATATTATAATATTAAATAATATAATTTTAATAATATTATTTAAATATTAATTATTTATATATTAATTAAATAATATAAATTTATAATATTTAAATTTGCGACAGGAGATCTTGATAATTTGGCTGAATTTTATGGAGTGGAAAGACAAAAAGGAGAAGATGATGAAATATTTAGAAAGAGGGTAAAAGCAAGAATAGTAGGTTGGAGCACAGGTGGGAGTAAGGAGTATTATAGGTACCACGCATTGTCAGCAGATAGTAGAGTAAAAGATGCATTAGTAGAATCACCTATACCAGGGAAAGTACAAATTTCAATCTTATCAACAGAATTATCCACAACTGGCATAGCCTTAAAAGAGCAACTAGAAATTGTAAAAAAACAGATTACTAGAGATGATATAAGGGTTTTAACCGATACAGTAACAGTGATACGTTGCAATATTACGGAAACAGATATTCACAGCAGAATGAGCATAAGTTCTGTAATATCAAAGGAGGAAATTAAGAAACAGTTTATCAAGAAGTTTGAAGCAAGCAGAAGGCTGGGATGGAATGTTACAAGATCATGGATAGTTGAGAACTTATTTGTAGAGGGTGTAGAAAATGTGGAATTAATAGAGCCAAAAGAAAATGTTGTAGTGCTAGGAAATGAATGTGCAAATTTGAGATATTTAAATATTGAGTAATGTTATAGCCACCAAATGCAACTAAACAAGAAAAAGCGCTAGTTGATGCAACAGATTATAGGGTTGATCCAAGCTGTATAAGAGGGTTTAAATTTAGATTAGAAGAAAGAATATTACCTTGGCTAACTGAGGAATATGAATTGGGGGAAATTCTACGCTGGGTAAAACATAAACGAAGAGCTATAGTAGAAGGAGTAAAATTTCAGCGTTTAAGAGGAACCCCAGCATCACTCAAAATAGCGCTCAAATAGGCAAATATAGAAGACATTACAATTATCGAAGAACCACCTGGCAAGCACTTCTTTGAGCTGCAGATAGGAATAAAAGATGTTCCGAATGACTTCATTATAGATGTGGTTGTAGAGCTTGCAAAACTATCATTACCAGCAAGATAAAGGCTAATGAGGATTTTCAATTATCACTATAATATTAGAAGATTTATTTTAGATGAAAGCTTTTTTGGAAGTTTGTTATCGGATTACTCAGCTAAAAAAGTTGAAAAAGACGGAGCAGTATTATCGTTTGGAAGAATAATTTTTTTTAGGTTTAGTGGTACATCAATTAAGGTTATAGAGAGTTATCTACGTAACCATTATGAGCAAGCATTTAGTAATGACATATATCGCTTAGATGTACCAGTACTAGGGGAAACAGAAATTCATACAAAGGATTACAAAGGCATCTACGAAAGAAATCATCAGTGGTACAATTTACAAGCACTATATACACTACCACAGAGCTTATTGCCGGAAATTAAGTTTGCAAATGCGCAGACAGTATTATCGGATAGTTGGAATTTAGGAGAAATAAATGCGTGTTTTCCGGTTAGTAGCATAGAAGAAAAAGGGAATAAATTTGTATTGGGAAGCGATAAACTTTCAGGGCAACGTTGGAATTTAATACACAAGCCCATTTTGGAAAGATTCACTTCTCCCCATAGCTCGTCACACGCAGTTTTTAACTGTTTTTGACGTAAATAAATAAATAAATAAAAAGATTCAGCGTTACCCATGATTACAAAGTAGAAAATCAAACCGGTCAAAAGATAACAAAATACGCTTTAGCAGAGCATAATATTCATTTTGAAAGTGAATTAGATTCAGAACAGAAAGTCTCAATACACAAATTAGAAAATTACATTTTAGTATTCTACCCGGGAGTACTAAAGTGGCACGAACATCGACATTTGCACAGAAGTTGGGAAAATAGTCAAGCAATATCTATAATAAGTTAAATACTAATATTTAGGTCCTCATATATTATATTAATAATAGGTTAAAATGAATGAAAGAAAAAGAAAAATACTTGCTTTCTTATGCTAAAACAGACATGACTTGAATAGCAGCAGGTAAATATAAGAAATTTGTCTGGCGCTCGGTTTGTGAGGTATGAAATGAGTTTTAGCAAGGAATATTTTAGTAAGTTTTTTAAAGAAGTATCAAGTAACAGATTTAAAGATATTAATAAAAGAAATGAAGAAGGTGAGACGATCTTGCATCAAGCAGTAGAAATCTCCAATTACAAAACAGTAAGGATATTAATAAATAAAGGAGCAGAGGTCAATGCAAGAGATAAAAATGGTTATACACCTCTTCATTTATTTATTTAGTCAAAAAAACAGTAAAAACTGTATATGACGTGTGGGGAAAGAAATTTATCTGCGCACATTTTCTTGAGGGCCAGAATTTTATTTAAAAAAAAAAAAAACGAAAAAATTAATTTAGAAAATAATTATTTTAGAAAAATAAAGATATTTGAAAAATGTTTTTTCCCGAGTTATAGAAAATCAATTTCAACTGTAAATGAACTACAAGCAAAAGGAGTGCTCAACAAAACGTGCGCACAGTGAAGCTACATTTACGTCCAGAAGCAAAACAAGGGGCCATCTCAGCATTTGCTCTATGGATCAGGGAAACTGGACAAAAACCTGATCGAGATGGGGGTCTTCACTATGCAGTATTTGCGAAAAGTTTAGAAAATGTAAAAGTGCTGCTAAGGGAAGGAGCGGAAGTAAATGCTACTCAATATGTTACTGGATGTACGCCACTGCACTCTGCGTGCAACATAGGTGGAGCAGGAGTTGAAATAATAAAAGATCTAGTAAAGGCTGGAGCTGAAATTAATCAACTGAATAAATATGGTGCAACACCAATGTATTACATTTGGGAAAGTGAAAAGTATCGTCTATGTGATAGCAAAGAGAGTGAAAAGGCGAGTAAATTTCTGAGAGAAAAGGGTGGAATAATAAAAAGTAGAGAACTGACCTGCTATGGAATAGAGGGGCTAGTGGGAGAAATAGCAGACATGTTGAATGGAAGCTACATGCCGGAGACAAAAATAATAGAGATAGGAGAAATAAGGAAGAGAGACGAATCGCTAATAAGGAAAGAATGTCAAAATTTAGCAAGCAAGATAATCAGCCAAGTGAATGAAATGATAGATGAGGTGGTAAAAAGGAAGGCTTAGGGATTTAAATTTAAAGAAAAGGTGAGGTGGATTATGCTAAAGCTTGGCAAGAAAGAGAAGTCAGCAAAAGGATTATTAAAGAACTCATTTAATAATATTTATGCAAGAGACGAGAATGGAAGAACAGCTCTGCATTATGCAATAGACGCAAAAACAGTGAGGTTATTAACAGAAAAAGGAGCGAATGTGAATGCAGCAGATGTAGGAGGATACACAGCACTGCACGTAGCGGTAACGGAGAAACGCCTAGAAACCGTGAGAGAATTGATAAAATCAGGAGCAAATGTAAATGCTAAAGAGTATGGCAATAAATGCACTCCATTACACCTTGTATGTATGGTGGGGAAAGTGGAAATAGTAAAAGAGCTAGTGGAAGCAGAAGGAGAAATAGAGCAAGCGGATACGTTTGGAATGACAGCGATGGATTATGCGAAAAACAGTAAAGAAGTAACTGAAGTATTGAAAAAAGGAACAGACAGAATTAAAAAGCTATTTATGAAGGGCTAAAAATATGGAGAGAGACGTTGAAAAGAAAGTAACGAATTTAGAGAGAAAACCTTTGGATGAGCTGAGAAAAATATGGAAGAAAGTATTTGGGAAAGAAGCACCTAAACATTCAAAGAAATATCTGATACCTAGATTAGTGTATAGAGTGCAGGAGGAAGCGTTTGGAGAAATGTCAAGAAAAGGGTCAAAAAGATTAGAGTATCTGGCAGATCGGCTAGAGAAGGGAAAAAGAATAAGTAGTGACAAACATCCAGTAGCAGGAACAGAGCAAATATTAGAGGGGAAAAGACTCACGCGGTAATGGTAACAGATAAGGGTTTAATCTACAGAGAAGAGTTTTTTACGTCATTATCAGCAGTAGCAGGGGAAATAATGGGAATGAGTTACAACGGACCTTTTTTTATTTGGGGTGCGCTGAGCTCGGTTGCACAAATCTTCTAAAAATAGAGGGAAAAATGTGACTTAGCTAATAAATGACAGGCAACTAAAGACGTTGCCCCTCTAAGACATGAGCATAGATGGAAGGGGGTCACCAGTCAAGACTTTTGATCCGGAAGTTTTGACGAAAAATAGCCAGGTGACCTTAAATGTCCTGAAAATCGGGCTGTATACCTGATTGTGGGGCTACCATAGGACCTATGGTGAGGATGTACAAAGTCTGCGCTGGATGCCTCTGTACAGCGGAAGAGAAAGTGAGAGATCTGGAGTAGCCTCCGAAACTACTCTGGGCATATCCAGTTTAGGGTATGACGTTGTATTTACTCATGGGCAGTAAGACGGCAGAGTCACTCAGGGATATAGCAGACCACCTAAGGGTCCATAGGTTGTTTATTGGAACGCAGGAACTTCTTTATTGTTGCCAAAATTGGCTAACTCTCCGGAGTCGAGCAATGGTAATAAAGGAGGGCGGAGTTCTCGTAGTAGTCTGAGGCTGGGAAAGCCAATTACATGGCGAAGGGGAACAGATGTTTTGTAGAGATTACTAATTGTAGGTGAAACAAATGATGTACTTCATTTATCAAGACGATAAATCTTGGCTTCTTGCCATTCAACGTAAACTCTACACGTGGAGTCGAAATAATCCGTCTGAAGCTTGGCGGGATATGTGGAATTGGATTACTCAACTCCCTAGTTTGCGCTTGACTTGCAAACGGGTAGCTTCTAATCAAGGAGCACGAACAGCAGGTGTAGACACTATGACTGTAAAACGTATACGTTCAAAAAAAGGAGGAGTGACACACTTCCTCCAACAACTGCAAGCGGAATTACGTTCTGGAACATATCGTCCCACATCAGTCAAAAGGCATTGGATCCCAAAAACAGGAAAACCATCTGGCATTCGTCCGCTGGGTATTCCAACTGTCAGGGATCGAATTGTCCAAGCTTCTGTTCTTCACTTCCTTGAACCAATATTCGAAGCTGAATTCTTAGTGGTATCTTACGGTTTTCGTCCCAAGAAAGCTTGTAGAGACGCTATTGAACATATTCGTAACGCCGTACGCCCAACGAAAGATACTTGTAAAAACTTACAAGAAGAACCTTATCAATGGGTAATTGAAGGGGATATAAAAGAATGTTTTGACAATATCTCTCACGGTCATGTCATGAGTAATCTAAGACAACGAGTCAAAGATAACAAAGTGTGCCGGGTAGTCAAAGCATTCTTAAAAGCTGGTATTCTTGAGGATGGTGTATATCGAAAAGCCAAAAAGGGAACGCCACAAGGAGGCATTTTCACCCCCGCCAACAATGTTGCAAAAAACGTAAAATTAGAGAAAAGCATTTCTCGAAAACTTCTATGTCCAAAAACAAGAGTGCCATTTATTTATTTATTATGCCAACAATCAATTAACCATCAGTTTCAATGAATGATATGAATGTGATGTCCCCTCCTGCGCCTCTCCGGAAGCTGATCGGTTACAGCGTATTCCCGGTGAGGTGCAGGAAGGGTGATGGGGATGAAGTGGTTGTTGTTGATGGTTGTTATGAATTGAAGGGGGAAAGGGGATCTTGATGAGCCAAATGTCTACGAGTTCGAATAATAATATTTATTTACTGCATTATGTGATTACTAGAGAGAGATGGAGAAGAGACAGGGAAGGAGAGAGATGAGAACACTATAGGGAGACGAGGCGGGGAGTCGAGTTCGACGACGGCGGCTTCTTACCATATCGCTCCACCATTCAGCCATTGCTCTCTCAGAAGCGGTGGCGGAGTGAGGCTCGTCGCTGATGTCTCCTTCTTCTGCTCGGCTTCTCGTGATAGTGTAGTGTGGGCCTCCGGCGTGGCTCTCGCCGGGACTACCTCTGGCGTGGCTGTCGTCTGAACTGCCTTCAGGAGCTTGGGCGGTCCTTATATATCGTCATGGTAATTTCGGAAATCTTCTGGAAGTTTTTAGAAAGGAAGGCGGATCAAAGGCTTGATACGGATTATGTTTTTCTCCTGTAGTCTGTAAAAGCTGTTCTAGTACCGGTTCAAGTTTATACGGCAACAAATAAGGTTCTTTCCCATTTTCAACATCAATAATTTCCACATTTATTGGTAATACTTACTACTCCTCTGCTATCGATAGTAATTAAATCATAGCGTGGCATTTTCCAGGTGTAATTGATCAGAACCAGACTATTATCAACTGCACCTCTTACTTTACATCCCTCTTCACTTATATCTTCAGGGCTTACCTGAGTACGACAGCGGTAAGCTATCAGGTAACTACTTCCAGGTGATGGTTCTTTGCCGGGTAGCGTCCAATCAACATTTCCTGCATTTAACTTATAGTTTATATTGTTTTCATAAATAACATTTCATTGTTTAATTTGAATAATCTCAAGTACTGCAGAGTCAGGTATCGGATCAATAGCTCCAGAGTATGAACCATGAGTAACAGTAATGGTTTTCTGAACAGTTATATCTACTTTTTTAATTTCACTTATTGGAAAATCATTAACCTTCAGTTCCATTACTCTTTGGCTATTTGGCTGAAAAGTATGTGGTTCTGATTCAACTGATTTTATATTCGGATCTTCATCAAAAGAAACACAAATACTGTGAGGAAGTTCAATCTCATAGCCATCAACATGAGCTTTGCCCTCATTAATCACAAATATTTTTTCCTCCTTCTCCCTCTTCCTTTTGCAGGAACATTACTTCAAGATCATTTACGACATAGGAACCATTGGCTTCTTTGTCACAACGAGCAACCGCAGTAGTTATTATATTTGCTTGTGGTGGCGGTGAATGTTCTATCAATACTCCATTTTCAATGTTATAAATTGGATAAAATTCTCCTGAAGCATTAGTAGTCACACCCTCAGCTTGATAACTCCAAGTGGTGGAAACTTTGGGCCTTGCAGCCCCTACTTCTTGATAATTACGTGTACCAACAGCAGGATCACGAAGGTTTTCATCCTTAAGTTCTGCAGTGATAGATTCTACGTAAACGCCTATACGCACTGTGGTACTCAGTGGAATAAGATTTTTCCCGCTTCAAGTGTAACTTTACCAGTTTCTCTATCTACAATTGCTTCCTGTTATAATTTCGCCATCACAAAATATTGCATCACCTATGCCTTTAAGCTTTGAAAGAGCATATTGTTGTATCTCATTTAATTCTGCTGACTGTAGACCTCTTCCTGTAAGGAACAAACTTTTTTCGTATTCTTTGTCAGGATTAAAGCGGTTATAATAGGCGTTTAAAGTCTTTTTATTCTAAAAGGTTACAACAAATGAAAAAGTTTCCCGAGTTGTAGCAGTTCTGATAAGTGGTACGGTGTGTTCTAAAACTAACAAATTCCAGGATTTTCCACGTCTTTTGGCTCGAAATATCTCTGTCCTCTGGGTAATCCTTCTTTTATTTTAGTACCAACCATAACTCCTATACTGCGATTTTTGTAGGAAGAGCTCTCAAGATAACTCAAATCCCATCTTCGCGATGGAATATGTCACGGCATTTCGTATCATTCACAGTCGTTCCGCTAGATTTCGCACGATCGCGACCGTATCAAGCAGTGCTTGCGATCACGCGACTTCTACCGGCAAGACCGAGAAAAGACGCGAAATGCCGTGACATATTCCATCGCGAAGTTGGGATTTGAGTTATCTTGAGAGCTCTTCCTAGAAAAATCGCAGTATAGCTCCCTGATAACTTGATTTGCTGCATCCGTGAAATCGAAAGTAAATTTGAGATAGAGATTATTAGTTGGTACATTACAGGGTTTAAACCTACCTGTAGGAGTTACAAATTTTCCGTTTTCATCACCTGTGCAGAATAGCACTTCATCTGCAGTACATCTGCCAAGTTCATTCAAGAGCTTTATAGAATTTATAGGTTCAGGTGGTGTGCTTTCAGTATACTCTACAGTAACTTTATCACTTACTGGAATAGAGCTATTTTCCGTACTTTTTATTATACCAGTACTGCTATCAACTGTATAATCTATACTTGGCTGATAAATGGTTTGCCCTTGAAAAACTCTAACATCTTTAACATGGTAGTGATCAAGCATTATTTCACCCTTAACGAAAGTTTTTTCTACTTTATGGCTACTTTCCCAACTTCAATCACCACTTCCCCAAGCCAGATGTAGAGATTGCTCTTTTATGCTTGCTGCTATTGCTGCTCTTCCTGACTCTGTGAGTATTGACATGTTTTTAATCCCTCTATTATATATATATATATATATATATATATATATATATATATATACCGGATTTCTCATAGATTTTCCGGGAAAAATGATTTTTTTAAAGTAGTCGTAAATTTTTTGAGATGCATTCTTACACAGACATTTTATAGATTTATCTTATACTCAACATAAAGCTATCATTTTTATTATTAGCGTGTTAACACCAACATTCTTTATTGGAAAGACAAATTTGATTAACTCAATTATAGGCAATAACAACTCTTTTTCATTTATTCCGTTATTAACAAAATTTGGTATAAAAACTCAAAGCACCTCCCACAAAACTTTTGAATCGGGAGATCAGCAAAAACTATATGTATCATTTAGAGCTCATAAATCTGTTGTGAAACTATTACTTCCACAGGTCCTTCGGGGTACAGTTTTATTTATGACGATGAGTGAGTGTGTGTATGTGTATACACACATATTGTGGCGTTACTGAATATGGTATCATTAAATCATGTTAATTTCGGTAGTTTTCTTGCAATAACATACTACAGTACTCGCCCTATCCTCTGGCGACAAAGATCCCCGGCGCGCCCGCGGTTCCTCTCCTTCCAATTCACCACGCGCAGCTGCGGTACACGTAACCAGACCCTTCGCCGGGTCGGCCGCTGCCCGTTTGTTTATCTTCCGGAAAGCGCCCTTTCAGAAAGCACGCAGCCACCCTCTTCGAGCCTCTGCGGCGCCACCCAGTGGAAATTAACAGAAATTATGTTCGCACGAGCCTACTTCTGCGACGCAGCTAGACTCACACGTGTTTTTCGTAAACAGTGAGAGAGAAATGAGAGATAGAAGATATTGGAATTTTTCCACTCAGTTTTCCTTGTTCAAATGCCTTCAGCGATTGGGCAAAATATGCACTAACTACGCACTTTTCTAGAGTCTATCGCCGACTAAATTCGAAAATGTTGGAGAACTTTCTTGAACTCCTGGGATTTTGGGAGGGGGAAAACAGGGTGAGAGACACAGAGAGATAGGGGAGAATCATGAGAACATTTGTGGAGGTTGAAGGGCTCAGATGTGCTCTCTTTTGATTCCTGTCTGCGCTAGCACCTCTGCGCGCAGCTACATTTTGCTACTTTGGACTTACACAATTTTTGAACCGTAGTGTTACTGGTTCAATTGATGTTTTGTACCGTGCTTGGCCCCAATTTAGTGAAGAAAGTGATCGGTCACTAAATTGATTTTGTTTATGAGTCCATACTTCACATAATCACGCGGAAGTGACTCCGAGAACCGTAGCGACCGCCACCGTCTTCATCAATACCAGAAGATCGCGGTTCAGAGGCGTCAACCCGGCCAGCTGAGCGCCGCATTGTTCCCGGCCGCCCCCGTACGTCGGCGCGCGTCTACCAGACCTGACCGCCGTCTCCGCCGCAGCCATTTCCGGAGGGTCGTCCTCTTGAGGGCCGCCGCCCCAGCAGAGTGGAGCAATGACCTGAGCTACTTATCCGGGTACGTGTACGAGAGCTTAGCTGTAAGCCTTCAATTGCCCCTCAGGCGCCACTATAAATTAACTATATGATTCAGTTTTGTTAAAACAAAAGAAAAGAATTTTAGGCCACGCATTGGCTCGTATAGAATCGGCGAAAGAATTTGTGTAATATTAAATTTATGGATTTAATTTAGTTTTTTTGGTTGAATTGTGGGGAACATTTTACGAGCACGTGATAGGTATTTTGACAATATTGCAAACTTCTTGGATTATGGAAAATTTTATGTTAGCCTCATTCTATTATTTTTTAATGAAACAATGTCCTCCCGCCATCCCTTTTCTTTCAGGCCAAGTTTCTACCTTATGAGCTAGTCGAAAGGTAAGGCGACCAACCTTTACCGTAGTCGCAAAGGACGACTACGTGACTATATATATATATATATATATATATATATATATATATATATATCATTGGCGAAATGAACAAACGAAATCATTGGCTTAGCGAATGGTGTGCAAAATACCCACCGAGTTTCAAGCGGATCTGTAGGGTCCTTCGAGGTGCAGCATTTTTTATGACGATGAGTGTGTGTGTGTATATATATATGCACACCATTGTATATATATATATACACACACACACACCATTCGCTAAGCCAATGATTTCGTTTTCACGGTCGACCTCACACTGGGGGGTTGGAGGTAGGGGCGTGATGTCGCGCTCACCGGCCGAGGTAAGAGTGCCTCAAACGGCCTCGCCGGCTATTGTGACATCTGGTAACGTCGCCAGCGAGTCACCTGAACGTACATTATGCCTAGGCGACGTGTTTGACAGCCAGATGTCCAGTTGGACACGTTCACGAGGGGCCGCATTGTGGGTCTGTGGGAGGCTGGTTGGTCCTTTCGCCGTATTGCTCGCCACACCAGTCGTATGGACACAACCATCGCCCGCTGTTGGCGGCAATGGATTGAGGAAGGCATCCACACACGACATGCGGGATCTGGACGCCCTCCAGGCACCCCTATGAGGGAGGACCGACGGACTGTCCGCTAGTCCGCCACGCGCAAACAGATCCAACGGCAACGATACGTGCTATTCAGCGGACTGTGCAGCCTGCGCTGTCACATGCAGTAAGTTCCAGTACCATTGGCAGGCGGTTGCACAACATAAGGCTCTCCAAACGCCGACCGTTACGCCTGCCTCTCACACCCGAGCAACGTCGCTACAGACTCGGCTGGTGTCTGGAACGACGGACCTGTGGCCACGCAGACCGACAGTGGATCATCTTCAGCAACGAGTCCCGCTTCAGCCTTGATGGCGACGACCACCGGTCCGTGTCTGGAGGCGCAGAGGGTGGCGCCACGATGAGCGATTTGTGGTAACCCATCTCACGTCCCGCCACCCTGATATGATGCTGTGGGGCGCTATTGTAGACGATGTCTGTTTACCGTTAGTGATTTTTAGGGGCATTCTAACAGCTGCACGGTACGTTCAGGAGATCCTTCAACCGGTGGCTGTGCTGTTCGTAAACGCCCACGCCCTATTTCAACAGGACAATGCGCGTCCGCATAACGCAGCCATATCCCGATCTTGCGGCCGTGGATACTCTGCCAAACACATCGCCAAGCCTCTCCCCGATCGAGAATGTTTGAGGTGCTATGGAGCGTACGATCAGGACCCCGCCCCTAGCCACCAATCTGCTAGAACCACGCGCTCAGGTGCAACCTGCATGGGATTGACTAGCACAGTCTCCATTCGAGACCTGCCCAAGTCCATGCCTCGACGTCAGGACACGTGTATTTGCCAACATGTTCGCCCCACGCCATACTAACATGTAACATCTGTGGTCGTGTAGTGCAATAAATATTGGTCCTAGAAATGTGAAAATGTAATCATTTCGTATGCATGGTTCCCTCTTCCTGCCTGCCAAAAATTATCGCAATCCTCTTTGTCCTTCTGGGTGCAACTTTTTTTTGTGACGGTGAGTATGTGTGTGTGGGTATATACCCCGCCTAGCTATCAATCAATACGCCTGTCCGGATATTCGCAGATGTCATGCTTTTATTTATTAATTTATTTATTTATTTACGTCAAAACAGTTAAAAACTGTGTGTGACGAGCTATGGGGAGAAGTGAATTTTGTGCACGTTTTCATAATTCTGTGATCTCTATCCTAAACCAAATTCTAGTCGAATTATGAATACAGAAAAGAGAGGTTTTTTTCGAGTTTTGTTGACAAAATATTCGCTCCTATATAATAAAATATATTTTCAAAGGTAAATTAGCTATAAATTCCTGCCCTGAACCCTCATGTTTTTCATGAAAGAATAATACTTTTTGCCGCGATAATATGGAAAACGATAATTTGAATAACTATATTTCCCACTGAAATTCAGAAGACGTGCACAAATAATGAAGTTACATTTATGTCCAGAAGCAAAGAAGGGACCACCTCAGCATTTGCTCAAGAATCAGGGAAACTGGACGAAAAACCTCATCGAGATGGAGGCCATCAATCCAGAAACTGTGGTACAATACTTGTTACAGGTTCTTTAGAATTATACGGTCCAAATGATAAATAATTACATTAACTATCATTGTTAAAATTAATGCTACTTTCCTTTTTGATGCTCGGTATAGTCTCGAATTGTATAGAAACAGTTATGCAGCAGAAAAGATTTACTTGGGACTTGAACTTTTCTATCGAATTTAATCGTTTAATATCTTCTGGCAAAGTGTTGTAGAGTAATGTACATGAATTTATGTGAATTGTTTGTAGTGAGCTGTTGATACTGCCACCTGGTGAATATGATTACTACGTCGTGTCTTATACTTATAGACATCGGCGTTTGCTGAAAATATATTCCTGCCCTTAAGTAAGTCATCTTTGACAAAAACTACTAATTCGTAGATCAGGAGACAAGGTAAGGGTAAAATTCCTAGATTAAAAAAGAGAGACTTACAAGAATCACGTGGGTTGGATTTGCTTATTATTCGTACAATCTTTTTTGTAATCTGAAAGTCTGGTAGCTATAAGATGTGTTTCCCCAGAATATTATGCCATATCTCAGGTGGGAGTGAACATTGGCAAAATATACACAACGAGCTATATGAAGGCTGACGGAATTTGAAAGAATTCTAAACGCCTAGCATAATGAACTTCATTTTGTGTTCAATTCATTTAAGTGGGCATTCCATTTGAGGTTAGACTGAATTAATAGACCTAAAAATTTTGTTACATTAACATCAGTCAATGGCACACCGTTCATTTTCAATGGAATACAGAATTTTTTATTTGAAATGGTAAACTGCATTGAAACAGTTTTCTTTTCATTTACTATTAATTTGTTATTACGGAACCAATTTGAAACGTCTGATATTGTACTATTTACGGTTTCTTTGTTGCAAAGAATATTTGTATCATCCGCAAAGAGAACTGTTCTTCCGTTTCGAATTGCTAAGGGCATGTCATTTACGTATAATAGGAAGAGAATAGGGCCTAAAATCGATCCTAGCGGGACTCCACGTGCAATTGGCAAAGAACCGGAAAGGTGTGTACATAAAATTCCACCATTCCAGTAAGGTATTTCTACTCTCTGAGATCGTCGTTTAAGGTACGAACATAGCCAATCTAGAGCAATACCACGGATTCCATATGAAGATAATTTTGAAAGTAAAATGTTATGATCAATGACGTCAAAAGCTTTTGAAAGATCTAAAATTATTCCAATAGTTGCTTCGTTTTGATCCAATGATGAGGCAACATCTTTAAGAAAAGAAAAAATTGCTGTTTCCCGTGGATTTTGATTTCTGGAATCCGTGTTGGCAATTTGAGAACGCGTCGTGTTTATTGAGAAAGGTTTCCATTCGCACATAAAAAGTCTCTCTAATATTTTTGAAAAAAACTGACAAAAGAGAAATTGGCCGATAATTTTGAATTTCATTTTTGTTGCCTTTTTGAAGAACGGCTCAATCTTAGCTGTTTTAAAAATATCTGAAAAAATGCCGGTGCATAAGGATGCATTAAATATGTGAATTAACGGGTGTATAATGGCTGGCGTGCACGTCTTTAACAAACAATCCGGAAATTCATCTAAACCGGCCGAATATTTATTTTTTAATTTACCGATTATTTTGAGAAATTCATAGGAAGAGGTTTCGGAAACGAACATAGTGTCTAAGATTTTTAGGGAAACGTCAGATGTTGAATTTGGTGGCTGAAAACCCTTAGTGAGATCGATAGTAATTCTCGAAAAGTATTGGTTAAAGAGACTAGCCACTGTTGCCGGATCGTTCACATCTCTATCGTTATCTTTTAAAACAACATTCTCTACAAGGTTTCTAGTGGGTTTGGTCGCATTTTTTACAATATCCCACATTGATTTTGTTTTGTTATTTGAGATCAAAATATCCTGATCGTGTTTCATGATTTTAGCAAGCCTTATGACTTTTCTTAACAATGATTTGTATTTTTTAAAGTAGAGGAGGAAATCTTGAAATACGTTATGATGCTTAGAAATGAAAGAAAGAGCTCGTTTGTTTTTACATGATGTTCTAATCCCTTGTGTTATCCAAGAATTGCT
Organism: Acheta domesticus; assembly: GCA_031308135.1. Lineage (NCBI taxonomy): Eukaryota > Metazoa > Arthropoda > Insecta > Orthoptera > Gryllidae > Acheta > Acheta domesticus. The sequence goes on along the minus strand of JAHLJT010008446.1, from coordinate 17,005,916 downwards.
TTTGCGTGAAATATTTAATTTTCTTTTCTGAAGAGGAAAGCAAGTGTTAAAATGAAATGAAAGCGTTGAAAAAAAAGAATAATATTTATCGTTTGTATTAATAGTATTATAAACCGCGTCCCATGACTCCTGCAGCAAGTAATCAATGAATAATTTTATTTTACTTTTAGAAAACACTCTTCTCATACGTGTATTATTTATTGTGTCATTGTTCGCATTTCGTATAATGGTAAGAATTTGTGCATCGTGGTCACTGTATCCTAAATCTTTTGTTTCAATTTCATGTCGAGTAGTGGTTTTGTTGATTATAATTTGATCGATTGCCTTCTTTGAATTTACTGTGATCCGTGTAGGTACTTTTATTGTAATATCTAAATTGAAGGAATTAATTAAGTTAAGAAACTGCTCTTTCTCACAAGATTCGACCAGAAAATCAATGTTAAAATCTCCACTTACAACAATGGATTCAAAAGAGCGATTGATGACTTTGATTACTGTTATCTCTGGTTTTTCTGAGAACAAAATATAATCTGCAGCTCTCTTTGTTGGAGGCCTGTAGATGCAAAGCAATATCATTTTTAGCATAGGAAGATGTACAACATAAATTTCAAAAACATTTTCAAAGGAATACTCATTGAATTCCGTCAAGGAGATAGAATCAATATTATTTTTAACGTAAATACAAGAACCTCCATATGCAGGACTTTTATGAGATTCTCTTTTTTCTACAATAATAGCCTGCGAGGTAAAAGTTTGGAATTTGGAAAATGCTAAGTTCATTAGGAGATAACCAATGTTCTGTAAAGCAAAGAACATCCATTTGATTTAAATCGCTTTGTAGAGCTGCCTCGATAAACTCAGTTTTATTTGAAAGGGATTGAACATTATGGTGCAATATCTTTATTTTTTTGCAAGTACCTACACGAATGTTTTCCTGCTGCATCTGACTGTAGTTGCTGTATATTTACTCCATTTTTACCGCGAGTGCGTGGTCAAAGGTTGTAATGTGTCCCAACAGTCACAGGTTGTGAGGAAATAGGGGCGTCATTGGTAGTGGGAATGGAAGAAACGGGAGTAGGTTCACAGGAGGGGTGAGAGGGTTCAGAATAAGGGTGGGGGTGGAGAACGTAAGGAAAATGAAAGGGATGGATTTTTGGCAGGAGGCTGCGTAGGATTCTTGCTCTTTCCAGCTTTATGAATCTCAGGCAGTGGGATCTTTTGGGTGTCAGGAATCCAAACACAAGGCATACACATGAGAAAAAAAATCCAATTAAACTGGGTTTATTGATGAACCCTTTTAAAAAATACAGTAATCTGTGAAAGAACATATAAGATACACATACACTCAACACTCAACAATGCCTTGCTTTGTTGCACTGAACAATCTGTGCTTGCCACTCTCGGGCCCTGTCCTGGGAATTCCCGTTAACTAATTATTTACACCTTAAGATCTCGTGCTCAAAGCCGCCCAGTGACTTACGGCACTTACTAACTTGCTTCAATAATGCAATGGCCTCGACCAACTAGGTCGCTTTTACACCAAATTTATACTTGAAAAATCACAACAATTATCACAACAATTTACATCAATTACTATCGGCAGTTACAGAATCAGGCAGTCGTTCTAACGATTCTCTAGCTCCCAACCACATAACGTTCTCCCCCCTCCTTCAACGTTCTCTCTTAGTTCTGCCCATCGCGGGGCGTTGACCTATTGTTGCTTCATTCGCCACTTCGCCACTTCCCGTTACCTTGACCCGGGACTCGCCAGTAGCGGTGCGCTTCGGCCTTGGCAACGACGACAAGCGGCCGGCGTTCGGTTGCGCTGGCCACGCCACGCGGCACCGGGTACGCTCAGTAACGGCGTCGTATGCCGAAAGTTCGCCAGCTGCTCGCTGCCTCCCGCGTCATTTCCGGACTTCTTTCTTCAACCGCGCCTGATTCGGGACCCTCACGACCGTCTTCTTCCGTCTTCCCTCGCCGCGGTGTCCGAGACCCCCGCGAACGCGTCTTCTTCGGTCTTCTTTCGCCTACTCCGCAATCATCCGCGTGCGACAGTCCCGTGCACGATGCAACTGGTCAATGGTGTTGCGTGTCCGGGTGTGTACGACGCACTACTCAATTTAACTATTCAGCGCCGGTCAGCGATTCACCGTCCCTCTCACAAGAAATTAAACGTTTCTTAATAATGCGGCACTTGCCAACTTCCTCGAACAACTTTTACTATCACCAACTTTCGCAACTCGTGCCTAACTAATGCGTCTTTGACGCTAAATACTCCTATCTTATAGGTCGTCTATCTCAATACTACTGTGTCACTCGGATGGTATTCGGGAACAGAAGAGACTTGATCTTTTGCGGTCCAGCATTTTTATGCGACCTTTCGTCCTTCCCCTCGGAGGGGTTGACGACGCGTCATCTCCCTCTCCTATGAACCCCTGCGTCATAGCTCGCCGCGCTCTCTCCACGGCCATCGCGCACATTCGTTTTCTCACCACGGCGCGCCCCTTTCAACTCGCGCCGCGCTCGCTCTCCACGTCAACTACTGATGATATGATGCGTAGGCGTGTGCAAATGTGGGTATCTCTCTTAGTTCCTATATGTATATATATATATATATATATATATATATATATATATATATATATATATACATATATATACACACACACATATACAGGGTGAGTCACGTAACTTTAGCACCTCCTGTAACTTTTGAACGGTTGAAGATATTGCAATGCAGTTTTCACGGAAGTGAATGAGGGAATGGGGCTAATTGATATGTGTATTGATTTCTCTTTTATCACTTGTATTTTACGAGATATTTGAGGTAACTTTGTTTTTTCAATCGGGACTATACATATTTTTTCAGTCTATCATGACAAGCGTAAAAAGACGAATCCAAAGATAGAAATATTGTCATATGGTAGATAAGCATTTTTTTGAGTAATTGTGATTTTTTTGCGACTAGTGTTTAACGGATATTTTCATTGTAACTGTCAACCCCACAAGGTCACGCAGCGCTCCCCCAGCAAACGCGTGGTCGGGGAAGGGAAGGGATTTAAGTACTTGAGGATACGAAAAATATTCACAAAACTTGCATTTTTTTTTGAACTCTCCTTTTCATCTTAATCCATTTTCAGTAATTTGGGTTTCTTAGGGATTGAAAATACGGATTTGTCTTATGTAGTATTTATCAGTGGCGTAGCGTCAGGGGACGCTGAGATGCTGAGCATCCCGTATATAAGAACCTTAAATACTGTATTGATGATCTTACAAGTGGTCTGTTGAGCGAAACACTTTTTGTATTAATTTTAAATTTATTTCCTATGATTGAATTCGGGCGGGCTGTTGAAGCTGGTCTGTGATTGGTTTGGAAGCTAAAATGCTTCTAGCGTCCTCCGTGAGATTGCGACGAGCAATGACGCATGCGCAGATGGCGAGGTTCCCCTCTCCCCTCTTCACCCCTGGCCGAAAGAAACCCGACTGCTTTACGCTAGCATCTACTGCGGAAAGAAGCTCGTTTGAGTACGAGGGCGCAGCACACTTCAGGCGGTCAGTAAATTATCTCTCTCTCACTCGGGAGTCCCCGCTTGTTTATCGGTACAAACTGTAGAAATAGTGCCTGTCTACTATTTCCTAATTAATATCCAAGAAATTGTATTATCTCTTAAATAGATTACATAATATTTAAGTCTGCAATGTATAAATTAACAAATGGTCTTATTGCCATTCGCGTATAAGAATTAAAGCTGAGCCATTGTATAATTTGCTTTCAATACATCGGCAGCCCTGACAGCTGTGAGGATTTTGCGGGAAGCGCCTACACCGTCGTAAGCAATCGAGACCGTGGAAGTAGTGCCAGTGTATCTGCCTTGTGTTGCGTTCGCGTGTTAGATGAAGTAGTTGATAGTGACATTTTGTGTGTTATTGTTGAGCATCCCCAAACGTGAGAGTCACGCTACGCCACTGGTATTTATTGAAATAAGATTATTTCTGTCCCTAAGTTATTATTATATTCGTATTAACATTGAAATTGTTTGCTCAAAATATACAATATATTTTTGTACAGTTTTAATTATTTATCCTTATTGTGCTTTGTTTCAAGATTCCATTACTACGTATCTTATGAAATCCTATGAAATGGAGTTGAAGTTATAAACAATTTTATTACAATACAAACTTATGACAAATCCTTATTTTCCATCTTTTAATTCCTTCAATCAAAGAAAGACGAAAATCTGAAAATGCGGAAGGATGGAAAGCACAGTTCAGGAAAAACTGCAATGGTTTTATGTGAATATTTGGAATACTATGTTTTCGTATTTTCAAATAAGATCCCTCCCCTTCCCTTCCCTTCGCCGGGCGCCCGTGTGCTGGTGGACGCGCTGCGTGACCTTGTGTGGTGGACTATTCAAAACGTCCGTTAAACCCCGGTCGCAAAATCAAAATTAAGCAAAAAACATGCTTATCTAACATATGACAATATGTACATCATTGGATTTGTCTTTTTACGCTCGTCATGGTGGACTGAAAAAATATGTATAGTTCCATTTGAAAAAACAAAGTTACCAAAAATATCTCGTAAAATACAAGTGATAAAATAGAAATTAATGCACGTATCAATTAGCCCCTATTCCCTCATGCACTTCCGTGAAAACTGCATTGCAATAACTTCAACCGTTCAAAAGTTACAGGAGGTGCTAAAGTTACGTGACTCACCTGTATACTGTGTGGTGTGTGTGTGTGTGTGTGTGTGTGTGTGTGTGTGTGTGTGTGTGTGTGTGTGCGTTGTGTGTGTGTGTGTAGTACTAGGTAGTGTGGTCACGAAAAAACTGTACCGCGCCCAGAATAAATGTATGATACTTTAACACTTCTGAAGGAGCTGCGACGCACGCCAGGTCAACCGGAAAAGGGGAAGTGACATGTGCCCACCCTTACAACGGAGGGTAGCGGAAATAAATACCGCGGCCCGCCTTTCCTCTTCTTCTCTGGATCTCCGTCAGCCTTCTTACCAGTATTGCCGCCTGACCATTTTTCGTGTTAGCGTAGCCGCTTGTGTTATTACGACGAAGCTGTGGACGTCGGAGTTCTAGTTAATATCCCATTGGAGGCGTTATTTTAATAGTGGTACTACCACTTTTATAAGAAATTAACTTCACTTGTATAAGAAATTGCGTTAACTCCATTTTCAGGCCCATTAAAGTATCATACATTTATTCTGGAAGTGACAGAACTCCCAAGTTCTTTCTTCTGTGAACGACATAGCGCATCACAATAGAAGTGAATCACAGAAGGTAGCAATCTATTTATTTTGATAGTGGTACCACTCCAGTAGTACGGCTACGTGGTTTTCTACAAATCTCGTGATGAATGATGCACATTTTTATTTAACACAGAAATTAAACTTAATGGTCTATGTGTTAAAAGTCTTCAAAAGCCTGTAACAAGAACAGAGGTGTATCTACGGCATGGCAGACATGGCACGTGCCATGGGCGCCACTCACAAAAGACGCTATTTAGAGTACACCCGCTAAACAAATAACAACAACCCTAATTTGAACTATCCTGGCAGGTGCGCAAATATAATGCTTACCCATGGGCGCCTGAATACCTAGGTACGCCTCTGAACAAGAAGGAAGAAAAATGAACAAAATTGTGTCTGTAACTGGCTAAAAATTAGATGGATTAGATTCGTCAAAGTTTTTTATAAACATGTACAAGTAAACCTTAAATCAAGACACCGGTTTCTGCACAGTAAACTTTCAAACCTCCAATGGATGAGGAAGCACGAAGATTTTCCAAAACTTAAACATCACTCTTCTACTACCACAGCAAAGAAAGGGTTATGTGAAGAAACAGGATATGCCTTGATTTGTTTCCATTTATTTAAAGTATTAAACACGCTTATTTCACTGATCTCTGGTGGGAACCCAATTTCAAGAACATGAAGAAAACTGAATGTCTCAACAGTAACATTAAATTAATATTTAATCTGTTTTAATAAATCTATATTATCTTTATTTCCATTTTTTCTCAGAACGACACCTATCGACTTTGCCCACCAACCTTGTTTTTACGGTGGTATAACTTCTTTACACCCCCAATATTCCGAAGCCCACAGAGCATGCTTATTCATATCATCTTCAGAGAAACAAGTAAATATTTTATACGAAAAAAACACAATTTTTTGTCTAACTTCATCACCGATTTTAAATAATCGTTTATCTTTAGAGCTGAATATCTCGAAATGAGTGTCAGTGGAGTTGTACAAGTATTAAAAATAACGCCTCCAATTTCAAAGAGAATTTTCGCGAAAAAAAAACAACAGTTTTTCAAACAAATGTCCATGACATTTTTTAATGAGCTGATTTTTTGAAACATTTAGTCTGAGACAAAATTCTCTATCTTCAAGTTTGTAGTCTACCAGCCTCATTTTTACGGTGGTATAACTCCTTCACACTCCCAATATTTCGCGAAGAACACAGTATGCTTATTCATATAATCTTCAAACAAGAAAATATCTTAATGAGAAAACACACAATTTTTGTCTAACTCCATCCCCGATTCTTTTTATAATCATTTATACTGCGATTTTTCTAGGAAGAGCTCTCAAGATAACTCAAATCCCATCTTCACGATGGAATATGTCACGGCATTTCGCGTCTTTTCTCGGTCTTGCCGGGTAGAAGTCGCATGATCGCAAGCACTGCTTCATACGGTCGCGATCGTGCGGAATCTAGCGGAACGACTGTGAATGATACGAAATGCCGTGACATATTCCATCGCGAAGATGGGATTTGAGTTATCTTGAGAGCTTTTCCCACAAAAATCGCAGTATAATTTTAGAGTTCAATATCTCGAAACTAGTGTCAATGGAGTTGGTATCACTTAAAATAACGCCTCCATATATGGACACATACACTTATCGAATTTTAACCATTGGGTTCTAATACGCCGCCGCCACTACCCACAGGCGATAGTGCCATGATGAATGAATACTATTCATCCATGATAGTGCTGCTCTCACCAGCTCTGAAAGTTATATGTTCTGGATATCCGTGTTCTGTCGGCATAATTTTAATTTGCAGCAGATTCGCAACGTGACGTCACACGGGCGCGCTATCTATAAAAATATAGTGCTATATCCTGGCTATACCTATATTTTATTTATTGCAAGTAGTTCAACTAGTATTACGAGAATTTCACACAAGATAGCGCGCCTGACCCTGGTTCGAGTGAGGTCACATTACTGAACATGGTGCAAATTAAAATTATGCGTTCAGTCACCGTGCCAACTTCCCGATTATTCTTAATGTCACAGAATAACGAATAAAACAGTTGCAGTGTATTTGCCTAGTATTCAGATGGTGGTGTAGTCTTTTGAACTCCTTCAGACAAGCTGGTGGTAAAATATCACATAGCATGTGATAACAAAACAGATTTTTTTACATAAAATTGTTAAGAAATGTGAATGGCGTGTGACTAGTAAACATTAGAGATGATGATTGTGGAATTTTAGTTGAAATTTCTTGATTGAACTATGATCACTGTTGAACTGATACCTGTATAACATGTTGGATACAAAATAACCGAATCCCTAAATACTGTTCTTGCAGTGGTCGTTAACCAGTGACCCCTTTATTGTAATAACCATAGACTTAAAACATACATGTGTACTAATATCCTTAAAATGTTTTCGATAGTCTCAATTTCATGTTGAGCAAAGATATGGACGTATTAAACGAAGTGAGTATATCCAATGTTTGTTCTCTGTGAAATCTTTTTCCAGTGTAGCTGAGACTTATAAAGAACCACATTATGTTGTCGTTTATGTGAAATTCTGTCCTGACAGGTGGAAGATCTCTTTGAGAAATTAGAAGCAGTTCCAGTTGATGTCAAAGAAGCAGCTTTGAGAAAAATAGTTGAAAAATTATGTTGTAAGTTACTGCTGCCCCTTTTTTCTTTGTGCACAGTTCTGCCTAGTTTATTGAATGCTCTCTGAATGCCTGAAACATATTGTATTGGTTTAAGAAAGAATATCATTGAATTCAAATGTAAAATTGTATGTGATAATATTACTTTGTGTATCAAGTACACTCATGTTTTCTTTTCTGACATTTGTAGATTTATGCAAGTTTATGAAGAGTCCTTCTGCGAATTCAATGATTAGTGAAATAATGCAACCCTTTTGTGGCATTTGTGACTTGCATTCCTTTTCTTCCTTGCGATTTAAATAGTGATATTTGTGCCCATGTCTTTATTATGTTGGAGAACTTCAGTCCCTTGGTCTTTTGTTAATTATTAATTCATTCTCACTTTTAATTTATTAATTAAATACCTTTCTATTGTTCTCATCACCTACCTGTGGGTTATCATCTAGAATGTCATATGAGATTCTCTGTTAACAAATATGGATATGTGATGAATAGAGCCTGGAAGTTCATGAGTTTATTTTATGTAAAATAGGCAGGCAAAAAGGTATTTATTTTTACTAAAATAGGCATGCAAAAATGGCATTTATTCTGGCTAAAGTAGGGGGTTAAAACATGGGAAACCTTGAAAAATCGCCATTTAAAAATAGTATTTGTAAAGGAATTAATAATTAAAATGATTCACATTTTTATTCTAACTCTAAAATTGACATTAGCTTTCGTGTAGTAGGAAACATACTTTTCTTTGTAATCTTGATTGCACATGACCATCAGGTACGACGACTACGTATTTTACTTGTGAGGCTGTTTTCGAAATGCAATTGTGGTCCCCCTTTTGAATCTTGAAATGATATCAGTGAAAACATAATTATAGATTTTGTTCTTTGCACTTGTGTAATCTCAAGAAGGGAAGAGAGACAAGAAGAAACTGAGAAGTGTATATCATGTACAGATAGCTCTCCCTTCAAAAGGGATCAGAGGCCATACACAACACAGGATGAGAATTCTCATGAGTGAAGAAGTCTGTCATCTTGTATCAAAAATCTTCACTGGTTTTATTTTCCTTTCCCTTTTATATTTTTAACACACCTGTCACTGGAGCCTCTTCGTCCATAGAGAGAATACACGACTGTGCCTTCAGTTTGTCTAGGCTTGCTAGTATATTTCCAGCCTGATGGAGGAGGGCAAAGGGAAAATAATGACAAAAAGGCATAAATAAAGCAAAATGCCAAAATTATGCATCAGAAGCTAAAATAGGCCAAAAAAGAAGAAATGAAAATCTACAAAACAACTCCAGAAGTACAATAACAACAATATTAAAAAGGCCTTCTGCCAAACTTCTGAGATCTAGTGATGAATTTTTATCACCCATCAAAATCTGGTTTGAAATTTGTCATGGTGATATAGTATTTTCTCTTATCCACTGCTGTACATTTCAGTCGAATGTAATTGTTCATTACATACAATTTTGACTCATGTGCGTAATGATATAGAAATATAATAATTAAATGTATACAACAGTTTCAAGTTGATCTTGGCAGACAAAAAGGAATAAATGGAAATGAATAAAAATGGATGCAAAGTTATTAGTATGTAGTTAGGTATTAGTTATTTTCAAGAAATAATAAAAAAGGAAAACTATTTTGTAATCTCTGAGATATGAATTGATTGTCAGCTGTGGAGAGCAAATAAGGCTGGATTGGATTAAAGTCAGAAATGTGTGATGGGAGTGAGAATAAAATTAAGTAATGTAATGTGGGACTATGTTTGGGTTTAAAGAAAGAGCTTAGCCATTTTAGGGTTTAATCGGGACCTCGCTTTGAATGATTATATCAAGGTGTCCTTTGAAATGTTATAAAAGTTGAATTGTGTTGGGAGGCAAATGTGATATTATAAGATGTTTATGGTTATCCAGACAAAAGATAATTCGCGATAGTTAGTGACGAATTGCTAGTTACTATCTCAGAGGTTTAGAAACTGGAAAATAAAATTAAAAAATGTAACTCCTGTGGCAAATGATTAAACATGTTTTGTTTTTATAATGTATGTTTGTAAATATTTGTACACTTTCGAATTCTGAAAAATATAATATAATAGTGTGTTAAATAAATTATGTATAGTATGGTATTAGTTTGGGAAACATTCAGACATATCGTTTAACAGAATTTGGAAAATCCATAAAGATCGCAAACAACAATCCAAAAAGCCTCCCTGATTAGATTACATTGACAAGGTGATGTGAGGTTTGGGAAATGCAGCATTAAATCATACTCAACAAGAAGATAGTAATTCATGCTGAACAGAGTTGGGCAAAATACTTTAAATTAAGTATTTAATAACTTCACTAAAATACTTTGTAAATAAGTATTAAAATACATTAGGTTTTGAATAACTAAATACATACGTATTTAAAATACTTCAAATCCTCAAAATACATTAAATACAATAACTTTGCATTAGAACGATTATATTGCAAGAGTATTTTGTAATTGTCAATTACAATAAATTACAAATTGACAGTTATGCATTTCTGAAATAACTAGAACACTTTCACTTATACTTTCACAAAAATACTTAACAGTATTAAATAATATCAAAAATGCGTTATGGAGAGCACCATCCCAACCCTGATGCGAGTTTACATGCTTGTTCGTAGGCATGTGACACCTAAAACAAAAGGGGAACTATCATATAATGAGAAGACCTTTGAATTAAACTGGTTTTATTGGAAGGTGTTTCCTATATTTACAATTACTTTCATGATGTAGAATCTTAGGCAACTACATTTCTGGTCTCCTTTTCCATTAAACGTTTTTGCTTATATACATGTTTTACTAGTGTATACAAAGTTAGATTAAATCCCTAATAATACAATAATTAATAGGTGCTATTGATTTTATTTAGAGCCATTTACAGATTTGCCAGATGGCTTGGAGAACTCCTCACCAACAATTCCCAAGTTGTCATGTTAAAAAGAGGCGAAATCAAGAATTGAATGTATTTACAGAATAAAAATGTTATATTACATATGGCTAAGAGTCACCGTTCAAAACTTTCGATGGGGACACAGCCACTACATCCTTTGTGGATGTGGCCATGCAGTGCGTAAGCCGTGGTTCGTATGGCTTGCGTTACGGAGAGCAACCACTATAAGATGCGATATCTGGCGGCACGACTAAGGACGTCGCGAAATGCCGTGACATATTCTCAAGACGAACGTTCAGCGGCAAAATTAGAAAAATCGCAGTATAAAGTATCGGGCGCGAATGGCCTGCCGAGCTAGTGGGCTGAGCGGATACCGTCGAGGTATATAGAGCGATTTTTCTAACTCTGCCCCTCAAGCCCCTATGGCCACGATGGAATATCACACGGTATTTCGCGTCTTTCTCCTTCGTGCCGCTAGAAGTCGCATAATCGCAAGCATTGCTTGATACGGTCGCGATCATGCAAAACCTGGCGGCACGACTGAGAACGTCGCGAAATAACGTGACATATTCCATCCTGAAGACGGGCCTTCAGGGGCCCGGTAGAAAAATCGCAATATAACTAAGGTTATAACTGATGGTGCGCAGTTGGTATCAAGCGTGATTCAAGCGTCAGGTGTTCTTCGTTCAAATCGCGGCTGCGTTTTTACTTTGTTGCCCTGATCTCGAAAGAAGAGAAAGTATTGTAAATGTGCGCCGGGAAACTTCGAATTTTCGACAGGAAAACTTTAATTACCGGGCCCTGGTAAGGAAAGAGTGGATAAATCTTGTTCCTATGTATAGTAATTACTTCCTCTAACAGAAGAGGAAGGATCCAGTCTGAATCCATGCGTTGTGGATCGTTGATACCAAAAAAATGATCGAGGCAAAACGTGTCTGTCCGTCCGTCAGTGGTCAAAGCTAGTGCCAGATCCGTTCAGACGATTTTTTCCAAAATTGATATTCCAGAATCAATTTAAAAGAACTCGAGACCCTCTGGATTTCAAACGAATATTTTGATTTTTTAGTACTTGACGCCACGATATTTTCAAAATTTTCTCAAAAATGATTTCAAATTTGTAATTAAACTTTGCCCTCGGATAGCCTAAAGGTTTTTTCAGCTTTAGGGAATACCGATTACGACTATCCGCGCCGGGTACCCACTATGTCCCTCATGGGGACAGATATTACCCTTTACACTACACACTCTTGCGGACTTCTCTGTTTGTGATCATGAGACCAACATAAACATAATTTTATCCGTCGAGTCCATGCACACCTCCAGTGCACATGGTTTCAACTTCGATTTTCAATGGGCACCTGGGTTGGTGTATTAGTTCGGCATTGATACTATTGCAGGTAATAGAATTCATACAAAACAAAAACGGACTGTGATTCCATAATACGGTGATCACACTCTAGCACTTGATCATACTAGCGCTTTGCATCAAGCTCTATTGTTTGGACACGTATTACACCAGTTCATTCCATGATTTTTGTTATTGCTGCTTCTATTGGTAATGATTATTAAATGAAATTATTTTATTTCAAAATTTTCACTAGCCTAGTATTTTTTTTTTGTTGCAATGATTAAAGAACTTTTTTAGAAATGCATTCCTTCTTACACTGAGGGAATTTTAGCATGTTCATTCTCTGAGCAAAATTCAAAATCGCCGGTTTCGTCGCCCAAGTAATACCTTCTTTCTCCGCTATACTGCGATTTTTCTAGGAAGAGCTCTCAAGATAACTCAAATCCCATCTTCGCGATGGAATATGTCACGGCATTTCGCGTCTTTTCTCGGTCTTGCCGGTAGAAGTCGCATGATCGCAAGCACTGCTTCATACGGTCGCGATCGTGCGAAATCTAGCGGAACGACTGTGAATGATACGAAATGCCGTGACATATTCCATCGCGAAGATGGGATTCGAGTTATCTTGAGAGCTCTTCCTACAAAAATCGCAGTATAGTTGGTGAAAGGAGCGTAGCGAAATTTGCGTGGTCAGACGGAAGAGCAGGCCTCATGGCCTGAGTCTCGCCACGTAAAATAAGGCAATTCAATTCAATACAAAAAACAAGCTACAGATATCTCTTAATAATACCACCTTTGAAATAAGCACACTCCCTTGCATGTTGCAAAATGAAAGCTCAAGAAAACTAGTGTGGGTAATACACTGAAACACTAAAACTATCTTAACATCTGGTTTTGTTTAATTCCGCATTTCCCATCTCAGTACGGCTCTTTGTGAGTAAATACATGAAAGTGATTATGATGAGCGCCATCTTCATAGTGATACTTATAACTAGAGCCTGGTTGTTTGGCAAAATGCCTTTTTGCTATTGTTTTGATTTTATGACTTTTAACAATAGGAATCACTTAATTGTACATCTAGAGTTGTTTTAATATATTTTCATTTTGCCTTTTTTGGCCTATTTCAGCTTCTAATGCCTATTTTTGGCAGTTTGCTTCATTTGTGCCCTTTTCTGACTGATTTGCACCTTTTCGGTCATTACTTTTCCTTTTCTCCCTCCTGACACTGAACTCCATTGAGCTTGAATCATACCTGCAAACATGAAAGCACAGGCTCCAATGTCAGGTTGTGTTAAAAATCTAAAAGGGAAAGGAAGATGATACCAGTCTCAATTTTTGATACTTTTCATTGATGCTTACATTTGTTCGCACGTGAGAAATCTCATCCTAGGTTTACATATTGCCTCCGATCACTTTTGAGGGCAGAGCTGTCTGTACATGATATACCCTTTTCAGTTCCTTCTTGTTCTGTCTTCACCTCTGGCGATTACATAAGTCTAAAACAAGAAATCTGTAATTCCATTTTCACTGATACCATTTCAAGATTCAAAAGGGAGTCCACAATAGCATTTTGTAGGCAGTGTCGCAAGTAAAATAAATTCGTAGTTGTCATTCCGGATGGCCATGTGCAATCAAGATGACAAAGAAAAGATAGTTTCCTTTTGGGTAAGTGCTAATGTAAATTTTTGAGTTAGAATAAAAATGTGAATCATTTTAATTATTCATTTTTTTACAATAATTATTTTTAAATGGTGATTTTGTGACATTTCTTGTGTGTTTACCCCCTCCTTTAGTCAGAATAAAAGTCTTTTTTGCATGCCTATTTTAATAAAAATAAATGCCTTTTTGCCTACCTATTTTAGGTAAAATAAATGTCTGAACTTCTGGGCTCTACATATAACATATACACCCTAGCTAAGTTGATTATGTAAGTAGTTTTGTTTTATCCATCTGGTATACAAATAAAGAAATCAATGGGAGACTTATATATTCACCATATTTTGTTCTAAAATTTAAAATTTTTTCTAATTATTTTTTGAGTTATTTATATTGACTGCCAAGTGCAGCCAAATCAATTTTTAAAATCTGTCTTTGATATGTTTCCTCTTTAAATTCGTAAGTAACCAATATCTCACAAAATTGTAATTTGTAATAAAAAAATTGTCATTTGAAACTCAAAACACAATGTTATATTAATTATACTAAATTAATTGGTTCATTATTTTTTTAACTTTTAGTAAGACGATGCTCATAATCTGTTTCATTGCTTAATATTTAACATGTACTGAGAGAGGGCAACATAGTAAAATATTGTGGAACTTAAGATAATTATTACTATTTTAATCTTATGTAAACATTTTTATCATTTTTAGTAATTTCAAACTGATTTTAACTAAATATGGTGAATTACAGGACAAACTCAATAACTTTGGAAAGTTCTTAAAAAAAAATTGGAAATCGTGAGTATTCCCATTGTATTCTTTATTTTTATTTAAATTAGTTTGTAAAAAAATATTTCTTGTAAATATAGAGTGATTAGGTGGGAACCTACCCTTGCAGATTCATTTTATGTCCGAAATGAAGAACAAAACAAAAATATTGATGTGATTTTAATATAAAATGTGAATATCGCATTTTTATATTTGGCTTCAAAAAGAAAGGGGTTAAGGTTTTTATGTTTGTTTTTAAGCTGCTGGTGCAAAGAAAAAAAGAGAAGTTTCTTCCATTCAAAGGAGACGTCCTACAAAAAGACGTAAGAAGGAGGATAAATATGAACAGAGAGATGATCAAGTGTGCAGTTCTGAAAGTCACAACTCAGGTGAACAATTGTTGTTCTCTCATCTATGTTGTGTAAGCATGTATGCATGTTACTGAAGCAGTAATTTTCTGTTTACTTTCAGATTATATAGTGGAGAACATACTGACAAGTCGAGGACGTAAAGCACAGCGTATATGTTATGTACAAATGAAACAACAAGGCACTTTGGATCTCCTGAAGAGAGACTCTTTGGGTGCTCAAGAAGTTATATCTGTGCCCATTGGAAAGAGTTTGTGTGAAGTTGAAAATTCACAACATGTTTCCAATGAAGATTTGGCCACTGATGAAATTGGTGACATGCATAACATTAAAGATATATCAAAGCTAGTTGTTAAAACTAAGTCCTTAATATCTGAATTGGATGTTGAAGATATTGATAGAGAAATGAAATTAGAACCTTCATGTGAAGAACCTCAGTTGGTGATAGTTGACCCAGGTAAGCAGGTTTGGAATGCATATACATCTTAATGTAAATTATTAACGGGGCTTGAGATTATTTAAGTTCACTAATAGGGCCATGGTCTGCCAGCAATGAAATGTGTTGGGGTATGTGTATTGTCAGATGAAAATTTCTGCCTGCTTGACAGCTGGGGGTGGGGTAGAGTGATATTGTCACTTACTTGGGCAGCAGACATGTGGTTGTGGGTTGTCCTTGCGTCAGATCACAATAGCAGCATTACCAGTAGCAAGAAATGTACAATGAGAGCACACACCAGAAGACATCGCAGAATCGCACACTTACTAGACATTGGATGTGCCTACTTTATTCCAAAAAACATATTCAAAGGCCATTAATATACGTATATAAATTTGGGAAATTTTGAAATTTTAGTTTTTTTGAAAATTTGAAGCTTTCTTTTTTTCTTCTCTCCACCCTTTAATTTATGGTGGGTCTTGTGGTATTCTCAATAAAAGCTAATCCTCATATCTGAAAGACATTTTATACACATCCTTTGCTGTGGATGTAGTGTTTTAAATGTTTGTCCTGCAATATTCTGAGAAAGTACACTTCATGTGTAAACTTGTGGTGACTACTAAGTTCTTGTAGAGAATTAATTGATGTTGAAGTCAGTGTGTTTTCAGAGTTGGCTTGAGGAGCTTGTTGGATTATAAAACATAAGTTAATATAATAGAGAGACTCAGTTCAGACGTTTTGAATTCGAGTTCTTAATATCTTCTCCCTCAATGGTAACACAGAATGTGTTTTAACCAGTGGTGGATCTGGGGGAGGGGTTCCCCCCCCCCAAGAGTTTTTGTTTGTTACCTTCTTTTATTTAATTTGTTCAAAGAATTGATCGGCCCGACTGGGATTCGAACCTGGGCCTTCTGGTTTACGCTTCTTGTATTTGGCAAAATTTATTTAAATATTTATTTATGTTAGAATTATGTAATTATTTAAAAACTAATATTGTGTAGTATCACTTATCTGTTTGTACTTGGCATGACAACCCGCGTATGGGCCATGGCCTACCAGCAGCATCCCGGCCTTGGCAATACGGCAATGGGTTAAAGGGTACATGTGGTTAGCATGAAGACATCCCTACGCCATATTCTGGTCTTCTCAACTTGAGAAGTGTTTTCTCATCGTCACACAGCAACATATACTGGGACATTGCAAGGGAAAACGCACACTATAATCTTGCTCAACAGGGAATGAAACCCGGGCTCGCGTCATGTAAAGCGAGCATGCTAACCAATGAGCTTAACTGCAAAGGCAGTATCATATATACACTAGAAAAATAATATACAATATAATAACAAATGTTTATTATTTAATAAAAATCAGTGATGCCCATTCTAAAATGATCGGCTGGATCTACCCCTGGTTTTAACACTGTTCTGAGGTAAACTGCTCCAGGTATACTTTGCTTCATTGTTATTCACTGTTTTTACAATTTCTTTTTAAGGCATGGACACCAAGATTCTGATGTATCATCATTTGCTTCCTACAAGAATATTTTGATAATTAGTGTACCTTTATACCTGATAAGGTTCATACAGTACTAGGTTGCACAAAGATTCAAAAAATACTTACAAAAATACATTTATGTTTTTGTGAATTTTTTTAACAGATGGTCCAGAAAGCACTGAAGAAAGTAATGATGCAGGTGTGTTGGAACCCAATGCTGGTGACACTGTCAGTCAGCAAAATGGGAAATTTAGGAAAGCAAATGAAGAAATGAAAATTTTTGCAAATAATAGCAAGGAGAAATCAAAAGAAGAAGAAGAAATTTTACATTGTAATGAGTGTTCTTTCCAGACTGGTAACCAAATTTTGTTTCGAAGTCATATGCGTAAGCATATAGGCTTACGTCCTCACAAGTGCCAAGACTGTGGAAAGACTTTCCCTCAAGCATCTGCCTTAAGTAAGTTTTTTAGTAAAAACTAGTTCATAGCATAAATCAGAATTGATGGTTTTGGAGCAAACCAGATCGGTTTACTTTTGGTTAAAAATGAGATAAGAGTATGTATAATATCCTTGTGTAGTAATTGAGCGACCTGCTTCTGACTGTCACATTTAGACTTCTTCTGGTCCACCAATCGAAACAAATAAGGTGTCATTCAGTATCTCTTGGAATAGAGATCTCTCTGTAGATATGCTTAGTTGCTAATAGAGACCATGGTTGTGTATGGAATAAAAATCAGACCAGTCCTGGACTTCTGAATCTGAATAAAACTACAGACTAAAATCAATTCTGTATATTACTTTGTACATAAAATACATAAATACATCTATATTGAACAGAATTTAAAATTTGCATTTAGATAAACAATACTGTAAAATTATTGAGAACCCTGATATTATGATCCTATACTGGTTACTTTTTTTTCTTTCTTTTCTTTATATTTACTTAGACTGTAATGATTTACCCAGTTAATGTGATAGATATTAAATGTTTGGTTGTAAAAACCTGGGCACATTTTAACATTATTGCTCATCTCTCTGATTATTGAATTTAGTTAATTTATGAGTTAATTATTCCTCATCCATCTGAATTGTTGCTGTTTTACAGGAGTTCATATGAAACGACATAGAGGCCAGCGGGATTTTCCTTGTGATTATGGCTGCAACTATCGTGCTTATACTAAAGTTGACAAATTGCGACACATGACTCTGCATACTGGAGAACGCTGCCACCAATGTCAGTACTGTGGGAAAGCTTTTACAAAAGATTCAACTCTACATGAACATGTGAAAGGTGTACACGAACGTCCCAACAAGCATATATGTGCTACAGTGAGTAAGAAAAAATTATGTTATCAATTAATTTATTTGATTATTAAAGTGTTTCAATAATCAAGTAAAAATAGCCTTGTGTGCAAACAGTAAATCCTCTTGGGCTGAATTTTTGCTGCGACTTTTGTCTTGACATTTTATAAAAGGGTTGAAAAGTGTGAATCAATATCACATGTGTGTTCCTATAGAATTCAAAGGTGACAACAGTTGTTTTTTGCAAATATCTCGATTCTTCTGCATTTTATATTGAATAACCTTATTACAAGATTTGATGAGATAAAAGGTCCCATAAAATTGTTTCTAAACATTTTTTCTGAGACTAATGGTTTTTGTGATATTTAATGTTACAAAAATACAAAAAAATATTTTACATAAATATCTCAATTTCTATGTGTTATATGTCAAATGAGATTCTCATCAAACGTATAGGAAATAAAATTTCCTATAAAACATTTTTTCGTGGTCTTTCATATGACAAACCACCACCTCCACCTCCTTCTCCTTGTTCGTTTCCTCATCCTCATCATCCTCCTCCTCCTTGTTTTTTATTTTCCTCTCCTCCATATTGTTCTTGTTCCTGTTCTTCTTCTGACAAGATGAACAGAGTATGTGACAAAGTTTGTTCAGGATTATGTTGCTAGTAGGCAGTTGTAATTAAATATATAAAACAAAACAACATAATATATAAAAAGTACAAAGCTTAATGCATTCTGTAATTCACAATTTGATACATATCTACAAATTTCATGAATTTCTTGTTTCACTTCCTTACAATTAGGGAACCTCACCTTCAGCTATTGCTATTGATATTGACATTTCAATGTCTTTTTAATAAGTGTACCATTATATTATATGTATATTTTTATGTTTGGATGTTTTGTAATTTGTTAATTTTGAGTAAATCATTTCTGGTATTCCAGTGTGGCTTTTCCACATACCGTGCCAACAACTTACGTGTGCATATAAGTATGCGCCATAGAGGTGAATACAATAACCATGTGTGTCCAGTATGTGGTGCCAAAGTGAAACAACGAGCAGCTTTTCTGGATCATATGCGTTCTCATACTGGGGAACGACCATACAAGTAATATTAAATTCCACATCATACACAATATCCTTGATGAAAAAGCAGTATATTTGCATGAGTATTAATGAATTTATAATTGTTTAAAGGTATAAACAGTGTGTGTGCCGTTGAATTAGGAATTTTTAGTTTTTTATATTGAGGTCTTGTTTGCTACATGATCTGAAGTTGCAAATGTAAATAAACTTTGTGAGATGATTAAAATTCAATGACAGACAGTAAAAACCTTGTTATAATAGACAACTAGGAACAGATGTTGGCAGAAACTCTTAGGAGTGAGAAATGCTAATATAAGTTCACGTATGGTCATCTACGAATATCTGAAATTTTTATTGCTCTAGACTTAAATAATGTAAATTTTTTTCGTTGTTGACTTCAAAATTAGAATTCTCAACAGGATTATCTGTAATTTGAGGTGGTTCTCCCACCTTGCAAACAGAGCACTTATTCACCACTTGGTGAACAGAAATCTCACAATGATGGTGAAAAGCTTAATACAAAGGACTCTAACACTTTAAGATGGTGATACTTGCCCATTACTTTCCTAAGATGGAGGAAACTCCTTCTTAAACTCACTCTGTCAAGTGTGTTTAGGAATGAAAGTGAGCAGTCTCTTGGATCACTGTGGAGAAATTTATAGTTTCAACATCTGCTACTTGTGAGGAAAAGAAATTTCTTTGGAACCATTGTTCTGTCTTTAATTGGGGCAAAACATCTGTATGTGAGTCTCTTATTTACAGGAGGAAAATATTTGTTATTTTTTTAATTGAGACTCGGGACAGCCAATATTGCCTGTTATTAGCAGATTCTTCATTTAACTGAGTTTTGCTGGATTAATAACAATTGTCGAAGTTGCCTTCCCATTAAATGTCAAATGTATTAGGTAATGCATATTCCAAACTGTTTATCCATTTGCATGTTCACATTACTGCAGTTGTCGTTAAATTCTTTATAGGTATGTATAAATGTTTTGCAAATTTATGTGATGGGCAACAATGGAAATAATATCATTTTGGCATCATAATGCATGCTTATATTGTTGTGAATTCGCGCATTTCAAAAATGGAATGTGGAAGGAATGTTGCTTAAAAAATAAGAGGTTGAGATCTTTAAATATATATTAATGGAATTATTTGAATTGCTCATACAGTTCCTTATAGTGCGTCCAGAATAAGAAATATTGGGTTGGTGCAAATGAAATGGCCGATTTTAGAATTTTGAATTTCTCGCCTCAAGAAATTACTTTTTCTTTTGACAGGTGGCTCTGTAAATATGCTGCATGTAAACATACATGTCCTACAGAGGACATAGTGCTCTGTGACCTCTGTGTGTACAGTTTTCTGTTGCAGTTTAGTGTGAACAGTGTTCCAGTGTGTACGTTATCGGTGCTGGAAAGAAAACACATTCATGTAATTTATTTGTACGAGTTCAAACTCAATCACACTGCAACCAAGGCATCTCAGAACATTAATGTTGCATTTGGTGAAGTGACAAGTGAAAGAATGAAAGACGATGGACGAGTGGGTTCCTCATGTACTCGCAGAAACAGACAGGATGAGACAATTGGAGATCTGACACCTTTACTAATTAAGGTTAACCCATAAATGTTGCCAAATACTGCCAAGAAATAGAGAGTGTGCACAAAAACTGTGCACTAAATAGCCAGCATTAGTTAATAGGCATAGAGTTTTGCTGTTACATGATGCCAGACCTCAAATTGCCAAAAAAAAAAAAAAAACTGTTGAAAAACTCACCATGTTAGGCATTGAAATTCTCCCTCATCTTCTGTTTTCTTCAGACATCTCACCAACAGATTATCACCTCTTCAGACATTTGCATTTTTAGTGGGCACAAACTTCAAAGAAGAAGCACCAAAAAAAAAAAAAACAATTTATAAAGTTTATTGACTCATAATCTCCAGATTTTTTTTCAAAAAGGAATATCTGCACTTATTTCATGTTGGGAGAAGTGTGTGAATGCGAATGGAAATTATTTTGATTGAATATGTAATATTTTTCAGTAATAAGGAGTATTGTAATTTGCTATCTCTTTATGGCCATTTCATTTGCACCAACCCAATATTATGAAATCAGGATATCGGCTATAAAGCATCTTGCTACAATGCTATTGTGGACTCCCTGTTGAATCTTGAAATGGCATCATTGACAATGGAATTATATTTTTCATTCTTTACACTTGTGTATTTATTTATTTTATTTATTTAGTCAAAAAACAGTAAAAACTGTATATGACGTGTGGGGAAAGAAATTTATCTGCGCACATTTTCTTGAGGGCCAGAATTTTATTTAAAAAAAAAAAAAAAAAAACGAAAACGAAAAAATTAATTTAGAAAATAATTATTTTAGAAAAATAAAGATATTTGAAAAATGTTTTTTCCCGAGTTATAGAAAATCAATTTCAACTGTAAATGAACTACAAGCAAAAGGAGTGCTCAACAAAACGTGCGCACAGTGAAGCTACATTTACGTCCAGAAGCAAAACAAGGGGCCATCTCAGCATTTGCTCTATGGATCAGGGAAACTGGACAAAAACCTGATCGAGATGGGGGTCATTGACCCGGAAGCTGAAGTACATTACTTGTTACAGGCGTATTAAATATTTTTTTAAATGTATACAATGCAAACATAAACTAATTCATTATACATCTTTGTTTTGTTACATTAAACATTATTTTTCTTTTTCACGATCAGTATAGTCTCTAATTGTATAGAAACAATTGCCAGCAGTAATTGCCAGCAGTAATTGCAAGTGTAATTGCCAGCAGTAAGAAAGGTATATTACATATAGAGCATTGTTCTCAGAAGGGATTGGAGGCCAAACTCAAAAGTAGGATGGTTTTGCTTGTGAATGTACAAAGCTTGTTGGCATCAATGCAAAAGTGAAAAATCTTGACTGGTATCATCTTTCTTTATCATTTACGTTGTTAATACTAACTGGTCCTGGAGCCTCTGCTGCTTCCATAGAAAGACACACCAATGACAGCATTCATATCTAGGACTGCAGGTTTGTTTCCAGCTTGATAAAAATGGGTGTCAGGAAAAGCAAAAGATGAAGAAAAAGGAAAATAATGACAAAAAAGGACAGTCGAACAGAAAAGGACCTTCAAAAATTGGGATCTCCAAATTTACAAGATTGTGATATAATTAGAAAAATTATGAAATCACAGAGTTTCGAGATAGAAAAGGAAGTCAAATAGAACTTCTGGTCTGAGCTATGAAAGGAGACCTATTAATTGCGCATGAGAGATTACTGGGCTAACAAGAAGGCCAAAAAGTGTTGATTTCACATGGTTGTAATGACCCATTCGCAAAGAAGAAGAACACACGTTGAGACAAGTTTCGGATTGTTAATGGGATATTACAGAAATGGGAGTGCATTGAGCTTTTGTATACATTGGTTAACTGTGTATTTCAACCACTTAAAAATGTCTTTTGACAAATGAAGGTTATTTACATCACTTTGCAAAGTAATTAATGAATCATGCCCAGAACAATGTTAAAGTTTTGAAATGACATGGAAACTGTCTGGAAATTAATCTCATCCTGTAAAACAGTAGAATATCATGTTACTAGAAATCACTGTACAGCTAAATGGTAGCTCCTGAAGAAATTGTTTAATGTATGGAATCGTGACTTAGGACTTCACTAATATGTGCGAGTGAATGAATCCATGCCCCAACAAATTCAAGCCCTTGTCCATGCTAAAAGATAGCTATCTAAGTATGAAAAAATATTTATATTTATTCAAATATCCTTGAGAGTCTGCAGTTTTTTCCTTCAACCATTATCTAATATTATCTACCTCTCTGGTCTGTGCAAATCCCACCCTGGCTAACCACTGTCTGTGATACCTGAAATATCTTCCATTTACTCTTGTGGACTGAGCCTCCACACACTCCCCTTGCTGAGCAATAGATTGGCATCATCAGGGACACAGTGGGGCACACACTGCACCTGTGGCTTGGTGCAGCTAGTTTTCTATTTTTTTATCTGCTAAGGTGGTGTCATAAGCTGTCATCACCACACAAAATGCTTAGACATGAAGTTATGAAAGACAGATAAAGAGGATCAGAAGGAAAATGGAGTTTATTGATCAGAAGGAAAATGTGATTAAATGAAGCGGACATATGGAGGGAAGTCCATGAGTTCTTAGCCTGACCTACTTTACTACTATAATTGAATGTGTAATTTCAATTTAGCCTATGACTGCAAACTAAATTTAAACAATGTTCTAATTGTTTAATACAGTGTATTAGACAAAAGCTCCTTCATTCTAATTTAAGTTTCCTCTTTGTCTGTGCAATGTAAGTTTTCAGGGAATTTAATTGTAGATGCAGAACCATGACTACAGGAGGAAAGTTTTGAAATTTCAACCTTAGTATTCCTGTAAAATTGTTAAAATGTGATCATTACAATGCATGCGTTAAACATGTCAGCATACTTAAAGGGAGGGGGGTGCTATATTGACTGAAAAGGGGAAGTGAAACGACCTCGGTAAGTTCTGATAAATAAGATTTATTTTACTGCATTGTGTGGAGAGAGACGACAGATGAATATTTCTACTGGAGAGAGACAGAGAGCTAGGAGGAGGAGGTGGGGAGTCCAGTTACTAATGGTGACAACTACATAATTCCACCTTTCCAGTGCTCCTTCAGTGACAGTGGTGCTCCTGATCACTGTTGTCATGTTCCAGTTGATGTGGGTTCCAGGTCTTTGAACGGGGTTCCTCATTGTGAACGGTTAAGGACTACGGTGTGTCTAGTACCTCTGGCATGACTCTGACTGGTATTTCCCCACTGCCTTGGTAGACTCGTTTATACAGTATTTCTTGTTATGGTTGTGGCAACGCTATTGGAGGTTGCTCCTGGATACTTGCAATGAAGAAATGTGCCATGATGGCAACTTAAAACAGCAGCCCATAAGCCCATGCCAGCTCTATATCAACTAGCATAAGGGGTTAGTGATATTGAGCATTTATGGGCAAAAAAATATGCACACATCCAAGCTGTAAGACCCTTGAAGCTGAGGTAGCCACTGGCAACCTGGATTATTCCTGGATATTAGGAATTTGGAATTTATAGAATTTAGAATGAATGTTTACTTTCATCAATAATTTCAATTATAGAAACAGAAATGAAAAGTCCTTATTCATTGGCCACCCACTGTGTAGTTAAATCCAAAAGAAAATGGTTTTCTTAGATATTCAAAGATATTTAAAGTAATGTCAAGCTTGGCTAGCTACCAGAACAATTGAGAGCCATGATCTTGAGGAAAGATTGTTGATAGACCAGATTAGAGACTTTAAACATTTGTTTGTTGATCTGTTGCTAAAAGTATTTTGAATAAAAATAGAAATACTACTTTTCTTAGTTTTTTCATTAATAAGATTCTAGAATTTCGGAAGTTAAGCTAGATTTAGGAATGCACCCTTCTCAGAGGCATCTAACTTGCACAATTGTGAAAAGTGTAATTGTTTTTAAAATAGTTGGGCAGTTATTTTCAGGGGAAAAATACAAAAACAATATTTGATAATGTTGCTTTTTTTGAAAACTGACATAATGTCTGAACCTTCTGAGAAGTGTCTGAATATGTGCACAGTGCACTATGAAACGTTGATTAAGAGATGTGCAAAGATGTACTAGTACTGTTTAAAAAATCTACATTTTTTTGAATATTAAATGAAAATACAATTTGTTTAGTTATTTTCTGAGATAAATTACACATTGTTTTAGATCTGATATTGGAGTTCAAAATTTCCTTTTAATTTGTGTAATTTTTGGATGTGATAATTTTTTTAATAATAGAATGTAGCAAACCCCCGGAATTATTAAATTTACTGTTTCAAAAATGATTTAATTTTCTGTTAATCAACGAGACGGACATCTTAAAGAGAAACAAAACAAAACTGTTTGCAGGTTGGTGCGTGGAACATATTTTAACAAGCATAAAAAAACAAACTTTGTTTCATTGTGTAAATCATTTAGATATAATTTAAAATATTGGTTTTACAGGTGCCAACTCTGTGAAAGCTCATTTACTTGCGTTGCACGTCTGACTGTTCATCGTAAGGCTGTACATGGTCCACGTGAATTCACATGCAAACACTGTCAAAAGTCTTTTCAAACAAAGCATCACATGGAGAGGCATGAACTCATACATACGAACCAGAGGCCATATGCCTGTCCATTTTGCTGTTACTCATGCAATACACAAGGAAATGTAACTAAGCATGTAAAAGGTGTTCACAACAAGCCGGATTTTTCATACAGAAAGTGAGTATTCTTCTGTGAATGTTTCAAATACAGATTTTCCTTCCAGTATATTTACATTTTTTATATAATTAGTGCATTAGATAAGAATTGGTATTCCTGCTGGTATTGCTGTTGTTTCCTCACCATATTTGTAAACCTTACAGTGATAAATTTGTGTGCTGTAAGTCCCAAATATTTGTGAAAAAACTGTTCAGAAGATAGCCATTAATTGAGGTATATTGAATATGATCTCATTATAATAAAGTTTCTTTACGTATGATATATTGTGAGCAGTGTTTTGATAGGAGAACGTATTAGGGAAGACAAATCATACTTTAAGAAAATGGCTTCTTCACACTTGATATAGTTATCACAATGACAATTTATCCAAAGCATTATGTTTTGATCTCAAAGTGAATATTGATGCTTTCTGGATGCCTCTATGTTTACAAAGAAGTTGTTACAGAGCTTTGAAAGTATTCCTTTGAAAAACTTAGTTTCTCACTGATGTGCTTCAAAATCGTGTTCTGAAAGACTATGAGGATATTTGTCACATCCTCTTATATTATGCTTGTTGCTTGTAATGTGCTTGTTTTGACTAGTCAGATACATCAATAAGACTAATTACAATTAAAAATGAATGGCAGCAAATATTTTATTACTAAAGAAAATCCATAAGAGATTTGAATATGTACAAAACAAGCAATTTCATTTTAGTTTTAACACTCTTTAGAACATGTTAATTTGGAAAGTTACAAATTTTTTTTGTATGGTCTCCAGAATACAGAAATCATGGTGAGTGGACCCTGGTTTTACTTGGAGTTAGTTTCTAATTTTTATACTTTGCCAGGCATTTTATCCGCAAAGTCTGAGCTTCATTTATTTATTTTAATTCAGGGATATGAAGATGTGTAAAGTTGTGGAAAGTATTGGCTTCACCATTGACTTCATATTTAATCACTAAATTCAAGCAATAGTTTTTTGTTTGTTTTTTTACCTAAAATAGGTAAGCAAAAAAGGCATTCTATTCCTATTTTTATTAAAATAGGCAGGCAAAAAGGCATTTATTCTAGCTAAAGTAGGGGTAGAAAAAGGCATGTAAACAAATAAAAAATCATATTTAAAAGGAATTATTGTAAAAAATTCAAATTATTCACTTTTTTATTCTAACTCTAAAATTTTCATTAGCCCTTAACATGTAAGGGAACGTTATTTTCTTGGTAATCTTAATTCCACGTGACTATATGGTATGATGGCTATGTATTTCTTTCATTTGTGACACTCTTTTTTTGAAATGATTTTGTAGACTTCCTTTTGAACTTAAAATGGCAATAGTGAAAATAAGATTATATTTTTCATTATTTTCACTCGTGTAATCACCAGCACTGAGAGTGGTATATCAAACACAGAGAGCTGTTCTCAGAAGGGAGAGACCATGCTCAAATTAAGATGGGATTTCTCTTAAAGAAGTCTGTCAATATCAATGAAAAAATCAGAAATATTGACAGGTATCCTCTTCCTTTTTCATTAATATTTCTAACAATGCCTCTGCTTCCACAGAAAGACAAAATACGACCACGCCTTGTTGTCCATGCTTGCGGATACTTGTCCAGCTTTGTTGGGATTGGTGAGAGGAGGAAGAAAGCAAAATAATGAGACAAAAGGCAGAAAAAGGCACAAATAAAACAAAATGGAAAAATAGGCAAAATGAAAATTACTAAAACAACTCCAGAAGCATAATCAAGTGATTCCTATTGTCAAAAGTCATGAAATAGTACCAATAACAAAAAGGCATTTTGCCAAACTTCTGGACTCTCTTAATCACATTCAACTTAAGGGCAGATAATGTGTGTTTTGAAAATCAAGTATTTATAAAGTAATGAAATTTTTGCAGCTTCCAAGTGGAATAGAACAAGTGAATAATAGAATACTCTATTCTTTCCTAGCCACCAGACTATGCACATAGACTTCTTTCCTATTCTTCTAATTTGTGAATAATAAAGTTAATCAACTTCAAATCCATGTTGTGAAATATTTTTTTTTCCTTCTTTTTTTCTTTTCTTTTTTTTCTTTCTTTCTTTCTTTCTTTCTTTCTTTTTGCGATTCAAATCACATTCTCCAGTCACCTGTATTCAGAATTATTAAGAAATCCAACCATGGCAATAAAACATAAATATTTTCAGTTGTACATTTGATGTTGCCTATAATTTTTGTGAATAATTGTTTGGTTGTTGTTAGTAATGTACATATCAGGTTATAATCAGTGTTAAAACTGCATGCTTGAATGATACACCTTATCTACCCAACTAAGGCAGTAAGTTTAGCAGGAGCTAAGAAATTTTTTTTGGGTTAAAGTTGCAATAAATATTGCGAATGTTTGAACTAAAAAGCTATTTAAATATTGAGCTGAATTAAATCATTTGAATTATTGAAGTACTTCTGCCTAGATTTTACATATTGTTTTATCAATACACATAATATTAATTTTATGGAAGTAGTTTTTGATATTAAAATTTGTATCATTATCCTTCTTTCGTTTTTTCTTTACATTTCACACATTGCTTCATATACAACTCCATATGAATTGAACAACAGTAAATATTGCTAGAAATGTAGGATATGCAATTCCACTCTCTATTTCACAATAACTATTTTTTATTAACATAAACATATTTGAATTTCATGTTTCAGAGTTATGGATTGGGTACTCAGATTCTACTTTAAATTGGTATTTTGAATCTGAAGCTATGTAATAGCCTCAATGTTATTAGTACTGAGTTTGCAGTAAAGTCAGCAACTTCCATCAGAACTTTTAAGAGAATTGTGTCAAATCTTTGGTTTAGTTTGTTGTTGTGCGAAGTCAATATTAGCAAGGTCACTATGTCTTTTCTCGTTTGTTTACAGGTATAAGGCAGATCAACAAGTGGATTCTGATTGCAAGGCAGTGAAATCAGAATGGATTGAAAAGGGAGAGAAATTAACTACAGAGTACTTGAAAGACCTGTCTAAAAAACTTGGGAGGGAAGTAACTTTGTTAGAACTTAAGGAACGGGAGGCTGAAAAGAACAGACGTTTGACAGAAGATGTGGAACAAGTGAAAAAGCGCCATTGTAGAAAACAAGAACATGATTATCATTCCAAAGTAGGTCCAGAAGATGATGAACAATTAGAAGAAGAAGAAGCAGATGAGCCAACAGCTGTGTTATTGAGTGTGGCCCAAGAACCAACTTCCACTTCCTGTGGTAACATTGTGGGCAATCCCATTCCTGGTTTATCACAGACTCATATGTTACAAGGTGTAACAATTAACAGAAGCACAAATACCCAGCGTACTCTCTTCATTCAAACACCTCGGGATACAGACATTCAATCTGTTTTATCAGACAAGGTTCCGAAGGGTAGTAATACAGATCCTCCATCAATTTCTGGTCAAAATAGTATCCAGTTTTGTGTGAATGAGCAGATGCCCTTAGATGATCAAGTTCCTTTTCATGTGATTTATCATTCTACACCCCAACAATCGTCAAACAATAATTCCCAAGAGAATGTATCTTACGATTTGAGTAGTTCCAAGTACATTAATAATTTTAATTTTGTAGAAGTTAAAGGCGATGCCTCAAGCAATCCAACAGTGGTTGTTATCATTAATACAGACAATCATTAAATTTTTGAAAGTAACACTTCAATGATGAATGCTTCAAGTAAGATTTTGACACTGATTGATTCAAGTAAGCTTCAAGTAAAATTTCGACACTGTTAAAGGGTTATTGAATGTCACCTAACCTAACAATTCTATCCTCATCAAAATATTTTTTTATTATTATTTTATATTGTAGTCATGAATTTAGACATTGTTTTATTTTGCAGTAATGGTATTATTACAAATTGAATTTGTATATGTGTATTTGCTTTGTTACATGTCAAGGAGATTCTTGGGTGTGAATGAAAACACTGTTGTATCGATTACACCAGTGGTGCTCATCTATTGAGTAAAATAATGAGCCCTCTTGCATTTCAAATGTACTGAAATTGATGCTTGACTTGTAAAACAAAAATGTATCTTTATGTACAATAAATTTATGTTACATACTTTTTTGTACAAAATTGTATTTATATTGTAAAAATTAAATAATAATCCTCGAGAAAAATGCCTTTTATTGAACATTTTTTGCTCATAAATGATGCATGCTGTTGTTTATAATACCAAACTTGTTAGTGAATTCCAACAACGTTGGACTGACTTCAGTTAACTTCAGAACAGTTAACTGACTTCAAAGACTTTATACTTGAATTTAATTTTAAGTAAAGTGTGCGTTAGGTAATAGTTCTTAAGTGGGGGAGACCAAAGGTCTTGTGTACAGATTTAATCGCCTTTATTCTTTTTAATGCAAATATATTAACACTTTGGAAATCTTGAAATTGACGCGAACTGGTTTTATATGTTAATTAAGTTCGCTGGAGTGTTTCTGTTTGCATTTAGTTTAAAAACTGACATTTCAAAGATTTTACGAGCGCGATCTGTAACGAATAGTTCGCTGTGTGAGGGTATGTAAACAAATACGCCTTCTTTCATCTGGAATACTCGGAAATAACGTTGATGCAAGATGAATCCAGGAGGACGCCCCCACACGGAGCAAGACGTCGATTGCCAACATAACCACCCCTGACTCAATGTAATGTTAAAAATAAAATTAAACGCAAAGTAGTCACTTTAATATAATGCATCCTTTCTTCATATGAGAGAATAAATATTAATTTAAATCGACATTCAATTTACTGCCACCGAATTGATGAGATACATTTTAATTTTTTGTCAATCATTATTCGTGAAATAAAATGTACCGCCTCAACCTGCCTAATTCTTGTTACAGAAACGAATCAATTTGTACGTTGATATTAACTTAATTGAACATTTTCTCTGGGCTTCCATTTCAGTTACGAGGGAAAGGCAAAGGTCTTTGCACTACGAAAACATAATTTACGAACCCATTATATGTTGATTAAAATGCATGATATTTCCATATCTGTGGGAGAGAAAAATACGAATATAAAAAAAATAGTCTACATTCATTTCTTAAATATTTTTGAGGCGTTTTAATGAAGTTGGCGATATATTCAAATTTTAAATTAAGAAACCCTTGACCATTGGCTACTTATTGTTTACCAGGCCGTTACTGTGATCCACTCTCGAATTTTTTATTCACTGTTTAAATTTTTTAAAGTTATTATTTTGTAAAATAAATATGTGTATATTATCAAGAATATTATAAGACATTTTATTTTATTTGCTAGGTAATATTTTAATTTCTAAGGAATAGTTAAAATTTACGCGGGAATTGAGCGCTATCTGTAACAACGCTTTGGAACTACGTTGCTGCCAAGCTACCGTTGTGGAAAATCAGGTAGGAGTGTAAATTTGTCTCTTGTACATTTAACATCTCCTCGTAGGAATTTTGCTGGGCGGTGGAAAATTCATATTAGCGTGAGTATTTTTTGTAGTAAATTTTGATATATTTTTTAGCGCTGGGAAGTACGTAGTTGCAGAGTAAAAATAATTAATAGGGCAGACTTCCACCGACCTCCGATGTAGACGGCAAATGGTATGGCGTCGTGTGGTGTGGAGACGGATCGTGAGCTGTGAGGCTGGTTCCCTTATTTTATTGGCATTTTAGTGTTTGAATTTTAATTTATTTTCGTTGCTGTGCGGTGTGCATCGAAGTGTAATTTGCAGAGGGGATAATATATTTTTCCCTCTACGAGATTTTGAAGGAAATGCCGACGATAGAACGCTCTAAAAATAGGGAAAATTTTTGAGGTCCACAATCGTTATTTTCTTGGAGAGATTCGTTTGATTTGAAAATGGCGGGCGCGGAATTTATGTCTCATTAGGCAGTTCGGGACGATTAAAACTCCTAAAAATTGTTTTTAATTTGGATAATACGTCCAGTTTCGTTGAATGAAAGCCAATAATTTAATAGCAATAGGGAAATAGCGAAATAACTGTCGCGAAGTGTGTTGAGAAGTTAGAGAAGTGTGTAATGAGAATATATAGTTTGTGGTACCCCAATGGTGTTAATTTTTGTCTCAGGTTTTACTGAAAGAAAGTAAAAACATTTTCTCCCGACCATGTCCGACAACGAGACTAGCCCAGCCCCCGAGGACACCAAGCGGAAGCGTGGACGCCCATCAAAGGGCGGTTCTGATTTGAAGGTAGTGTTGTGAAAATTATTTTATTTTTTCCTAATGTGAATTCCAATAATTCCAGAAAAAAAAATTTCCCCCCATAAACGTGGCTATAAAAAGTTAGGTCACTAAAACTAGTATTCTACTGATAGAGGAAGAGTGAATTTTGAGTCCTCTGTCTTAGGATAAGTTTTGGTGAAATGTGTTTGAGGAGTGGTATTTCCTTTAGAAGACTTATTTATTTGAAATTAACCTAGTGAAATTTAATGATCAGAAGTTCGGTGAACAAATGGCAGTCTAAAGGGTTCAGTGCATAGTCTTGCTTAGTTAATATTTTCATTTGACTAGTTTTACTTCCAATCTTACAAATATTTTGAAATAGTGGTTGTTAAGTAACCAATGAAACATTGAATTTCAACAATTTAACAGATGGGACTCGGATGTGAAAGTCAATTTTTATATTCTATGAATGGTATGTGGAATGATTGAATGTGGTTTGAACCCCTAGGCTAATGGAAGAAACTGAAAGCGTTGCAGAAAATTTGATTATGGACATTTAGGACTTTCTTAAATTTCTTGTTAGTAAACATTCACAAATTCTGAAGTTCTGGAGTTATTGGCCTATTTGTAAGAGGACCAATTCATAATTTTTTTGCCTTCAGGAAAAAATTAAATTATAAAAATTCATTGTGAAACCTTAATTGTAATTTTTTTTTTTTTTCTGGACTAGCACATTGAATACTCCTGGGAAAAAATTATGAAGGTTTTAAAAATTATTTTTAAGTGGAAAAAGGTTGGAAATGTTTTATAAATAACGGCTATTATAGCTATCATTGCTGCTAAATTCATTCAAGTCAAGTCACTGTTCCAGAACTATGATGAAATGTTTATTTACTGCAAAAGAGGATTCATGTAGGAGAGTTGGGAGTATTTCTTGAGTAGAAGTATCTTTATTATGTGTTATATTTGTATTCCTTTGTAATGAAATGCGGAATAAAATCATTTTATTTAGATGTTAATTTGGTGGTGAAATTTGCATATTCAATTTAGTTTTGTGGATGGGAATTATTTTCAAGGGATAATTTTAGCCATTTAGACATGCAATTACGCCATTGTGCTTACTCTTCGCAATATAATTAAGTTGGAAATTCTTAAATTTTAGCGTTTAAATTCGTCACGGCAATTTAAAAATGTTCAAAGCATTATGGGTAATGATAAAAGAATAACTTAAACTTGTTTAATTTTTTTATTATCAAATTATTAAAAGCTTTAGTTTTAGCTCTACTTAAAGTACAAAAGTTCTAAAATAATTCTATAGTTCGGAGTACGTTACATAGTTTATTGTATTTATAAGGGATGCTGATGTGGGGAAATTTATTTTCGTTATAGCAATTATTTTTTTTGTGAGCATCGAAGAGAGTCAAATATTTGTTCCAACGCAATATAGGTTCCAACACATTTTGAAACTTGGAATGTTTACCATTTGTAAAGTTTGAAACCGGCATAATTTTCAAGGAAGAATGGCGGCGACTTCGGTGTACGCGAGGGTGAACGTGGAAGAACGAATTATAGGAGTCGACTCCTGAATTCGATTCTTTCGATACTAAAGCAGGAAACCTTTTAATTTCCCGTATTTGCTTAACAAACAGGTACCTGGAGAAGTTAGTCGCGTCTGTAGTTCTATTTTCCTTATTATTCGTTGACTCATCGTTTTGGTTCGTAATAGTTCCTCTGCATGAAAATGACTTCAGCGCCATAGTGGCGATTTGGTGCACTGAGCTGTAGCTACCTACTGCTCCTAGGTTTGCCTTACACAAGCTTGAACGATCGATTTCCGATTGGCAGCGAGCATCAATCGACTACGTAACTAAAGGAGTTAAAATTTTAATTTTAAATCGCCAGTTTTTCATGAGAATTAATCTGTTGGTGGTAACTATATGTTGAGTCCTAATACGTCTGATATTTCTTTTTTGTTTCGATTATATTCTAAGATTTGCTGTGTAAACACATGCTGACGAAAAATTTGAATGTAGCGTTGCCGGCCCGAACAGATATTCCCAAGCATGGGAAGTGAGAAGCTTCGGCAAGTTAGTTGCATACACTTCGTGCAAGACGCCTCCTTTGCGTCCTTACGTTAACCCCTTTGTCGATTGTCTGCGTTAATATGCTATTATGTCCTATAAGCTTGCTGGCCCCTAAATGTGGGAAATCCTAATCTCCTAGGTTCATAGCTCATTGGATGGCCTGGAATCTAGTTGCATACAAACATAAAAGAATAAAAAACCAACCTTGGTTTGAATTACTTAAATGTTTGCAGGAGGGAGTATTTGCTAAACTTTCAGATGCAGTGTAAAAGTAATAAGGATAGTTTAGTTAAATACCATCTCTTATCAAATTGTCAATTGTTAGGTTAACACTACCTTCACTGAAAGCACCATTTTAGTTTGCACAAAAAGATGCTACAGCCTTGCTCAGGAGACAAGTAAATTGTCTTAAGATAGGATCCCTTTACCACCATTGGAAGATTGTGTTATTGGAGTATCTTTTCAAATTTTTGCTATTTGTGAACATAATATTGGGTATTTAATTCTTAAACAAACTAAGCTATTAAAATTTTCCAAAATATGCAGATGTACAAAACAAATTTTGCAATTGCTTATTATTTAGTGATAGTTCCAAAAAGTGTTGTGGCACCTAGTGAAATTGTTGTGAAGTTTCATTACCACTAAAGATGCAATGTAATATTCTGGGAAATCACATCCTATAGCGACCAGACTTGTATATTACAGAAAAGCGTGTGCAAATAATAAGCCAATCTTACCCACATGATTCTTGTAAACCACCTTTTTTTTAAGCTTTGAATTCTTATTGTGCCTCTTAATGAATCAGTGGTTTTGCCAAAAGTGACTTGCTCAAGGATGGGAGCGTATTTTCAAATTGATACCCACAACTGTAATGCTTAACATAGTAAAGACCAGATTTTTGTGCAGTAAACTCTCTAAAACTTGCAAAAACATGCAATAAAAAGTTAAAAAACTTTACAAAACTGTTATGTAGCCCAAAACTTCAGTTAATCCACTTACAAACTCATTTTATATTTTAGATGCAATATTTCAGGTGAATGAATTCTGATGATTTTTAGTGTTTTTATTATAATAAAGTCTACACATTGTTTACCCAAACCTTATTTGATATTTTAGACATTATTCACACAATTTTAAAATTAGCATAAAAATACAAAAGGAATGCATGCAGTCTCGCTTTGGTGAATTCAGCAAAGCCTGACAAAATGGATATGATCTGATCGGAGAGAGACCAAACATTGCCTTGGCTGAGTGGCCGCAACCATGGGTCACAGGCCTAGTTCTTGGTGCAAATGCATACCTCTGTTGCATTAACTCAAATTTTAGACAATAGGCAACTTGAAAGATATAGATGCTCAGTTCACAGGGCAACAAAATGCAGCATTGATATAATATTAAACAGCACTCCGTTTACACAGACCACCTGAATGTACTGCTGAGAAATGCCATAAAAATATTTCTTAAATGAAACCTTCAAAAGAGATAAAATTAAACAAGTTGATTATGTACAAAATTATATTTTGAGGAATAAAACTATGAATCTTGCAAATTCGTCAGGTAAAAACCTAAAATATAAAATTTTCAGGCAGATTACCTTAAACGTTTCAGGCTTTAGTCGTTCAAATGAGAGTATTTTTTGAGAATAGGTGATTTTGACCTTTTCAGTGAGGTGTTGGAGATTTGAGCATTTTCTAGAGAGACGTATGAAAAACCATTTTTAAAGGTTATGGACTGTATAATAGAAATTGCCCCAAATGGATTAAATGTACAGTCTGAAGAGGAAATGAACAAATAAAAAATTAAATGCTAGAACAAATAACCTTTATTTCTTCTACCTGCACCATGTACTGTGCACGCATTCCTATTTAAAGAATCAGTGATCCTTGGGGAAGAGAGTAGAGTAGAAGGGGTATATAAGCAAAAATGTAATGCAGGTGGGTAAATAGGATTGCTAGTGATAATTTTACCTGGCTTAAATTGGCACAAGACTGGAATATGAAAAAAGTTCAGACCTTTACTAAATAATGAAAATTAACTTTTCCAAGGCCTTTCTTTGAAATGTATTGTCCAATTGCACAAAGTTGTCAAACATAATTGGAAAGAACTTGATATATTGGATTAGGCCTATAACAAGTCCTGAGTAGCACAATATTGTAGTGATGCTTTAGACAATTGAGGCATTTTTGTGTTTATGTGGTCCATTCCATGTGAAATTGAACCCTAAGGTTGAAAAATACTTGTATGGTGCTGTCCATAAATTATGTAAGGCAAATTGGGAGTATTTTGTATACCCCCACTCCTTGTAACACCCAAAATTCACACTTAACCCCCCCCCTAATTATGTAACACTTGTGACCCCCCCCCCTGTAAATGCAAGATGTGAAAATAAATTTTGGCAAAGTAAAACAGTTTGTATTAATTTTACTTGTTGTATATTAGTCATTAATTAAAGTAGAAATTAGTTTGAATTGTGAAAAAGAATACTTGGGCAAGGAATGGTTGATCACAAGCTATACGCAGGTTGTGGATGATGCAAGAGCGAGAGTCTGGATTGCTAATTTAAATGGATTCTGGAATATTCTATAGCTCAGTTTTAGAGAATATTTCTTCATATCCTTAGATTAAAAATAAGTTGAAAAAATCTTTCCATTTATTTTAACAATGTACAATCAATAACTTAGGTTATTTCCGTTTTTAAAAAAAATTAATTAGTTAATATTTTAATGTCTTAGTCCAGGACTCAAAAAGGAATTATTCCAGCAAATGTTAAAAAAATATATAAAGTTATGTAACACCTAACTAATATCCCCTACCCCTATGTAATGCAGCGAAACTCTTCCTCAGGTCCCCTCCCACCTCTAGCGTTGTGTATGGACCCCCCCCCCCCCCTTTATAAACCAATTGTGGCACAGTCAGCTTGCAAACTAGAAAATGTTATAACAAGTTGTATAACAGTGTGAGACAGAACAGTCGCATCAACTGCACGAGACAAATGGGAATATTCTCAATTTGCCCAGAGAACATGCCAATCATTAGGTGAATATTTTTATTCATAAAAAGTTGAGTATATATAGATGTCTGGCCAATAAGTATTGGCCAGAGACTGTCTTGAGCAGAGAGAGAACAAGTTTAGAAACTCTTTGCCATCTTATACCTGTTGTCTACTTATTTCCCATCCATGTCACAAATGATAAATTATAGTATATGTAAAAAGTTGTGAATTTCATAACTTCAAAATCACTGAAAATCATGTCCTATTATTAAAATTGTTGTTGTAAATAAACTTTTGTGAACACAGGAGGTCGTCAAAAGGGAAGTAAAAGAAAAAATTGCTGTGAGGTCTTGTCTGGAAGTAACCATGAAATAGTTGTTAAAAACTTCTTGCCTCTTGCAGAAAAATTTGAATATTCTGTTCATTAGATGCATTTAATTTTTTTCTATTGTAGCTCAGACATAGGTTTTGTAAATTTCAAATTTTATCTCCAGTCCCCTTGAATATTAAGGTCCTAATTGAGAAATTGTGTAGTTGTAAAACAAAGTATTAAAGGGCTATAAAAAACCAAAGGATAGAAAGTCGTTTGATATCAGAAGTGAAACTCGTGGTATAAGCAAATTCTAACACAAAACTAGCCCTTAAAAAGGTGTAAAGTTATTACATTGAGTTATAACTTGAAGTAAACATTTAAAAAAATTCCAAATAAAGTTTGGTTCAAAAACTTGGACTCCAGAATTATCAAGATTCAAACCACCACAAATTAGATTCTTAATTTTTCTCTCAATGACTGACATTCATAAATGGTCTAGCAACCATTAGGTGTTTTTAATGTGGATTGATTGTTTCACTGGCTCATGATGTTTAGGACTTACCAAAGCAGATTTTGGTACCACTGATTTTCAATAAAATCAGAGAAGCTTTTAAAGGATTTTAGAATTGTAGTGAAAGGATTTTTACTAGAAAATAAAACTTAATGTAAATAAAATTGAATGAATGTTATGTTGGTGATTGATCTAACATAATTGGTAAAGTGTTTAAAAAATTACTTGGGTGCAAAAGAATACCTGGAGTTTGTCATAGTGATGTAAAAGTGACTAATTTACTAATATTGAGATGTTAGGATTCCTTAATGCTACAAACCATCCACCTTGCAATGAGTTTTCTGGTTATTCTTTTTTCCTTATTTGTAATATTTTATTGTTTAATGTGAATGGTAATTTGTTGCAACAAAACTAAAGTGATTGGATGTTTCAAGGGCTGTTGTACTTCTTTCCAGGAGACTACTTCTAAAGAAGCAAAGAAGCGTGCAAAATCCGCAGATGACAAGAAGGATGTAAAGAAGGCTGATGGAGCTTCACCTGCAAAAAGGGGAAGAGGGCGACCAAAGGGCTCCACAAAGAAGAAAGGAAAAACCACACCTAAGGTTGGTTTCTTGAAATAATCCTTCTGTTCCTTTCTTCCATTCCTGCCTTCCTTCCTCCTTGTTCTCAAGAATATACTATTTAGTTCAGTCTTATTTTCAAGCTTCCCTCTTGTTGCACATTTCTGCACTAGTTTGTCTTGCTCTTGTAATAGGTGGACCAACTGATGTCATTCAATGTTACTAAACTTGGATAACTAAGTTTATTTCTGAACATTTAGGAACCTTAAATATTGAAAGGGAAAAAGGATTGTTTCAAAAAGTGTTCAGATGACATTAAAGTTCTTGTAGAGTCTACCAATCCCATTTCATTATCTTGAGTGCCTATGAGGGAAGGGGAATATTAATGACAGACCAAAATAAATTGTAATAAAATTGACAAAAAATTTATATATTAAAGAACTAGTGCTATATATATTTTGCAATATATTACATTAATTTTTGTGTTGAATAATTTGTTTAAAGGTATTAAAAGGTCATATTCAGAACATTTTCTGCAGTTTTTTGAAAATTGTTGTTGTGTGGAATTAGTAGTTCTAGTGAAGTGTGTAGAATCAAATTAAATATTTGAGGAAACGTTATTGAAAGAAAAGGACTTATAAATGGTAGAGCAAAGTGTTCAGTTCAAAAATGAATTGGCAAATTTGTATTTGAAAGCAGTATTGTCATGCAACTTGTAGTCATTATGTATTAACTAATAGATTAATAGTGAGGCTTTGAAACTTTTGCTGATCCCTACTTTTAACAAGTTTCCTTGTTCTATTCAAGGTCCTGAAGTGTTGATTCCTTGCTTGATCAGGAATTCTTGGATGATTAAGGGGGGAGGTCATATATCACAAGGAACAATGTAGTCTTAATTTTCTAACTAATGCATAAGGTATCATTTTAAATACATTATTAACTAGAGAGATTTAGGGACATTTCTCTATGGTGAATAGGGTAGCCACCTCTGAGTTTGACCTGGAGGCTCTGGGTTTCAGAAGTAAATTCTGGGTTCATAAGGAAAATATCAGGGTTATACAAGCACTTAAATTCACTGTGAAGTGCGTGTAATTGTTTGACAGAAGTATGTGATGCGAGTGATGCACATGATAGCTATATTTACCTTTGGCACATGCAGTTAATCTACTCTGTAGTGAGGAAAAAGCAACCTGTATTATGTATCAAAATTTTCTTCTTTACCTAAATAATTATAACAAATAATATTTTCAATAAAGAAATGGACTTCGAAAGGTGGCAACCCTATCAATGAATAACATTGAACTTGAACAGTCTAAGATTTGGTGGAAACAAATGTATGTGTGTGTATGCTATGTACTGTGTGAAAGAGTAATTGTAAAAATTGAAAACTTAATCAGATTAATTCTCTGCCGTCATGTTCATTCACAAAATCATCTGTGGCCCTTTGGTGGTCAGGATATAGTGTTAAGAATTTTACTGAAGTAAATCTGGGCAAATTGTTCAGCAGTAATGTCTGCCTTAATTGTCAAATGCAATCTTTAATTGCAATCAAATCGCTTCTACCTCTAGATTATTCAATGTTTCATTCCAAAAATAATAGAAGCAATGAAATTTCATTTTGCTGTTATGAATGTTGGGAAGTAGGTCAAAATGCAGAAAGTGGGTAGTGTGCTTGTCTGATTTAATGTTATTATTTAAGCTTTGTGTGAAATTTCTTTTGACAATGAAATTGATGAATTTACTAATTAAATGTCCTTGCATACATTAGCCTGTGGTGACAAGTTCCTGTGTCCGGTATTCAAATAAGCATGTGTAGGCTTTGACCATTGAGTGGAAGTTGTACAAAGGTGGAAGAAGTGGAGAATACTGTTCTAAGCCCACTGAGGTTTAGATCACTGTTGCTGGGGGCACCCTTTAATGTATTTCTAAAGTACTTGTATGGTTCTGAGTAAGCATTGCTATTTGTTCCATTGGCAGACCATGTTGGCATGAACGTAACAACTCTTTCCCGATTGTCTTTGAGGACACTTGGTCTGTACAGTTTCCTAAATAGTTTATTTATTAGAATCGTCTAGTGTGGCCAGTCGGTAGCTGCTTGGCTATTAGTTACATTCTCCTAGGCACAAGTACCATTGTTTCGGCCACCATTTTGTGACATTTCTCTGGGCAAAATGTGGAATTTCACCCTGAGGAAGGTCACAGAAAGGCTGCCAAAATGGACATGGCATCTCCTGGACAGCCAAGTGGCTATCAAAAATAATCTTGCAAAGCAATGTAATGTAATGTGCTTCTATGACCACCAAAACTTCACCATTGTCAGCCCCCTCCGTGGAAACTGCATTCTTGGAGTTGGGGATGAGGGAGTGTTTGTGAATCAATCTTAACTTCTACTGTGTCCTTTCTCACAATTACATTTGTAATTTACTTGAAAAGTATAAAATATTGCATGGGTCTTTAGTATTTGTTCTTGATTTTTTGAGGTTTGAGTATGGTTGGCTGAGTCATATTAATACAGTTCAACTTAGTAATACATTTTAGTGCATTTAATATGATTTAATCACACTGTAATTTATTGTATTGCAGAGTTGTAGGGCAGGTGATAATGAAGTGATCTTCAGATTAATTTCCACTTTGTGTGGAATGTGATGTTTTTTATGTTTTGTCAGATTTTTATCTTGATACCTTGATAAAACCCCCTATAAATTTGTCAACTTGTTTGTAGAAGCCTGCAGGAGGAAC
Organism: Acheta domesticus; assembly: GCA_031308135.1. Classification (NCBI taxonomy): domain Eukaryota; kingdom Metazoa; phylum Arthropoda; class Insecta; order Orthoptera; family Gryllidae; genus Acheta; species Acheta domesticus. The sequence continues at coordinate 16,964,916 of JAHLJT010008446.1, read as the reverse complement.
TGGTAGAGGACGTGGACGTCCCCGAAAAGAGGAGAAGAAAGTAGAATCTGCTGGTGAGGAAGAGGAGGTCGAGGAGGAGGAGGAAGAGGAGGAGGGTGAGGATTAAGGTGGAAGGAGGATGATGCTGTTGGAAGGCTTAGCAGGGGAGACTTACATGCCTGACAGATGAGCGTGGAATCAATGTAACTGGGAAGTTGTGGTAGCAGATTTGGAACATTGTGTGTTTTTATATGAACAGAATTTTTGCACTGAGAATGCCCAAGTTGAGGTTACATGTGGCCTAGAATGTGTATGAAGGGTTTTCTAATTTTGAAATGTTTTTGAGTGTAGAGCCAAAATGTTTTAAATATTTTGACTATTGTATTTCGGGTAATTATTGAAAAAGTTGACTTGTTCGTGTGGCTCATTCTAGAATGTCCTATGCATTGATTCTAAACAGATTGTCAGGGAGTGATTTATGTATCTTAATATGGCTTTCTGTCATAACATTTGAGGTATTTTTGTGTTTGTTCATTTACATAGAGTAATTCATGTTTTTCCCATTTATGCATAGTTATATATGAAATACATTGAACACTCTTCGTGTACGATCCCCTGTAGCTTTGAATAAATTTGTAATCCAAGTACAAGTATTTCAATCTATGTAATTTCAAAGGATCACAAAAGCTGAAGGATGTTTTTTTATAATTTTTTATATTTTTTAACAGTACAGTTCAGTGGCAGTTTCATAGGTTACAAGTGAAGCAACATAGAGAAAGCTGTTTTAGTAATATTTGGTGGTGCAGTTCAAATGACTGTTATTACAAATATCTGTAATGTTAATGACCTGCAAAAACTAAAGTACTATCTAAGTTCCATAGTTAATAAGTAACTGGTAGGCAGTGTTTGAAATAGTCTGCATTGCTCCAGCAAGAACTGGTGAACTTTAGTCCTGGGCACAGGGAGCTGGAGGTTATGGAACTGTGCACTTATTCAGTGATCTTCTGACGATGAGCCATGACCTCAAGTGTAACATTGACAATGCAGCTCCATAGTGTTCCTTGAATAGTGCATTCATCCGTTTCAAACTACCATTGTTCTCTGTTGGACATAATTAAAACTGTTTACACTGGAAATCTACTGATAATTTTTACCATAAGATAACAAAAATTTTACTGAGATGTTCTCTATTAGTTGTAAGACAAAACACGCTTTGTTTGGTTTAAATGTGTAGTATTTTCAGTCAAACCAACTGTTTGGCTTGAGTGATTCTTTTTAATTGAAGTATGTTTCAGAATCAGGTCACTGCCAAAAATGGACTTGATAGATCTGTATTTTTAAATGTGGTAGATGTGTGTTATCTAGTAGCAAACCTTTGTTTTCTCCCCATGTCTTAAGGAAGTAATTGAATGGAAGTACGTAGTGTGTGACGTTCCATCACAGATAGCTATTATTAGTCTTATTGGGTATTGAAACGTTACTGGTATGTTTCTTTGAACTTAAAACAAAATTTTATAATGCGAGAAGCACTTGTTCCCTACTCATTATTCTGCTTCGGTATGTGGAGGAAATGGCAGGTTAGAGAAAAGGGACAATTCTGTACCATTGATTCAAGAAGTGTTACTTTCTGTGTACTCAAAGACATCCATGATGAAACATTGTTTGCGTGTTTTAGAATTTTATTTGGGATATATTGTATGTTAATTTGGATTAATGAAAAAAAATTTCTGTGAATGCAACTAAAAGCCATACATGAAATAGTTCAATGTAAAATTGTCTTTATATAATCTATCACTGCACATTTTCTTTTATAAATAAATGTAATACAAAATTAAGATGTTTCTAGTTCTGTTTTTTTAAATATTTCCATACCTTTCTCATTCCATGAATTCCTGGGATTGTGCTGTCAGGTTAATTGTTTGTAAATCTGAAATATTTGTAAATGTTTTAAAATATCATCTAGAGGTGACTTCATCCCTGAAGGAGGTTATGGCTGTACAAAATTTAAAATTATAGGTTGATATTGTGAGAGATCTAGAAAGAAAATTATTTACATTATTGTTTTGATAAGTTTGTTGTTTAGTCTGGAACTTCTGATATTTTAGATGTGAATTTAAATGTTGATCATTCCTTCGGTTTTTGGTGTACTGTGTTCTTCTTTCTTGCCCAGTACTTTTAGTACAGAATGTTGTGCTGCAGTTTTGGTTTTTTTTTTGCCACAGTTGTGGATAGTTTTTTGTTCCCTATATGTAGTTAATAACTTCAATTTGAGCAGTCAGAGTAGTTTTGTTGGTCCTTGATGCCAAAAAAACTTGTTTGCAACAAAGTTTGTCAACCTTTGAATTTGAAATGGATGATTTGGTTTTGGGGGGACTTCACATGTATCCACAAATGTTCCTCAATATTTTTTCAAAATGGCTCTGGAACCTTTTGTTTCTGTCTTCTGAGCAAAAATGGCAAGAGTGATTTTCATTGAATTTTCAGAAATTGCAAAAGTTTCAATTTGACTACAATACAGAAGGTGGATCTTTCTTCTTAACCTTTTAAAGACTAATGGAAAAGAGGTTTCCCCAGAGCAGTTCAAACCAGTGGGGTTCGCTTGACCTCCAGAGGCGTGCGACTGCTATTATCTATCACTTGCTGATGGGTGGACACGCGGCGGTGCGGCGATTCTCACATTCTGCACTCCGGCCTACGCCATCCGCTGGGATGTGTTGACTGAGAACAGTCTGGAGGCGCGAAGAGGGAGCGTGGGCTGCTCTTGACTTTCCATGCTTCTACAGTGTGCCACAGCTTGAGATACAGGAGAATGTTCATTGCCAGTCAACATGGCCTGGAGACTCCACTCTAACAGCAATAAAATCATAAGATCACATACCACAGTAAGAACAGAAGAATTTGTTTGCGATTTATAATGGAATTTGGGTTTTGTATGGCATGTACATACTGTATGGCGTGCACAACTTCCACAAATTTGTTTCATAATTTATTCTTTTAACTTTGTATGTAATAATTAAATTGTGCTAGAAAGATATTTTTTTCTACTGTAGCAGATAACAATAGGGTAAAATAAAGTTTCTGTGCAATAAATATATTGTTATGCATTGTATTATTTCCAATGTCTTAATATTTTATTGAATTGGCATAAACCAATGACGTGGTTCCATATAAATATCTCTTTAGCTTATCAAAGCTTTTCTTTTGTTAGGGTGCCTTCTTTAGACCCTTGTACTTTTATATAGCGCTTCACTGTCGACTATCTCCTGTCACACATCCCAGTCATAACAAACCCGCCTCGGCCCACAGTTTTCACGGGCGATCACAGTTGTTTTCTGCTTGTGCTTTTTGAAATAAAAATGGCATGTCGAGGACAATCGCTAACAACTCACAAAATTGAGTCGATTTGGACAGTGACTGTGACTGACTGACTGTGCATGTGTGTCCAGTCTGGATGATGATCCAAGCCAATGTAATTAAACATTTTCAGCTCTGATCAAGCTGTCCATCTTCATGCATTGATTCTGTTCAAGATACTAAATCAGTACGATTTAGCTTCATCCACGGTGTACGAAATAAATTTCTTATGCATTTAAAATAAAATTAAGGAAAATAAAATACTTTTTCATTTTTAGAAATGATTTATATTTTTACTTTCCCAAACCACTTTGAAAAAAATCATTTTTCATTGTTTTATGTAGATTCAGTATCCTAAAAGGCTACTTTAAATATTTTGAAATTTTTTTCTTCGAAAGTATAAAAGTAGATTCTTCAAATTCCAACTTAGTAATTAATTTTCATGAAGTATTATGTAGGTTACCTCTTCGCAAGTAGGAAATATTTTTAAATTTTGAAACATACTAAATATAAAGACATTTTAAACATCAAATGCGGAAAACTTCGTTGTGCAGGCTGGGTGGGTGAAGTAAAGAATGAAAATTAGTAGAAAAAATGAATAGGATCATTGCTCAAAAATAATATTACTTAATTTTGCAGAGGAAAAGTGGATACTGTCTGAGTTAATCCCTTTAAATCTCTATCAACAAGGACTTTCAACACTTGGGGGTAGCTGTCATCACTCCCGCAGTTAAACCTCCCCTGGGGTCAAGCAAATTTGTCTATTTTAAAAAGTCTGTACCGCATGGAGTGCCGAAGGAAAAAAACTTAGTAGCTAAGAGGTTAATGAAATCTTTTCTCCAAAATTATCTTTAAAGTCGTAATTTTTTTTTATCAAAACGAAGTAAACTTTTCTCAAATAAAGCTTCAAATCTTTTTGTATACTTAAGTGGATAGAGAGAAACAATGAATAGAAGTTATATCTTGATTTTCAAAAATTACATAAAATTTAAGTTCAAGTACTAGTATTATACCAAGTAACTGTTACAAATAATGCATGAAAGTACATGCTGTTGTAGTGCTAGTTTTGTTTGTATACAGTAAAATATATTTACAATCTGGCTGTTCCTTTAAAAAAGTTCCACCTTGGCAGGTTGGTCTTCTAGAGGGTTGCCAAAATTTCAGCTTATAACTTCAGTTGAGTGGTTTTAATATAATTTTGCTTTTATTTTGTATAATGTCCTAACTATGTGTTACTTTGAATTTTGCAACTAGATCTCTAAATTACATGGTCTACACCTTGTCGACTCTTGATGGCTGAGGACAACATTGAAGTTGCACTAGTTGTGACATTGAAATCATACCCATGTGAAAAAGTCTTCAGTCAAACATTCATGTTCATCAAAGATTCCTAGACAGTAGGTAGAAGGGTCCCACTCTGAATTTTTTAAAATCTGGAATGGCAGGTTTCTGTGTTACAAAGGTTTGACTGTAGCATACTAGTGATGTTCATGACAGTGTTGTTGCTTGTGATTTTGTGACTTAAGAGGTTGCATTCTGCTACATGGCTGAAACATGTATTTTCTTTGTAATCTTGATTGCTCATAGCCACTCAGTATTTTTTGTTTTATTTGCGATGCTGCCTCTTTGAATTGCTATTGTGGACGCCCTTTTGAACCTTATAATGGCTTCAGTGAAAACAGTTGTATTTTTTGTTCATCACACTTATAAAATCAGCACTGAGAAAGGAATATCGTAGAGGTCTGTCCTCAAAATGGGATCAGAGGTCATACTCAAAAGTAGGATGGGATTCCTCATGAGTGAACAAGCCTGTCAGCATCAGTGAAAAATTAATAAATCTGGACGGGTATCCCCTTCCTTTTTCCTTTACAGTTTTAACATTGTCTTGCTCTGGAGCCTCCACTTTCATAGGGGAAAAAAACAAGAAAACACCTGACCATACCGTCATATTGTACAGGCTTGTAGGATCAAGATCAGTGCTAAGGAAAAAAAAGAAGAAATATGATAAAATAGGCAGAATGCAAACCTAAAACAACTCCAGAACTACAATTGATTCCTGTTGTTAAAAAATGTAAGATTGCAACAACACATTTTTCCAAACTGTTGGGCTCTACTTATTACTGTTTCCTCACCGGGGTCCAAATTTTCGTTGTTCTGGCAAAATTTGCGTTGAATGAGTATGTGCTAATGAGGGTTTACTAGTATTAATTTAATTCTCTGCTAGTGTCACAATACTTGAGTGTGAGCACAGTATTAACCATACTTAAGTGCCTGCTAAGCAAGAATAATTAATTTTTCAAATTTTCTTTATTATGCAACTTGTTTAGCCAATTATTCTATTCTCTGTATATACTGTTGTATTACCATCAAACTGGGAGAAAATAGGACAAATTTCATTGTTTGATAAATAACTTGTAAAATATGTGCCTCAGAAGGCACAAATTTACATCACATTTTCATATTACCTTTTTTCTTACAGTCTCAATATCAGAAATAAAAATAATTGAGTGGGGGTGAAAACGAGACATTTTTTCAACTTAAATGTAAAATGTAAGAGTACCATACCCCAAGAGAATAATTGGCCCAAATTCCTGCAGAAAGGCACCAACCCTCAAATTTGCAAAAATATAAATTATTGCTGTATTATTTTTCTTGAAGCTCTATGTACTTCAGAAACAATCCAACCAGCCAGCACATGTGTAAGGGCTGGATGTCCATTTCAAATGTATAAAAACAAGAAAGAAGGGGCGAATACTATGTGGATGAGGTAGGAAACAACTGCAGACCGTTCTAATATGATCATGCAGAGATGAGTGTCATACAAACTGAAATGAAGAGAGAAAGAAATATTTAGTGATTTTTACAATGTGGTTATCATGAAATGGAATCATCATTATTATTGAATTAGGTAAAGGTTGCAAGGAATTTTGAGATTACAATGAAGGTCGAAGTCCCTACAAAGAATATAGCTGAATTAGTGCTAGCATGAAGATAGCATCTGTCACATGAAACTACTGTATTAACTTGAACCTTGCAGAAAAAGACATTGTTGGACAGTAAGTAAGTTTGCTGTGAATGCAGATTGTGGTAGAGACCTGGCCTCTCCTGAACAAAACCTGCCTTACGGAAATTGGATGATGGTGTAAAGGAAAATTTTATCAAATTTCACTTGTCATATTTTTGAACCCAGTAAATAAGCAGGAATTGCTCAGGAAAACTTAATTTGACAGTAGAGCAAAAACAACTTTTAACGGAAGTAAATTAGGGATAAATGATATTCAAACAAAACTATTTGTGTGTAGGTTTCTTTTGAATATCATTAATCCCTGATTTACTGCATCAGTTGAAAGTTGTGTTTTGCTCTCCTGTAAAATTAAGTTTTTGTCTTTCAGCTTATTCACCGGACTGAAAGATACATGAAGATGAAAAGTTCCTTTTGTTATAAGTAATTTTTGGGAGGGACTTGGTGGCGTGTGTGTGTGTGTTTGTGTTTTTTTTCTTTTTTTTTTCTTTTTTTTTTTCCCTTTTTTTTCTTTTTTCCATTGGCATTGAAGGTAATGGAGAGATGTTCAGTTGTTTGTTGCCAGAGATGATAATGAAAAAGACACTTATAAAATATTTCGATTGTTTATATTATGTTTTTACTCATAAATCATAATACACTTTACAGTAACACAATCATTACACTCATTGGTAGTTTTCTATTTTTGCAAAAAGCTTTGAATTTAGTGGACTGGAATACCTCGTTTGATAATATGTGGAATTGTCTTCGGCACCATACTGAAATTAAAATGTAGTTCGTCATTATTATCACATTGTAAATAAAAAAATTGAACTCTGATATATCAAGGAAGATTGTTGATGTGTGCCATCAAACAGAATAGAAATAATTGAAAATTGAAATTCCTGAAACTTCTTGAAACAAGCATTTTCATATTTGCTCACTAGGGAGCGGATTTTTATGATATTGCATATTTTTGTTTGTTGCTTCAGTACGTAACTAAATATTCGCATATGGTGATGCTATTCTTCGCATATGGTGATGCGATACAGAGTAATATGTTAGTGTGATTTTGGTCGATTTTTCCTGTTGCTGCATATTGCTGTAATTATAGGCACATATTTTGCGTAAAATGAAGACTTTTTTTTATAAAACGTTTCATCGGTTCATAATATATGTATTTACAACTTCAATTATTTATCTTGCAAAGTTTGGTAGATTTGCAGAAAAATATATCTTTTCATTCCATGCATGTTTCTGAATGTTATCAAGAAAGGATTATAAAGGAAATTAAATATTGTTAATTTTAATTGCATATTGAAGTAAATTTAGAATTTTTAGGTCATAAATGCATATTTTTAAAAGCACATTTCAATTTTTTTAGGGCATAAAAATCCTCTCCCTATTGGTCACTATTGTTTTTTTATGGATCAAGGTTGATAATGGTAATTATTACTATTAAAGATCAATAAATAGAAGAAAAAACATGATTCTGGCAGTTGATTTAAAATTCAATTTTTGAATTACCTTATGCATTCCATTATAGGACAACAGATAAGCACATTGTGCAGCCAGTGCAATCATCTGTAACATGTGGCATGTGTGTTTGGGGATCAAATGTGATTGCTTGATATCCAGAATCATTGCAGGCCATGTAACATTTTCCACAATTGATGCACATGTCCTGAAAATAAAGGAGAAAAAAACACGTTTTAGATATAATTTGTTGTCTCTGACCAATTTTCAAAGACAATTGAATCTTTCACTTCGTCTGCTTTCTTTCATATTTGAAACTTTTAACATTTTGAATTTACATCTACATGAAATAATTCCCTATGCAAGATAAATGAGTTTTTCGCGTAGCATTACATAACATCCTACTGTATAAGCGGGAGGAAGAAAGTAAATATGTAGTGGCGCTAACTAGTTAGCCAGTGTTTTGAGGAACAGGGAAACGCACGTACTTTCTCGTCCGTATTTTTGCGCGAAAGTACTGGAATTTTCTAAAAATTGTACACGACCTTATTTCAAAATCTATTTTTAAGGAACAAATTTCATCAAGGAAAAACATCTGCATCTTCGTAATTGTCGAGGATGACGCTCAATTTTTTTTTAAGTTTTGCAATTTTCGAAAAATCAGTGTTTTCAACGAAAATCAGACATGCATCATTCTCTTAAACGTCCTTTACACCATCCAACAAAACAAATTAATCGAAAACGATGGATCCATTTTTTTAAATGTCTCAGGGGCTTCATGTAATGTACCCCCAAAATTAAAATATCGGTTTGAAATTCAAGGGGCGCGACATCAGCCAGTTCGATTGGGGAATATCAATTTTGGAGAAAATCGGCTGAATGGTTTAGCCACTAGCGTTGTTCACAGACGGACGGATGGATAGACGTTTCGCCGTCATTCGATTTTTCGGGCCAACAAAAAATGGATTCTAGGTACACCATGTGGTAGAGGATTTTTTTTCTAAAATTAACAACTGGATTTATCCCTTTTCGTTACCAGAGACCTGTAATACGTTTTTCTGCCGAAATTTCGCCGTTTTTCGCGCAGCATTACACGACTTCCCTCTACTCCGTAGCGAGAAAGTGAAAAATCAAGTAACACGATCCGCAGCATACTAATTTAAAATGAAAAAATAAATACATTCTAAATAATAAAAACTTTCTCCGCTCGTTAACTCAACAAAACAGTAAACACACGCGCTATGCGGCTGGCATGTGAGTGGAAATCGGAGTTTTCGTGCGCGCAGGCAGAAAGAGAAAAAAAATTCGCTGGTCTACCCACCCACAACGTACATTCGTCAAGTAAAAGATACAGCATGATACTGTTTTACGCTCACTGTAGGGCCTTTACACAGAATGTGGTGTGAAGCCAGGCAGCGCCCGGGCGTGCCTATCGTGAGAGGTGCAAGCGAACCGCGTCTCTGCGGGAAGAGACGGGAACAGGTCGCATGACGCACGGGCTGTTAGAAAACGCTTGAGATGGAAATTATGAAATGTATAATAGTAAAATGTTCATTATACATTTCGAGATGAATAATACACCATATTAAATTTGTAAGAGTCGTTAATTTTTTTTAATGATTATGAAATGTACTAGCGTACCCGTGCGAGAACTCTCGCATGTTAAATCCCACCCTTTCCCTATCCATTTGTCTATCCGTTCCATAAAGGAGAGGACTAATGTACTAACAGAATATTAAACAAAATAACAATGCAATTGATGTTTGAAACAAATTTTCAATTAAAATTTATTCAACATTATATAGAGATGTTCTTGGAACAATTCATACTTCTTTAAAAACAACATTGAAGAAAATTTTCAATCTTCCTTGAGAGTTAGCTTTTCGCTTTCCTTGATAGTCAAATAATAGAAAAGGTACTCTTGAGAAAGCCAAGTAAGTAGTGTGAAAATACCGGATCGGGCAAGAACAGACCTACTCATTGCAATATTATTTAACTTTGCTTGGTTTGTTATGAAGAACCGGGTGGGTTTTGGAGAGTCAGGGTGCCAGCTTGCTGGGGTGAGAAAATTGAAACATTATTTGTGTACTAAAAGCTATTGAATTATTTTCTGCGTCCTTACGTACCTCAAGAAAAACAATTCCGACCCAAAAAATAATCAAACTAAAATTTTCACCTTTGAGTACTAAATACCATTTGTGAGCATTAGAAACAATTTAGTAGGCATTAGTAAATCCACTTCGGTACATGGGAATGTTGCTGAAACTATGTTTGCATTTTTAATATTTTATTGCATTTTAACGAACCGACATCTTGAGTTTAATATCAAACGGTGTTTTATTTACAATATGAGTTTGCAGTTGGCGAAATCTGGAAGTATGTACACTAACGCCCAACATTTAAATCGTGCGTTTGGACTGCGATCGTTGGAAGTAGTCGGGTGACTTGCACTATTCTTTCTATAATTTTAAATTTAGTTGTTTTTTAATTGATTCACGTAGTATTGTAGGATAGCGCGTTTTGATTTTTGTTTTCCATTAATTTCATGCTATTTTACTTTAGCTATTTTAAAAAGTTTGTTCTTTGTGTTGTGCCATAGCACAAGTTTTCCCCCACTACCTCTGCGTATATATACCCGTGTGAGAAATCTCGCATGTTAGACCCCACACTCATCCCTATCCTTCTATTTTCATTCTAAGAGGGAAAGTAGTTAACGAAACGTGTTTATTTGTTTAAAATCTATAAAGGTAACTTGCAATGTACTAACACAATTACAAATAAAAAACAATGCAATTAATGTGTAAAAGAAATTTTCAATAAATATTTATTCAATATCATGGAGAATTTGCTTGGAACAATTCCCAACACTTAAAGACATTTGAAGTAATTATTCAATATTCTTTGTCAATTAGGTTTTAGTTTTTCGTGATAGTCACAAAAATATTAGCTTTTTACTTTTGAGAAAGCTATATGTCTGAACCCATTGACTTGAAAATTTCATCGAATGATAACGAAAATATTGGTACGGGTAAAACACAAACACAGTCTTCACTCTTCACTGAACACCCACATCCTTCCACAATTAAGTACACAGCACTTATAGACCATGAAAAAACTTTAATTTAATAGTTTCACTACACGCATAAGAAACTTCATAGGTATAGGTATCAGGCAACTATAATAGTACTTCTAGTTGTTGCTGGAGAGCAAATCTTGAATTAATGATTATGCAAATAAACCTCGTCAGACTGCACAAACTACGGTGTTAACAGAAAGCGTAAATATTGTCGAATCTAAGCCTTCTAAGCGAGTCGCCACAAAAATTGCTACCAGCAGGAAGGACTGAAATAGGTGGCCTTGATAGTATTGAAGCGTGGAACGGAAAAGTTAATTGAATGGATCGGGGAGTGTCTCATCTTGTAGATAATGGTGTGGAAAACGTTTCTTTGAGGCCATTGGCCTCAAAATTTTACTTACTACGCGTTCTACATATCAAGCTCTCTGCTTTCTTTCCTACGTAACCTGCAACTTACACTAATGGTTCAACATTTACACATACCACTGTGTTTGCTTCGTCAATAACATTTCCCACAGTAACCACGGGGGACTGTGTTCCCCGAGGCGTGCCTCAATGGGTCGCCTCTACTCCTCGATGTAACTATGGCTATATGTAATAAACAATTATTACACTTACATCATCGATGAGAGCCACAACTTGTTGTTGGTTGTCTAAAGATTTGTAAGCACCAATTCCAGGGATAGCTGAGCCAATCACATCATTTACTTTCATTACATTCTTGGAAATTTGAACAGGGCGTACAGTAGATATTCCATCATTATTCATAACAGAAGCTTTCTTTATTTCAGCTATTTTCTCTTCACGTATATTCTGGTATTTTCCAAAATGAGGTAGAGTCTGCAATGGAAGCGTGTATTGAATATTTTTCTGTTTCCAAATACATTTTCCTCCAGCAGATCCGATTTAATTTACCTTGCCGAGTGCATCCTTGAGGGAGATTACGGGTTTTCCTTTCTGATGTTTGGTAACAGGGGGTGACTGCCCTTCCCAATTTTTTAGGCCCATGCTCTGAAGGTACAGCAGAGCCTTGAGACCTGTCGTGTAGTCATCAATAAGGGTAAAATCTTGGTTTTGAATTGCACTTCCAACCTTAATGAAAAAAATGTATTCATACATACAAAAATCACAGAAAGACGCTTTTACGATGTGTGTGTGTAAAAATTAAATATTATAATATTTGTAACAACCTGCAGCACAGAGGCTCCACACCGAAGGAACTGTAGGGCAACGTCTGCTGAATCAACGCCTCCAATTCCCATTATTGGAAAGCCAGGGAGAGCCTTTGATACAGCAGAAACAGCACGTAGTGCCATCGGTCTTGTTGCATTACCAGAAACTCCACCGTAAGTTGTTTTCTTTTCTTGACCAACAGCTGGCCACGGAGTTCCATCAGCTTTCAAGCCCATGAGGCCGCTTACAGTGTTTATAGCAGAAACTCCCGAAGCCCCACCTGTACATAGCAAAAGGATGGTGCATTTATTGAAAAGCATAGACAAGGCAAGCATTAAAGACCTATTCCATTCATCATGTATTGTCATGACGAAAACGACGCGACCCACGCCCATAAAGCCAGATTTTTGTGGCGCAAGGGACACAACATTTGAGGTATTGTGTTCAGAATACAAGTTTTGGAGGGAAAGTTGGGGGACGTGTGAGAACAGAAGGCGACAGGTGGGGGGCATGGGGAAATGACAAGAGATAGGAAGGGTTCTAATTATCTCTTGAGCAGTATTCTACAAAATGAGATCTTCTTGTACTTTCTATTACATTTTTGGACTTTAAGTTTTCTTGGGCGTTCCCAGTCCATTGCATTGGTAATCAGAAAAGTAAAGAAACCCGAACTAACCCCCGTAAAATTAAATAAAAGGAAAAGTATAGTAATAATTTTTAGCAATAAAGTTGAAGGAACTGTTTGACTTTCTGTGCAATTTCGTTTCGGCGTTTTGCAATATTAGAATGTTTTCTCTCGCGCAGTTCCTAGCCTATAATTTTGCAATGCACAGCTCGAAGTTGGATTCTACTATGAAGTAATTTTCGCTTTTGAAACAAATATTTACAAAGTGCTGAGTTTTCGCACTGGTCCAGCCAATTTATTATTATTATTATTATTATTATTATTATTATTATTATTATTATTATTCGCGTATGGGCAACAACTGACCACGCAACACGTTTCTCTCTTCCGAGGCCTAGCTGTATTCTATCCTCGAGAGACCAACGTGTAATTATACGGATCAGCCTTTCGGCTGTATCCCGTGGTTAAGACAAGGCTGTTAGCCCTGAATAATCAATTAGGAGGAAATAGGATGGTGTTCTTATTATTATTGAATAATCGTGGGCATTTGGAACCATCCCAGCATTCGCCTTATGACCAAGGGAAACCTCCCTTATTGAATAGGGAGGTGATGATGAGGGGTGAAAGGACTAGGATGATGGTGTGAGGTGTTAGGTGGGATAGAGGGAGGTGGGAGGTGTTCGTGGGCATTTGGAACCATCCCAGCATTCGCCTTATGACCAAGGGAAACCACGAAAATCCCCGGTCAGGATGGCCGGGCCGGGGATCGCACCCGGACCTCCCGATTGCGAATCCAGCGCGATATGCACTGAGCCACTTCGCTCGGTTATTGTTATTGTTGTTGTTGTTATTATTATTATTATTATTATTACTATTACTACTACTACTATTAATAATAATAATAATAATAATAATAATAATAATAATAATAATAATAATAATAATAATAATAATAATTCCGTTTGAATCTCGCGAACCGTTGAGGAGAATATACGAAAATGCCAAAGCTAAAAGAGTGATAGAAACAGTGAATTCTGTCTTAAATGAGGTGGTGGAGACCCCAGGCAGAGATCTAGATATTACTGAAATCAATCACATCATATATGCAACTGGATATCTAGTATCTCAGATAATTTTGGGGCCAGCCAAGAACACCGACGGCCGACACCAAAACAGAGTAAACAGCTCTGTACCCCCATGGATGAACAGAATTATGAAACGGATAGCCGACACCCGGCGTGAAATATCATTCTTAGCTGAGGCATCTTCTAAATCAATGCACACCTCTAAAGTTCAACGAAAAATATTCAATGTTGAACAAAAATACCAAATTGAAAATGACACCAGCAGGCTAATGGTAGTTGAGAAGCTAAAAGAGAAAATTCAAGCATGGGCTCAACGAATAAGAAGGTACAAACGTAGAATAGATTTCCGTGTACAGAACCGGTTGTTTGAAACAGACGCGAAGAGATTCTATCGCAATCTGACTCAAAAACCGAATGGCAAAGCTGTTACTCCTTCAAAAGATGACGTCGAAGCATTTTGGGCAGGAATCTGGGAAGAGAGCAGATCCTACAACAAAGACGCATCTTGGCTTCAATCTGAAGTTGATGCTGCCGATGAACTTGTAGAAACAGTGGAAGATGTTCACCAATTCTCGGAAGAGGACCTCTTCCAAGCAATTAAGAACATGGGAAACTGGAAGTCCCCCGGGATTGATAAGATCCAGATTTATTGGATTAAGAAATTAACAGCAATACATTCTCATCTAGCAAAGGCTGTTAATAAAATTTTTGAAAACCCAAAGGAAAATCCCGGAATGGCTCACACGCGGCATCACGTATTTGGTACCCAAAGCGGGAGACAGCTCTTTGGCGAAGAACTACAGGCCAATTACTTGTCTGCCAGTACTGTACAAAGTTATAACTTCAGCTATAGCTGACAAAATGTATAGACATCTAGATAAGAATCATCTAATGCCAGCTGAACAAAAAGGATGCCGTAAAGGCTCTTATGGGTGTAAGGAAATCTTGCTACTGAATAAAGTCATCTTGAATGATGTAAAGAAACGCAAACGTAATTTGAGCATGGCTTGGATTGACTACCAAAAGGCCTTTGATAGTGTACCACACGATTGGATTTTGAAGACCCTGGAGATCTATCGATTTCATCCTAGACTTGTTGAGTTTTGCAAGGCTAGTATGAAGTCGTGGAGTACCAGGTTACTAATCCACAGCGGAAAGGAAGCAGTAGAAACCAGAAGTATTCAGATTAACAGGGGTATTTTTCAAGGAGATTCACTATCCCCTCTGCTGTTTTGCATTAGTTTGATCCCACTATCGAGACAGTTGTCGCAAGCTGACTTTGGTTTTAAGCTCCATGGTGATGAAAGGCCAGTATCACATTGTTTTACATGGATGATCTGAAAGTGTTTGCCAAGAATGAAGCGATTCTCTCCCAAATGCTGTCTGTCGTGAATGACTTTAGCAATGACATCTGCATGAAGTTTGGTCTTGACAAGTGTGCAAAAATCAATTTAAAAGAGGGAAACTCACAACGTCTGAGAACATTGAAATTGATACGCACACTGTGATTCAAGATCTTGAGCCAGGTAAAACTTACAAATATCTGGGCATTGAAGAATGTGAAACCATCTCGAATGACAGAATGAAAGAGAGAATTCGTAGGGAGTATTATAGGAGAGTGAGACTGGTCCTGCAGTCCGCTCTGAATTCCAGGAATAAAATATCTGCAATAGGTAGTTTGGCGGTACCTGTAGCCGAATACAGTTTTGGACTAGTGACTGGACTGAGCAAGAAATTCGCACCATGGATCGAAAAAACCAGAAAACTGCTGAGAATGCATCATGTTTCCCACCCTCGAGCTGATATACATAGACTTTATGTGTCACGTAAGGAAGGAGGAAGAGGCCTCAGACAAATTGAGGCCTCCTGGCACAACGCAATAGTCGGGTTGGGTAAGTATGTAGTCAGCCATCAAGACGACCCTCTAATGAGGCAGGTCATGAAATCTGACCGAAGAATGGGAAACAGAGGCATTGTTAGTGTAGCAAGAAACATTGCGAAGAAAACTAGGGCAAGACACGTCGAATAACACAGACACTGAACTTCTGATGCTGCTAAACATGAAGTGTGAGACACAAAAAATGTTAAAGAAATCGTGGAGAGACAAACCACTCCACGGTCAATACCTAAAAAGAATGGACAAGGTGCAGATCAATAAAGATTCAATCATTTATGTGGCTTAAAAGGGGAAGGATGAAGCCAGAATCGGAAGCACTTGTAATAGCTGCCCAAGATCAGGCCTTGAGAACACGACATTATGATAAAGCGGTTCTCAAAATTTCCCAAGATGACAAATGCCGCATTTGCCTGGAGCAAGTAGAAACCATTGATCATATTGTCTCAGCTTGTCCAATCCTAGCAAAGACCGAATACCTTAAAAGACATGACAGGGTGTGTAGCTACCTCCACTGGCAGATCTGTACCGCCCTCGAAGTTCCAAACACATGCCCCAAGTGGTACAAACACTCACCGAGACCGGTGACGTCTGTTGGATTGTGTACGATATTGTACGACCAACAAATTCAAACTGATCGCACGATAGCGGCAACAAACCGGATATAGTTATCCGGGATTTGGTGAAAAAATCGTGTTTACTTATCGATGTTGCTGTACCTTGCGATCAAAACGTCGTTACCAAGGAGGCAGAGAAACGTCTTAAATACAAGAGTTTGGAAATCGAGATCAGCCGAATGTGGGGCGTAAAAGCACAGGTCGTCCCGATAGTTATCGGAGCTCTGGATTTGTTCCGCAAAATTTGAGTAAGAACTTGTCTAAACTCCCAGGTAATTCAAAAGACTGGGAAGTGCAAGAAATTGCTTTATTTGGAACAGCCCACATTTTGCGTAAAGTATTGTAGAGGCACTGATAGTCACCGAATCTGCTCCTTAGGTAGCTGGTTGCAACCTGGAGTAGATTTTATATTCAGCCGACTCATAAGATCTTTAGTCGTGATGTAATGGAATAATAATAATAATAATAAT